>JAOTAX010000197.1:6994553-7018156 GCA_025629825.1 Erythroxylum guanchezii
AACTTTCGGAAATGTGCCATTTTTGGGCAGTATGATTTCAAGATGTGAAATGCATGATTATGTGGGTTTGTGGTGGTTCCTTAAGTAAGTCAAATGCACTTGTCTATAGGCTTCTCCCGCCTGCCCGCTAGTGGCGTGGAGCTCCCTTGCGGACTCCTATAAGTTCACGGCTATACAGGACCATTAAGTGGAAATGTGTAGTACGTTCTGTTTTGGATCCACCCAAACCATTTATGATGTGCTTATGTGTTTATGATTTGCAACTAGTTGAAAACTGCATATATTATGTTGGTTGTGATTTTGTTTGCTTGACAAGACAAGAATTTTAAGAAACAGGTTTTTATAACTTAATAAGAATTTTTCTATGACAATGACTTTTTGAAAGGTTTTTCTTGTTATTTGTTATAAGCTTGTTACCCACGAGCTTTTAAGCTTACCCCCTTTCATTCCCATCTCCAGGTGATGAGAAAGAAATCGAGTGAAAGAAAGTGAAGGCATTCGATTGATTGTGCATATGTTGTATTTTAAGTTAGATTGGTGTAAAAAAAAAAGTCTTTAGACATATGTATAGAATTATGGGACTTGTATCTTTTGTTGTATTTCGGATTTTGATATTGATGTTGTAATGTGGCTTGGAATGCCACTAAAGTTGTAAATATATACCTGATGATGTTAAAGAAATATGGATTCGTGTATGGTTTTGGAATATGAGTTGCGTATGAATAGTTGTGATATGCATATGTATATACATAAATGAGGTGTTATGGCAAAAGACACATAGGAATTTATGATTCATGAGATGTGTTGAATATGAGGAGTCAAATGAATTGAGTTTGAGACTAAAAACGATCCGTTGATAGCTTATGAGGATTCATTGAAGTAACCCTATAAGATATTTCACACGCTCAAGTCATATGATTATTAGTGCATGAGTTGGGTTAAAAAGAACAAAGAAGTGGGCCCAACATTTGTGGTATCAAAGCAGGTTAGATAAACCAAGAATGGTTAATGGATTTCTTTAGAATACGCTCACGTTTTTTTTGGGTTGCAATCGGTTGGGTTCCGAAAACGGGATCCAACATAAGTGGTATCAGAGCAAGGGTTGGGTTCCAAAAATGGGATCCAACACGGTTGAACTATTTGATGCTGATGTTGTTGTTTTAATTGATCTAGGCTCTACCCACTCTTTTGTTTCATCGGGTAGAGCTATGTACGATAGGGATTTGAGCCTGTTGAATACTCCTTTGATGGTGAGTACTCCAATCAGCTAGTATATCATGATTAGTTAAGTTTATAGAGATTACGAGATACATATTGGAGAAGAACAATTAGTGGTGACTCTAATGCCATTAAAGATGGGAGGATTAGATGCGATTTTGGGTATGGATACCTTGGACAAGTATAATGCCAACTTAGATTGTAAACGAAAGACAGTGGAGTTTGAGTTGGATAATGGACGAAAGGTGGTGTTTTTGGGAAATAGAAAAGTCAATCCACCTCGGATTGTTTCGGCTCTAATAGCATAAAAAATGATGAGGAAAGGATGTGAGACATTTTTGGCCTATGTGGTAGACACGAAGGCAGATGGAAGGAAGTTAGGAGATGTACCAGTGGTCATGGAATTTCTAGATGTCTTCCCTGAGGAGTTACCAGGACTACCACCACCTAGAAAATTGAATTTCCCATTGAGCTCCTTCTAGGCATAATGCAAATTTCAGTTCCGCCTTATAGAATGGCTCCGGCAGAATTAAAGGAGCTTAAGGAGCAATTGGAAGATTTATTAGAGAAAGGCTATATTAGGGCGAGCTCTTCACTTTGGGGAGCTCCAGTCCTTTTTGTGAAGAAGAAAGATGGATTATTACGAATGTGTGTAGATTATAGGAAGCTTAACCATGTCACCATTAAGAACAGATATCCGCTTCCACGTATAGATGACTTGTTTGATCAGTTACAAGGGGAAAGGGTCTTTTTGAAGATAGATTTGAGATCAGGTTACCATCAGTTGAGGATAAGGGAGCCAAATGTCCCAAAGACTGCCTTTAGAACACGGTATGGCCACTTTGAGTTCTTGGTCATACCTTTTAGGTTGACAATTGCACCTGCAACTTTCATAGATTTGATGAATAGAGTCTTTAGGCCTTTCTTAGACCAATTTGTCATTGTCTTTATTGATGATATTTTGGTCTATTCTAAGAGTGATAAGGAGCATGAGGAATATTTAAGAATTTCTTTGGAGACATTGAGGAAGAATGAGTTGTATGCCAAATTCAACAAATGTGAATTTTGGCTAAAAGAAGTGACATTTTTAGGACATGTGATTTCAAAGCAAGGAGTACATGCGGATCTGAGGAAGATAGAAGTGGTTGTGAAATGGGAAGCACCTAAAAATGTAGTTGAAGTGAGAAGTTTTGTGAGATTGGTTGGGTATTACGGAAGATTTGTGGAAGGTTTTTCTATAATAGCAGCACCACTTTCCAAATTGACAAGAAAGAATCAGAAATTTATATGAACAGAGGAGTGCTAGGGCAGTTTGAGGAATTGAAGAATAGGCTTACCACTGCACCAGTTTTGACTTTGCCTTCGGGTAGTCAGATATACAGTTTATAGTGATGCCTAAAGGAAGGGATTGAGTTGTGTGTTGATGCAAGAATATAAAGTGATTGCTTATGCTTCTAGACAATTAAAACCTTATGAGATGAATTACCTATGCATGACTTGGAGTTAGCAGCCATAGTTTTTGCATTGAAGATTTGGAGACACTATTTATATGGAGTCACCACTAGGGTATTTACAAACCATAAGAGTCTCAAATATCTGATGAACCAAAAGGAGTTGAATTTGAGACAAAGAAGGTGGTTAGAACTGTTGAAAGATTATGACTTGATGATAAACTACCACCCAGGGAAAGCTAATGTAGTAGCAGATGCATTGAGTAGGAAATCAACTATGGCATATACGGAGACAATGTATACTCCTTTGTTGGAGGAATTAGCCAGACTTAAAGTGACATTGAGACAAGCCGAATTTGGTTATATATTGGCTAACTTTAGAGTGAGGCCAGTATTGAATGAGAAGATTAAGAAGTTACAGGAACAAGATGAGTATTTGAGCAGGCTCCAGGAAGAGATTAAAGGTGGTAAACCTTCTGAAATAGAGATTAGAGAAGACGGATTGATGGTGGTAGGTAACAGATTATGTATTCCAAACATGTTTGAATTGAAAGATGAGATTCTAGATGAGGCACACAATGCGCCTTACGCTATGCACCCAGAAAGTACAAGAATGTATAGAGATTTAAAAGAGCATTTCTGGTTGAAAGGAATGAAGAAAGAAGCTGCAGAATATGCTAAAAGATGCTTAGTGTGCCAGCAAGTTAAAGCTGAACATCAGGCACCTTTAGGCAAACTTAAACCTCTGCTAATTCCGGAATAGAAATGGGAGAAGATTACGATGGATTTCTTGAAGGGACTGCTAAGGACTAGCAGGAAGCATGATACAATATGAGTGATTGTGGATAGGTTAACCAAGTCCGCACATTTCTTGCCAATTAAGTAAACAGATTCTTTCAATGCTTTGGCTAAGAAATATATGGATATTTCAGACTTCATGAGATTCCAAGCTCTATAGTCTCGAATAGGGATCCCAGTTTCACCTCTAGATTCTGGGAAAGCTTGCAGGAGGCTTTGGGAACCAAGTTGCATTTTAGTACAGCTTTCTATCCATAAACTGGTGGTCAATCAGAAAGGACAATACGAACATTGGAAGCAATGTTAAGAGCTTATGTTATGGACTTCAAAGGTTCACGGGATGATCATTTACCTTTAATTGAGTTTACTTATAATAATTCCTACCACTCAGGAATTCAGATGGCACCTTATGAGGCTTTGTATTGTAGGAGGTGTAGAACTCCTATTTGTTGGGATGAGGATGGTGAAAGGAGGCTTTTAAGGCCTGAATTGGTACAAGTCACAGTCGATAAGATTAAGTTTGTGAAACAGAGACTTAAAGCATCTGAAGGTAGAATGAAGAGCTACGTGGATACACATAGAAAAGAGATAAAATTTGAAGTTGGAGACAAAGTGTTTCTTAGAGCTTCTCTATGGAAAGGGGTTCTGAGATTTGGTAAGAAGGACAAGCTTAGTTCAAGATACATAGGCCCTTATGAGATCATTGAGAAGATTGGGCCTTTAGCTTATAAATTAGCTTTGCCGCAGGAGTTGTCTAAGATCCATAATGTGTTCCATGTATCGATGTTGCGGAAGTACCGATTTGATCCTTCACATATAGTTCAACCTTCAGAAGTTCAGTTGAGAGAGGATTTGACTTATAAAGAACAACCAGTGGAGATTTTAGATTCAAAGAAAAAGGTTTTGACGAACAAGACTGTGAAGCTGGTTAAGGTCTTGTGGAAGAATCATTCTATAGAGGAGGCCACGTAGGAACTCTTGGAGGCCATGAGAGAGAAGTATCCACACCTCTTCAATGTCTCAGGTAAAAATTTCAAGGAAGAAATTCTGTAAGGAGGGAGAATTGTTGGATCCCAAAATTTTTTATTTATTAGTGATTTATTTATTTTAGAGTTGAGTCATCAAATTAGCAAGTATGAATAGAAATTAGAAGGTAGAAGTTGAATGAAGTGCTAGAATTAAGTTGGACTTACTATGGTGTTTAATAGGTTAAGAGAGTTAGTAGACTTAGAATACATGAAAGAAGGGGCAAACTTGGAAGAGGCTTACTAATGGACGGTAAAATGAGAAGAAACCCCATATAAGTTGTCTTGAATTAGAAGAAGGGAAGAGAGTGACGAAAATAGGAGAGAAGAAGAGAGGTTTCGGTGGAAAAGAAAAGAAGAGAAATCAACTTATTAAGGTGGGTCAATCATCTCTTTTCTTGTTTTATTAAAGTAATGGGTTGTGTTGAGGATGAAGGAGTTAAAGAAGGAAAGGAGTTTGTGTAGAGAATGAAAGGTTTGTGCTGGAAGAAGATGAGTTAGGTGAACCCAAGTGATTCTAGGGTTTCTAAACTAAATCCTAAGTTTTCTAACCTAGATGGGGTTTGGGTAGGTTAAATTTGAGTTAAATTTAGGTTTGTTGAAATTTTGTGATTTTTTTGAAGTTTATGAACTTTATTGAGATGTCATTTTGAATAGAACCTTGGTTGTTTTAGGAAACCAAGGAAATCCTACCCAAGAGCAAGGGGAAGGACGAGCTTGACTTATATTTCGCATGCTACTTAGGTGGGTAACATATTTATGGTTATAGTGTAACTGGGCAAATTCTTGCCTATGTGTGTATGTTTGAAATTGACTTGTTGTAAATTTTGAAAAATGCATGATGAAATATGATTATGTTATACCTCAAAAGAGGTCATGACTTTTGTATTAAATAAAAAGAAGACAAAGCATCAAGTATGAGCATATGAGAAAATGAATATGTGCTTTTTTTTTTTTGCGAGAGTGGAACCATTCTGATAGTCAAGTGTACGTTGACAAGAGCCTTCTCTCAATTGCCTGCTTGTGGCATATGAGCTCTGAAATTGGACTCATTCTGTTTATGGGGTAAACTTCGGTTTCTCCATTCTGTTCTCAAGGAACCCTAGAGCCATTTGTTGTGCATCGCATCTTTAACTTGTCATGTATGCTGCATTTGAGTGTTATGTGCTATGAGTGTTAAACTAATGGAAGAATGCTTGAATTATTTATACATATGCTTGAATTTGTGGTCAATTGCTAATGACTATAGATATGCTAGTCACTGAGCTGTGTAGCTCACCCCACTCTTCCCTCCTCAGGTGCAGAACGTGAAGGTTAGCAATCCTTGCAGGACATCAGAAAACTCCAAGATATTAGAAACTTTTGTAACTAAGTTAGCTCGATAAACTTTGGATAGCCTCATAAACATGTTAAACATTGAGCATCCTCTGTATGTTGTATTTTGTGTTAAGCCTTTGTTTATAATGAAAATTTGTACTTAGAGCTATGTTTGAGCTTTTGTGGCTTTGGCAAACGAGTTTAGAACCAAAAAGTTCCCTATGTGTTTGTGCACGTTTCTTTGGTAGTTGCACATTTCGAAAACCCAAGTCTCTCCTACGTGTAGAAATTGTGTGTCGAATTCGAGGAAAAAACTGGATTAATTTAGACTAAATTAGTCAAAGTTGCCTTTTGGAAAGTTGTAACTTATCTTACTAACTTTCCAACGGTACATAGTATGAAATATTTGGGCATAGGAGTCAAATGTTATGGTCTTCATAAAAGGGTGTTATGGTCTTCATAAGGGGGGAGACGTATCGTCTGTAAAGACGCTTCATCTGTGATGACGTCATTCCGTCTTAAGACTTTGCATCGTCTTAAGTTAACCTTGCGTCATCTTAAGTTGTCCGCATTCGTTTGCTTTGTAGCATTCGTCTACTTTGTGGTATTCGTCTACTTCGCATTCATTTGCTTTGTAGCATTCGTCTACTCCGCATTCGTCTGCTTTGTAGCATTCGTCTGCTATGTGGCATTTGTCTGCTCCACATTCGTCTGCTTTGTGGCATTCGTTCACTCCGCATTTGTCTGTTTTGTAGCATTCGTCTGCTCTGCATTCGTCTGCTTTATAGTATTAGTCTACTTTGTAGCATTCGTATGCTCCGCATTCGTCTGCTTTCTATTTTCCTCTATAGTTGACCCTCCACTTCTTCTGTGCTCTGTTAATCTTGAATAGCTTGGTCAAAGTTTTGACATTCCAGATAATAGAATCTGTCTTTAAGGTCTTCATGAAAATTATAGATCTTGAAGTCTTCTTTCGACAGTCCAAAGAATTATTTTGCCTGACGTCTACAAGGAAAGTTATGCATTTTTTTGTCCATAAACAAGTTCGATAGAGTCAAGTACAGTATTATTTCAGTTTATGGTTCCGAATGCCGGGCTCCGAAAGTGGGGTCCAGCATCCATCATTACTGTAAATTAAAAGGGACTCAATGAGGATCCTTAGCATAGCCTAATATCGATAGAAAAATGATTTGTATCTCCTCCCATCATCTTTACCTTAGTCTTTAATAACTCAAATATAGGCCATAGGAACTCTCATAACTTCTAAACATCTCCATATGATTTCCCTAGGTATCCTATCATCAACATTATCTAAGTCAATAAAAATTATATGTAAGTTATGTTGTCTTTTCCTATAGTATTCCATTAATCTTTTAAAGAAATGTAAACTTTTTTGAGTGGACCTTCTTGACATGAAACCAAACTAGTTTTCCAAGATAGGTGTATCCTTTCTTAATCTTTTCTTAATCACCTTGTCCTCTAACTTCATGCTGTGACCAAGAAGTTTGATATCTCTATATTTATTATAGCTTTGGATATCTCTTTTATTCATGTATAAAGGAATTTGCATAGTAAGTCTCGACTTATCCAACATTTTGGTGGATTTAAAGATTACATTAAAAAGCTTGAATAACTAAGTAAGACTGATAGGTTATTATTTGATTCATTAATTTGGGTCCATTGTGTAGTGTTTTGGATAGATATTGTGCTAAATTGCTGTTTTTATATTATATTTAGATGTTAGGAGCTGTTTTGGAGAAAAGAAGCTAAAATTGGCTAAATTGGAGAAACATTGCACAAGGAAATTAAGAAGCCACAATGACATGGCAACCATGAGTAATTAGCTGAAATCTTGTAACATATAATGCAAGAAGAAAACCAGACAAGAGGCAGCCCAAAGGAGATAAAACACAAAGAGGCTGCTGGGAGGAACAAAAACGCAGCAGCAGCAGTCCACAGAAAACGACAACGCACAAGCAAAAAAAACAGTAGTAGCTGGGAGCAGAAGGCAACAACAGCAACCAGTGGACGGCCAAAACGACACCAGCAAGCAAACAGAACACACAACTGGGAGTTAAAAACGCATCAGCCATCAGTAAAAAGAAAAAGGTATAATACGACAACAGAATAGCCCACCACAGAGAAGAGGAGAAAAACGACAGTGCAAAAGGAAAAGGAAATAAAAGCATAAAATGCAGATCAAGAAAAACAACATAAAAAGAATAGGAGAAATGACACAGTAGAGGAAAAGACCAGTCCAAAACGCAGCGGACTTTGGGACTTTGGACATTTTAGGTTTTGGGAGATGTTTTAACATAAGAGGGTTTTATTTTAAAAAGAGATAACGTGTCTTTCTGGAAAAAATATATACACGTAGGCAACTGAGGGGAGATGGTACGTAGCGCCTCACATTCATAAGAGGGACGTCTTTTGTTTTGGGCTGTACTTAGGTTTTTGGAGAAAGAAGCAGGTGGCTGGAGTTTTTGGTAGAGACGACAACTGTTGTTTTGGGAGACGTCTATTGCTTTTCATCTTTTACTTTCAAAGGAGAGAACCATACGTGGTGAGTCTTCAATCAAGAATATTTTGGCTCCCCTACGTTGGTTTCTTCTCCCAACTTCCTCTGTAAGAATGTTTTGTTTTTTCTTCTTTTGAATGACATTCATATATTCTTACTTCTCAATGAATTGTAACTAAATTATTATTTCTAGTTAAAGGAGTATTGAAGCATTAATTCCATAGAATTGTGAGATCTAATTGTTTATATCTATATTATATATTCATGAGTATTTATTTATTCTCTGTATTTAGTGTTTATGATTATTTTAGGATTTATTAAATAAAAGGCCTATATTTGATAATCTTAAATAGTTGACAGCTAATTAGATCTGAAAATATGTAATTGTGTGTCTGGACTAATTAAGTGGCAGTTGATATATTATCGCCTCACAAGTGGTTTAATCTATGTCGTGGAAATGAATAATCTAATTTAAATGAACCCGGTTGTGTGTTTGTTGGTTAGAACTGGGTCCTTCTAGATCTTAATTTTGTCGGAACATTAAATCTTACTGGGCAATTTCAGGGGTTGTCTTGCGATTAGAGAAGTAATTAATGGGCGTCCCTTAATTATCGAAAAATTAAGGAGATATTGGCTATTTAAAGCATTTGCCAATAACTATAACCAATTTATTTATGAATATATGAATTGATTTTTGCGTCGATGATGAAGTAACAGAATTAAAGTGGAAATATATCCTTTGACTAAAGCTTTTTCCCTTGTTGAGTTTCTTAAATTTATTTACATTTTTAATTGAATTATTGTTAACTTATTTTCATCGGTTTAAAACCCCCATTTTTACTGTTTATTTTTGTAAAAGAGATAAATTCACCGTTCCTTGCGAAGATGATACCTAACTATACTAATGTTTAGTGAATTAAGGTGATTTATTTTTGTTGGTTTGACATCCACCAAAGACCCTCTTTGTCTAGGCTTTTTCACACCTCTATGGGTATCTCATCAGGCCTTATTGTCCTTCCACTATTCATCTTCCTTAAAGCTTTTTTAACTTCCTTCCTTATGATTTCTCAATAACAAGTAAAGTTACGATATCTCTCAGATGTGCTAAAATCACCTAAAGAGATATTATTCTTTACACCTTCATTATAAAGGCTATAAAAGTTTCTTTATCATCTTTTTTTTATGTCATTTTTAGCCACAGGCACTCTTAATGTTTCATCTTTTATACAACATACTTGATTTAATTTTCTCGCTTTTTGTTTCCTAGATCTCACCAACTTAAAAATATGATTTTCTCCATCTTCAGTTTCTAATCATTGATATATTTTCTCTTAAGCTCTTCTTTTAGCTTCTGAGACTATTCTTTTCACCTCTTTCTTTTCCATTTTGTAACTTTCTTTGTGACTACCCTCTCTGGTGCTATCCAATAGAGCTTTATAGGCAACTTTTTTTATCTTAACATTTTCTTGTACATCTTTATTCCACCATCAAGACTCCATCTTATTACCTCTAGACCCTTGAGAAACACCCAATATCTTTTTAGTTACTTTCCTTAAAAGAGTTGCTACTCTCTCCCACATTTGGTTAGCATCTCTTTCCAACTTACATTCTTCTCCATACACTACTTTATCCCTAAGTTATTCCACAGTATCACCTTTCGGGTTCCATCATCTAACTTTGGTACACCTCCTACGACTTCTCTTCTTCCTCCAACCATTAATTATTAGATAACTAATAATCTATGTTGAGTTGACAAGCAAGTGTTAGGTACCACTTTGTAATCCTTGTAACTAGGTCGACCACTCTACTTTACAAGGAAGTAGTCAAATTGAGTTTTTTGTGATTATGCTCTTAAAAGTCACCAAATGCTATTTTTCTTAAAAAATGAGTTGGTGATTACCAACTCAAATGCTATCGCAAAATCCAACAAACTAGTCTCATTATCATTCTTATCATCATACCCGAAGCCTCCATGATTCCATGCATATCTGTCTGAGGTTGCCTTTATATGATTATTAAATTATTTTCCTAAAATAACTCTTTAGTTAGGGGGGATTTGCTGAATCACCATATTTGGCTCTTCCTAAAATTAGTGCTTAAGATGTTCATCCAATCTCATTTGCCATATTGAAAAAACATTTTTTACCACATTATTTAAGAACATAATCCTATTATTAGTCCTCTTTACCTTAACAACATGATGTATGAGTTTCTTCACAATTATAAATACAAATATAAATAATTTACATAATATTATAAAATTTTTGTGGTTATATAAAGACTCTTGAATTAGTTCACGTTATTTTCAATACCAATTTATCTTAAGAATCATATTTTAGAAATTTTAAATTACTATTTTTACCTAAAACTTGTCATGAGACCCAAGTTGCAGCATATGATTACGATTCCCTGTTTAAAAAGGTTGGTTGTGGCGGTACAAAAGATTTGCTTCCTACGGGAACACATTAAATTTTTTTTTTGAAAAATTAAATTTATAAAAATAGTTACAAAATAGAACATTAGCATACTCAACCACTCCTATTGTAGCGTTTCCTTACTGTAGAGTACACACCGGGATGCCCTGAGATTATTCCGGTATATATCCTACGATAAGGGTGAGCAACGTTCGATCACTATATTCACTTCATATGACATGGTATCATAATTCACTTATAAAGCATCGTAAGAAAATCACAATATTTTAAAACCAACTTTTTCCTCATTTCATTTCACAAAATCGAAAGTCTACATTGTGTCTTTCAACATTTTCCATATGTACATCATCAAAAACCTAATACAATAGTACTACATGAATGAGGAAAATATGTACAATCTAATAAATCTGTCCAAAAATCCCAGCTAACTGACCTTTGAGCCATGACTTCTCTTGCCAATCACAATTTACACATCAGGTAGAGCCTCTCAGTAGCTAGAGTCGTCTCTCAATCCTGAAAAGACAACGTTGCAATTTTGGTGAGTTTTGCGAACTCAATGAGGTAACCATTATCGATGGTTTACTCAATTCATGCAACACATCAATTCACATAACAATTATTTCACAACTTTGCACTTTACAAAAGTATCACATTTTCAGTTAAGCATAAGTAATTTTGCATTTCAATCAATCAAACAAACTTAACAAGATGCATATGAAATGCTCATAAGACACTTTTCCAGTTATTACGTTGTTGTGATCGAGTGCTTGAACTGTTCCGTATCTATTTTGGATACCGAGCTCATTAATAACTGTCCCTTATTCAATAAGGATACAGGGCTCATTATACATAGTGAGCCTTAAGCTCTTAATCACTGTTTGAGCTCGAGGCTCTTTTTCACTCGTTGAGCTTTAGGCTTTGATCGGTAGCTACTCTGGTCACAACTGCCATTATCTGATTGTGCACTTATATATGGAATGCATGTACCACAATCAACCATATTGTAAAGCACATAGGTCTTCACATTCACATACAATCAGCACTTCAATATCTCAATCCACATTACAAAATCATTGGACCTTCTGTCCGAGATCCACAATCAAACACATTCATTTATCATTCAAAGCATAATCTAAGAAGACAAGTAATTAAGTGAGACCATCTAAGTTACTCACAAGTTGCTCCTGAAGCTAATGCCTAGAAGTGCCAGTAACGTCTAGAGGTTGACGTTCCAATTGCTCCTCTATAACAAATAACATACACATATATCACAATTTGCACAATTATGAGTGTTCATTTATGCACATGTATGAAATGAATTATGTACAATGCATGTTTATGACAATCTCGGGCATCGTTCCATCAATGTCATCACAAAAACAATCAAATATCGAAACTCACTTAACTAGCATTTGTTTGTAGGATTTATACCTCAGTAAACCACTTGAATCCAATTTCATAACCTAATGAGCCATTTCAGATTTTTCTCCAAACTCTGACGGGTCTACTATTCTTGATCATTAAGACAATGAAAATAAAGTAATTTCATAGCACTCCCTTCTAGAAAAGTGTTCCTCTATGTCTTTTCTTTCTAATGACACCAAAATCATTCAATTTGGTTTAGTAGTGTGAAAGTTATACTATAAAAATTTTCGGACTGCTTTTATTCTGAGATAGTACCCTATACTCAACTTCCATCCAAAATTTGAAACTCTTAGAGTCTGATCAAAATTTTATTTCTTCACCTAATTTGTAGCTCTATGTCTTTATTTTACTCCAAATTAAAAATTCATTCCATTTGGATCGCTACAGAAAAAGTTATGCCTAATACACTGAGTCATGTTCAGTGTAGAAAAAGTTCGCCGGCGAACTCCTCTAGAGAGGAATTCTTGAGGCATTTTCACAAGTTTGTCGCGGAGAACTTTTCCCGAAAGGAATTTTTTCCAAATCCATCTAGTTCGTCGCGGTGACACAAGGATTTTGCCGCGGCGAAAAATCACAGAAACATACCTAGTTTTGTTTCAACTACAAGTCAGATTTTGAGACTCTTATGGACCAAATTTGAATTCGACTTCTTCATAACAAATGTAGCTATACATCTCTAGTTTAATCCAAATTAAGAATCATCTCATTTGGATAACTAGAGAAAAAGTTATAGTTAAAAGACTAAGGCATACTCAATAGACATTTTCCAGCTAACATCTTCAAAATTTTCCAGATTTAACACCTAACCTATCTTGTACAAAGATACCATTTCTAGTTCATTCATTCCCCATTTTCAACTCCATTTCATCTCAATATCATTCACCAACAAAGCATGACCCAAATTTAATCATTAATCCAAAAACAAGATATGTTCATGTACCTATTCCTCAACTCACAATTTTCATTAACACAACCTTTTCATAACCAATCCATCTTGCAAGCATACATAGTATAACTTATAGATTCTAACTCATCACATACAACATCAATCATCCATAAAACAACTCCTAACCTATGATTTAGCATTTAAACGAAACAAAACCTCTCTATAGCTCATTACTTATTAAGCATATGTGTATAAGCAAAACTTCACAAACTCTTCATCATCCACAACACATACAGACACAAGGCACCCTGTTCATGCATTAACCTCAAAATATCATCATAAATGCTCCATTTAACATTGCCCAAATAAAACATTAACACTACTTACTTGATTTAGCTACCCAATCTTCAAACTCTTCAAGAAAATCACAAATACCTAGCTTCAAACACCACCCACGATCATCACCATCTTTAGGGTTGGAGGGTTACCAATTTTAATGGGGGAGAGAGAGAGCAAGGTGGAAGATGAGTGGGAGGCTCAACATCAATGGAGGTTGGGAAGATCAAAACCCATGAAGAAGAGGAAGAGAGAAGTTATGAAGAAGAGAACCCAAAAACAAAACTCCAATGGCTTTTGAAAGACAAGCATCATGAGACGGAGCAAAATGATCTTCAAAAATTTAAAGCATGGTTGGTTTTAAGACATGTCACTTGCCACATGTCCAATTTCTATGAATCCAACTATGTTTCTCTTGTTAAACTAATCCATTCAAACCCAATTTCTAGTCCAATTGCCTCTCAAATTTTCAATGGCACTTGTCAATAAATCCTAAAATCATTTATCAAAATTTCCATTGCCATTGGACAGTAATTTCTACTACCATTTAACAATTGTTTTGCCACTTGACAATTTTCCTAGTCCAAAAGTTACCCCAAATTTCTAAAAATTTCTCCAAAAATTCTAAATCAACTATTACACTCTCCAAAACAAATTTTCAATACAAATAAACCACAATTCTCAATAACAATCACATTTGTAACAATTAGACCCGGAATGTCAATGAATGCATGTACATACATATTCGTGTGCAAAATTTAACTATTCACTTGTATGAGCATGTCATATTATGCATGAACATAAAAATGTATTTCTTATCTCTCATTGAACACTCATATTTACTATTTTAACCTTCCTATAGGTAATGGGATGTTACGCTTATATACAAGAGAAACTAATTCATCTACAATAAACTCCAAAATGACATCATAAACACAAAACTAAACAACAGAAGGAAGGAAACGACAGCGTACGATGATTGATGTAATAAATGTTGGCTACCATAAATTCCCATATCAGATAAACAAAATTTTCGCTAAAAGGAGACTCAGGAAACTTCCAAATTAAGGCTTCAGATGGGTTCTTCCTCTTCACATTGGTCGACCATGGTACGATGTAGAAACCTATACCACTCAATTGTTATTTGTTCTTACTGATGTTATATCACTCTATTTAGGGCTTGAGGATCGCAATATCCTTCCTTTCTATGACTGGTAAAAATGAGAGGAGTCCCTGCCAAGAGGTAAGTGTCTTCATCTTCACGATATGAGTTTATCAAAAACTAGAGTTTGTTGAGTTGTTCACTTGATATTAACCTCTTCTATCTCTCTTCCTCAGCCTACATAACATAGTTGATAGATTCGAAAGAATCCAAGAGTCTAACAAAACTACTTGAACATTTTTGGGATTAAATCCTTCAATAGACAATAGGTAATAGTTTAAACACTTTCCCCCTTATTTTTTCTTCGTATTAGATATGAATGAGTTAGGGTAAACCCAGATTCCAAGATCTAACTATATGTTCACTACATATAGGTAGTTCTTTCAAAAGAAAGAGCAACTTTATAATCCTTATGATTAGAGAGTTCAATACCTTCATATCTGAACGCATTCTACTTGTGAAAGTTTGTAAATTCCTTTCTTACCATATCTCCTCTAGGGTAGAAGCCAGTGAGATGATGAATACTACTCTATCCCCTTTAGGGACAGTCTTCAAAACCCTTAGGTTGTCCACTATGACAATAAGTAGAAACCCATCCAATCTCCAATAACACTTCTCTTTAATTTTTCTCCAACTGCTCATAGCAATAGGGCATTGGAAAAAGAGGTGATCTCTAGCTTCATAACCATTCCTACATAGAACACATGTGTTGTCCAAATTTAGAACATGTAATATGTATATGGTGGCCATTTTGTTCAAAATTTCCAACCATAATAAATAGGAGGACTTAGGCTTTAGGGACTTATGCCATACAATAGGGTACCAATCAATAGGGGATTGTCCCTGAGCTAGCCACTCCCTACATACGTTACTAGAAAAGGAATTAGGGGGTTGGTTTTGTTAGATCCCGCTTGTTTCCGGAACTCAACTCTTGCTTTGATACCACATCTATTGGACCCCGTTTTCAGAGCTCAACTTTGGATCATAAAACGTGAGATTAATCCAATGAAATTTCCTTGGCCATCATCGGTTCATCTTTATGCTTTGATACCACATCTGTTGGACCCCATTTTCGGAGCCCAACTTCAGATCATGAAACATGAGCTTAATCCAATGGAATTTTCTTGACCATCATCGGTTCATCTTTATTCTCATAATCTCCTAAAAATTTCCTCACAATTTATTCAATGGCGTGCCCATACAAATCAATCACCTTAATCAAACTCATTTCTCCTAAATCAGAATAGATTTAGGGAAACTTCAAACTAAAATTTCAATTTGACTTCTTCAAAAACATTGTAGCTCTAAGTCTCTAATTTGTTTTGAAGCAAGAACCATCTTAATCGGAGCTCTATAGATCAAGATATGCTTCAAAAGCCAAAGTGTGTTTGTACCTCAATCATGTTCTCCCAACCTACTTCTCACTTCCTCTCCTTCAAACTTTTTCAAATAAACTCCAAAAGACACCAATTTTTATTGAGAGATAGGAAAATGTCTTAGAGATTTATTGGTTCCAGAATCACTTCATTTAGAGGTCGGATGAGGAAGTTATGATCAAAAGAATCGAACATGATCATACCCTCAACCATATAGTACCTATCTTGGGGAAAATTCCATAACTTTCCATAAAGATGTCTGATTGAGTTCATTATTAGATGGTTTGAAAGAAGACTTCTATATATACAACTTTCATGAAGATTGTAAAGCGAGATTTTTCCGTTTAGAGGGTCAAAAATTGCAATTTCCTGAAGTTATCCTGTGAATGTCGGTTTAACAGACATTGTCTGGCCTGAGGACTCTTTTTCACCCGAGAAGGTCCGTTTAATGAACCTAAAGTCCATCTAATGGACATGGACAATGCTGGGGGTCATTTTTGACCCGAGAAGGTCCATTTAACGGACCTAAAGTCCATCTAACGGATATAGGGGTTCCCCAAACCCTCCAAAGCCTCTCCAAAGCTTCCTATATCCAATCTAACATCATATTCACTCATAATCTTCCCAAATTCATCTCTTCTAGTGCCAATTCACTTCATATCAATTCAAACACCAAATTTACCTCATAAAACTCTCAATTCTTAACCCATTTGGTTCATCAAAACCACACATTCTCATCAATATACCATAGCTATCCTGTGCATACATTCCGTGCAACATCACATCTTGTAACGATCATATCTTTTCACTCCGGTATCCAAAAATTACAAATTTTATATCGTTGGAAAGCTAGAAAGACAAGATACAACTTACATGAAGGGAACTTTGTCTAATTATACCTAAATTAATCCAGTTTTTCCCTGGCAATCAGAACACACATTTTACCCTCATGAAAAACTTGAAATTTATCCCAACTTCGCTTCCTCTATTACAACATCATTCATAACAATTCAACGACCAATTGGAATTCATCAAACTCTCAACCTTAATTCATTTGACTCTTCATATTCAACATCTCACCATTCATAACATTCCTATCTTTCTTTTCCATAGTGCCTCACTTATATATATAACAGTAGTTCATGCTTAAGATTCATCATCTCAAGTTGATAGCTTCAAGCATACCTAATTTTAACTCAACATCATCCATACACAATTCATACTTCATTAACATCATAAGATAAGTTTTTACAAAACTTTAATGGCATTCCAAGCCACATTACATCAATTCGTAAAATCCCCCAAAATATACAAGATGCTTGAATGATAATTGCTTAAAATGCAATTACAACTTTGTTTTACATAAATTACTCCAAAACAAAACAAAACGTGCAAATTCGGATTTATGCCTTGATTCACTTTCACTCGATCTCTTGCTCATCACCTGAATAGGGGAAAGAGAGTGGGGGTGAGCTTAAAAGCTCGTGGGTAACAGGTTTATAATGGATAACAAGTGAAACCATTCAAAAAGTTCATTGTCATAGAAAATTCTTATTGAAATCCATAAGACATTTGTTTCTTAAATTCTCATCATGTAGTCAAATTTTACAAACCACAAAACATGAATGCATCAAACTTGTTCACATATCATAGGCACATAACCACATCATAATGGTTTAGGTAGATCCATAAACAGAATGTACTACACGTTTCCACATAGCGGTCTTGTGTAACCATGAACTTAGGAGAGTCCATGAAGGAGCTCCATGCCACTAGCGGGTAGGCGGGAGAAGCCTTTTATCAAAGTGCACTTGACTTAACTTAGGGGACCATTACAAACTTACATAACATGTAATTCAAACTTATTGCCCAAAATGGCACTTTTCGAAACTTGATTTTTCATAAACATGAGGTATTTCGAAAACAATTTCCAAAAACATGATTTCATAAACATGTGATCCTTTCAAAGAAATCATTTTCATAAATCATCACACAATTTACATTTCAAACATGTAGCAATTTCTCAATTCATTCAAGACACAATTAATGCAACACTTATGATGCAATTTAAATCATTAAATCTCCTTGATTTAACGAAAACAAAAGTGGCTTATTTACTCTACCCACCTTAATTTCCTTGCTTGAAATCCTTGCTAAAAAAACCTCTACTCTTGCTCCTCTTGCTTCTCTCTTGATTTTCTTCAACATTGATAAAAATCTCCAAATCAATAGGCATTCCAATTGAGAAACCCATAAGACATATTCATTAAAATTGATCCTAGAATTCTTAAACCCATACATTTCTTAAGCTAAATGAACCAAAACCCTTTCAAAAATCCAAAATATTAAGATCAAACTTACCTTGAATCTTCACCAAACAATGATTTTCTTGCCTCTAATGGAAGCCCTAATCCCCCTCTTCCTTTTTCCCTTCTTGAACAACTTCAAAATCACTCTTGAAGGCTTAGAAAAATCAAACCTAGCTTAGCTTTCTTTCTTTTCTTTCTTTTCTCTCCAACAACACTCTCTCCCTCTTCTCTCTTCTAATTTTCATTTTTTTTCTTATTCCAAATGTAAGACACTCTTTTCTTCTTCCTTTTATTAATGATTGCACAATGTCCATTTTACCCTTACTTATATGCCTTGTAACTTAAATGCTTAAGTGACTTGCCAATTTTGCCCCTTATGCAATCTTACCACCTTAACACTATAATTCAATTAACCTATGTCATATAATCTTACTCACATTAATATGCTAATTAACTCCACAAAATAAAATAATTAAACTATCAAGACCTCAAAATTTATTTAAATCATGCTTAACTCCTTCCGAAAATCAAGACCTTTTTCTAATCATGTAATTGAAGAAATTTGATAGCACTTCCTTCTAGAAAAATGTTCCTTATTGTCTTAAGTTTCTAATGACACTAAAATCGTTCAATTTGGTTCAGTATTCTGAAAGTTATACCCCAAACATTTCCGAACTGATTTTATACTAAAACAATATTCTGTGCTCAACTTCCATCCCAAAATTGAAATTCTTAGAGACTGAATTAAAACTCAATTTCATCAGACAATTTGAACCCTATTTCTCTAATTTAATCCAAATCAAGAATCATCTCATTTGGATAACTAGAGTAAAAGTTATGGCTAAAACACCGAAGCATACTCAATGAACATGTTTCAATTACATTTTCCAACATTTAACTTCTAACATTTCACATATAACCTATCTTGTACCTAAACCATCTTTTCTACTTCATTTCAAATTAAAGAATTCTCCTTTTCTTTACACATGAATAATCTCCAATAATTTCTCATTTAACAATTCTAGCTTTCAAGAAAAGTTCGGGGTCCAACAGGTTTAACCAAGAGAATTTATCCCAAGTCCTATAATTAGGAGTATAAGAAGGGATGAGGTGAATCACCTAACCTGGAACATCAATCCATCTATTATCAGATATAGCTACACAAACATTAGCATTAAGTGGAATATGACTCCACCATTGGACTGCACTAAGGATCCGAATTAATGGGCCATGACCCGTCTAATTATTAAACCAAAAGTGAGCCTTTTGCCCATTACCAACTCTACATTTAACCTCCAGCTCCATAATATCCTTGAGACTCATTAACTTGTTAATGAAAAAGGATTGAGAAACTTTAGGGGACATGGACCACAATGACTTTCCTCTTAGTATATAAAAGTGAAACCACTTGATCCATAACAAATCTTCATTGCACAAAATGTGCCAAATTTTCTTCAGCATTAATATCTTATTTGTGGTGGCTATAGAGATAATTCCTACCCCTACCTTTTTTTCCTTACAAACCTCATCCCATCTTACTTTTATTATACTTCCTCCAGAGTTTTACTTCCCCCATAAGATCCTCCTAAACAAAGTTTCAGTCGTCTTTACTACTCCCTTAGCTAAAAACATGTTAGCCGATTAATATACTTACAAGGAATTTAATACTGATTTTATGAGCTGAAGTCTCCCCCCCAAATAATAAGAACCTATTTGTCCAATGATTTAATCTCTACTATATTCTTTCCACCATAGGGAAACATTCAGAAAATAAAATTCTTCTTATAGTGATCAATAGCCCTAAATAACACAAAGGATGTTGTTTCCTTTCCATAGAGGATATTATCGCTATCTCAGTTTCCAAACCATTTGCACTATTGGCCAAACACAAAGTGACTTTTTGTTAAATTTATTTGTAAACCTGACAATTATTCAAATTGTTTAAGAGAGGACATCAACATCTGAACTGAGGATGGATGTACCTTAGAGAGCAGAAATAAGTTATCCACAAAATAGAGATTGATTAGAGCAACCTTCTTACATTTGCTGTGGAACTTGAAACCCCTTTCCTTATCCATATTATGCTTTAATAATAAGGCTAGCACGTTCATACAAAGGATAGATAAGTAGGGAGACATTGGATCACCTTATTGCAGTCCTCTCACTCCTTTAAATAATATAGTTGGTATAGCATTCACCATCATTAAATAGGAAGAGGTAGTTATGCACGCCTCAACCCATTTTATGAATATGGAAGGGAATCCCATCACCTCCATTACCTTAAGAATAAATCCCTATTTCACACAGTCATAGGGCTTTTTAAAATCAATCTTAAAAGCATAATTTGGCAGATCCCGTCTCCTTTAGTACCCTTTCATGAGCTCTTGAACAATGGAAAATATTATCCCCTATTAACCCTCCTTGCATGAATGCCTTTTGGTTATTACTAACCAATGTCCCCAAAACAACCTTGAGACTGTTTGCTATAATTTTATAGATCACCTTATATAGAAAATCTCAACAAGCAATAGGCTTGAACACATCAAAAGAATTCGGATTACTTATCTTGGGAATTAGGCAAAGGAATGTTTTATTAATCTCCTTTAACAATACTCCAGTAGAGAAAAATTTCCTCACAACTTACTTCACCATCATTCCAATCTCACCCTAAGCTTTCAGAAAGAAGAACCCATTTAGACAACCAGGACCTGGGGACTTATTAGGCTTCATTTGGGAGATAACTCCTTCAATCTCTGCATCTTTTATAGGATTGGCTACATTATGAGCCTCTTTTTGAGATAACTTCTTCAAAATGAACGAGTTTAGTAATTGAATAGTGATTGAGGTCGAATTAGATTACTCATAAAATCTGCTAAAATTTGCCCTACCTCTTCACAGATTAGTTCCTGCCGGTTGAGTTATCTACCATCTACAGCTTAGATGACAAATATTCTATTGCTATTCCTTCTCCCTACTAGTGAATTGAAGAACTTGAAGCATTTATCACCTTGCTGCAACCATTTAACCCTTGCTCTTTACTTTATCAAACTTTCATGATTTTGAACAACCAAAGGATAATGGTTAAGTTTCTCCTTCTCTAGTGACAGTAATTGAGGGTCTCTTGGGTTATTTGAAAGTTGCCCTTGAGCTGTAGTGAGATCATTCTTAGTTCTTTCAATAGTTTAGCAGCGGAGCATCCCTTTGTAACATTCAATGTTTTCAATTCATCCTTGATTGCTTTGATCCTCTAAGCATATATGTACTGTTTAGTACTATACACAACCTTCCTCATTCCTATTTGCCCAACCTTTTGAAAGCCTTCTATATCTGCTAAAAAATTGTTAAATGTAAATGGAAATTTATCGCTCGGTTTACGGAACATACCCTCTATCCTGGCAGGATAATGATCCGAGAAAAGAGGATCTAGGAATGAGGTAGAACTTATAGGAAATTGCTGCAACCAACTCTGATTTACAAGCACCTTATCCAACTTTTTCCTTAAAAACCAATCCTTCACTCTCTTATTACACTATGTAAATGTGTGACCTTGATATTTGAGATCAGCGAGGCCTATGGTCTCCCCACATTCCTTAAAATATGATGTATAATTCCTTAGCGTTAAAATCACCATTGATAACCTAAGGGCCAACTACTCTATTATGAAAATCCATCAAACTCTTCCATATGTCCTTCCTTTGGAAGGTAAAAGTAAAGCCATAAATAACAGAGGAGAACACATACACATCCTTGATTTTGAAGTGTCATTTTATATGCATAACTTGCATTTCCTCTTCCAAGACCTCCACTTCCACAACTTCTGGATTAAAACCAATAATTATTCTTCCTAAGGAACGCTTTTGGTGATTAGTAATGAACTTCCAACTAATACCCAATTTATTCAACTTTATAAGATTACCTACCCTAATCTTAGTTTCCAAAAGAGCAATTAAACATGTTTTTTTAATAGACAAAATGCTTTAAAGCTAAAAGCTTCTTTAGGCAGTTTATACCTCTAACATTCTATGTAAACCAAGTTATTAAAAGGATGTAGTAGATTTGGAGCTTTTCTTTTTGCTCCTACCAGCTCTCCTAGTTGCCACTGTCTCAAAAGAAGTACCCAGATCTTCTCGCATTATAGTTGAAGAGAAAGTTTCAATAGATTCACTTTAAATGAGCATGGAAGGGGAGTTTCCCTGCTCCACTTCCTCTGTTTTATCCCCATTCTCAGGTGGGATATCCATCTATGACTTAGGAATTATTGTGGGTGAATTCTTTGCATTACTCTCACGTTCAATATGGACCTCTTGTATAAACTCTTAAGAGACTTCCTTCTGAACACTTTGCTAGCCTTTATGTTCATCCACTCCCATAAGCTCCTCATAATCTCCTCTTAGAAACACCTTACCTGTAGGAACTGACCTTTTCCCTTGAGATTTCAAAGATGGCTTCCATTGGTAGTTAACGTAGACATTGTCTTCAAACAAAGAGCCTTTTGCTCCCAATCTCATAACTGGTATACTTTTAGGAAGATTTTGGATAGATTTCATATTAATGCACAACCTTGCATATAGATTTCATATTAACGCACAACCTTGCATATCCTACTCTTCTCCTTTGTGTTGTATTTTCATCTTTACAAAGTGGAGTGCCAAGGTAGCTTGCTATCATGCTAAGGCCTTTGATAGTCCAATATTCAAGTGGTGCATTGTATAACTATACCATAGTGGAACAGCCTGGTGTTTCATAGATTCTACTCGGATTCTTGGTCTCCATGGATGTAAAAATAATGGTTGATTCTAAATATGCCATGGACCCTCCTCCACCACTCTCATAGTTTCATCTTTAGATGAGAAAGTAAATAACAACATGTTTTCTTCTAATACAAGCACATCAATTAGACCTTTATTTTTCCATATATCATGTGCTTATTTTTGAATAACTGAAAATGTAGGACATCTATCCCAAAAGAAACCAATCAAAGAAGCCTCCCATGTTTTTGCACTAGCCTAGAGGAACTCCAAATTAGGGGATACCTCTAATCTACCATCCTTCTCTTTTGGAGGGCAATAATGCAATGTACAGTCATACCCTTCCCCTATGACTTGTTTCCAACTTTTCCTAACCATTTAAGTGTTGGGCTCCATTTCTGAAACCCAACTATCCGAAAACGTATAGCGTGAGTGGTCTTCCCTGTAGGGTTAAGCCAAAGTGCCCTAACTAGCCCTCATTGGGTCCTCCTCAATCTTATTACATCTCAAACCACAAAGGGCGGGCTCACACATTGAAAACTCGAAATTCACAATTGACTCTTCAAACTTGTAGCTCTTAGTCTCTAGTTCATTTAGAA
>JAOTAX010000197.1:7018256-7030790 GCA_025629825.1 Erythroxylum guanchezii
TATGCTAATTAATTCTAACAAAATTAATCTAGCAATACTCCAAAATTAATCCAATCATGCTTATTTATAAAAAAAATTTCGGGGCTAACATTAAGAATCTGCGAGAGTAACTTGAGTAGAACGTGATGGGTCTTTTTTATCCTTTGAGGGCAAAGGAGGAAAATCAGTGGATGACAGAGTAGGTACTGACATTTTTAAACATTACAAAGCCTGGTTTGGCAAAAAACAGAATGTCAGGTCAGCTTGAACATATGATAGAAGCTAGAAATGTGAAAAAAGGGAAACAGCGGGTGCAGAAGGTAATTTGGGGAAAAAAAAAAGAGAGTTAAGGTGGGAGGTAATAAGAGAAGAGGGGATGAAAGTAGCAAGATTCCAGTTGGGAGAAGGATCAAAGAACCTGGAAGAATAGCAGAGCTCCATCTTGAGCAAAGAAGGAGATGTTATCTTATGAAATCACTCTTTGCAAGAAAACATTTGCAAGTCCTGAATCGGCATTATCTACCACATCTATTTTGGTGTTGCGAATTTTGTTCCTGTTATGGAGGGATGCTTGTACAAAGATGATATAATCATGTAATGCATGATAACAAGTAGTAGTTTATTATACTTGATAGTGAAATGTATCTATTTGATTCAATTCAATACTCAGTACAATACTAAAATAACTTCATTTCATAGTACTATTATAATTGAAGTTCTCAAATATGTTCTCTTCAAGGTGTTAACTCAAGCATGACAACGGGTAGGACGTGAGTGAAATTGGGGTTAATTCGAACTATCAGTTAGTTAAATATGCTAAGTTAGTGCAAAACAATTATCTAAACTAGTCACGAACACTTGTTGGTGTTAGATATAGGTCCACCATATGGAGGGACACCATTTTCAACAAATGCAGCACTCAAGCCAGTTGCATTTGTTAAATTTATAGCTGTCTCACACAGTGGAGTGCCTATATAAGGCACTCCTTGCTTCATACAAAAACATACAAACTACTTTCAAGAAAACCAGAGCAAAGCAATGCTTTGACGTTAGGAAATATTTTCTTAAAGGGTTGGTGAGTGTCAAAATAGTGAGGATAGTATTTTTAGGTCGGGAAACACCTTGTGAGCTATTATTGTGGTTTTATCTATGTATACCTACTATTTGTAATAGTAGAAGAATTATTCTAAGTTTTGTTCGTGGACGTACCCCCAATATTAAGGGTGAACCATGTTAAATATTTTGTGTCCATTTTGCTCATTTTATTCTTCTTTTTTAAAAAATACTCACTGTGCCCATCAACTGGTATCAGAGCTGCGTTTTTTTTATTGAAGGTCTTTTTTGAAAAGAAGCACGTAACAAGGAAGACAAAATTACAAAGAATTTTTTAGCATGATCCGTTCGAGAAACTGACGTAAAACAACAAGTTAATGAATAGTAATGTTAAGTTTTTTTTTTAATTTGAAAGTTGCAAGGTGATGACACTGTAGATGTTCCTGCAATATTTAACAAGTCCTGCGGTACTATTCCAGTAAGGTCTGACGACGCTATTTTGGTAATCACTATTCACAAGTTATTATTTACCGGGTCTTGTGGTGAAAATTTGGAATATATCTTTTCTGCCAAATTTTGACATCCTGATTCCATTTTTGAGGTCGTTTTTCTCATATTTGGTTTAATTTGACAAATGGAGGTGAAGACGAGCAAAATGATAAATCTAAACGGTATTAACTACTGTATATGGTGAACTAAGATGAAGGATCTCTTGATGATTACAAAGATACATTTGCCGGTATTTTCGACAACTAAACCGGAGGAGATGTCCAACGAAGATTGGGAGTTTAAGCATGAACGAGCGTGTGGTTATATTCGACAGTTTGTCGATAATAATAAGGTACTTCTGTAGCTAATCATTTAAACAATATGGAAGGGATGGTTGATTAGTTATCAAAGATGGGCATAAAATTTGAGGATGAGGTGATTGTTCTAATGGTGTTAGATTTATTACCAGAGTCTTGGGAGACTTTGAAGGTATCTTTGACAAATACTGCACCAAATGGTGTATTAAATATGGAATCTGTTAAAAGCAGTATACTAAATGAAGAGATGTGACGTAAATCACAGTATGCAGCCTCTTCATCACATTCAGATGTTCTGCTTATAGAAAATAGAGGAAGGAGTCAATCCAGAGATCCAAAGTCCAGAAACAAGAGCTGAGGAAAGTCAAACATATATGCAAACGTGGAATGCCATTATTGCAAGAAGAAAGGCCACATCAAGAAATTTTGCCAAAAGTTGAAGAAGGAAAGAGGCAAAGATGTGAAGAAAGAAGAGAGCAGTGATGATGAACAAAGTAACATTGTTGATGTATTCAACCTTGTTATTGATACAAAGATAGTCAGTCTGGTGTCGCAAGAAACAAGTTGGATAGTTGACAGTGGAGCTACTGCTCATGTTACATCTCACAAACAATTTTTCTCATCTTACACGCTTGAGAATTATGGCGTTGTTAAGATGGCAAATGAAAATTTGTCAAACGTTATTGGCAAAGGAGATGTTTCTTTAGATACATCGAATGGTTCAAGACTGTTGCTGAAAGATGTCAGGTACATTCCTGATATGCGTCTGAACTTGATTTCTGTAAAGAGGCTAGATGATGAAAGTTTTCGAACTACTTTTGGAAACAGAAAATGGAAGCTTACTAAAGGCTCCTTAGTAGTGGCCAGAGGTCAGAAGCACTCAAGACTGTATATGTTGCAGGCAAAGCTCTTCAGGGATGTTGTCAATGCAGTGGAGAAGGATAATACAGTTGATTTGTAGCATAAAAGACTGGGTCACATTGGTGAGAAAGGGATGACTCAGCTTGTAAAAAAGAATATGCTATTTGGTCTGAACCAGATACATCAGAAGAAATGTGCAGATTGTCTAACGGGGAAACAAAACAGGGTTTCTTTCCAGAATTTCACTCCATCCAGAATAAAGAATGTTTCAGATCTGGTTCACTCAGATTTATGCGGATCATTGCCAAAGTCACTTAGTAACGCACAGTACTTTGTGAGTTTTATTAATGATCATTCCAGGAAAACATGGGCCTATACTCTGAAGACTAAAGATCAAGTGCTAGATGTGTTCATACAATTTCATGCCTCAATTGAGAGACAAACTGGGAAGAAGCTGAACTGCCTTCAGAAAGACAATGGCGAAGAGTACATCAGATTATTTGATGCTTATTATAAAGAGCATGGTATTCGACATCAAATGACACCACCAAAAACATCGCAATTGAATGGCGTAGCTGAGAGAATGAACAAGACTTTGATGGAAAGAGTCAAATGTCTACTTTCACATTCAAAGTTGCCTAAGGCATTTTGGGGTGAAGCTTTACTTGTAGCTGTGCATGTATTAAATCGTTCACCATGTGTTCCTCTCCAGTATGAAGTTCTAAAAAAGGTGTGGTCATGAAAGGATGTTTCCTATGATCATTTGCGGATCTTTAGTTACAAGGCCTTTGTCCATATTCCTAAAGATGAAAGGAAAAAGATTGATGTCAAGACACAACAGTGTGTATTCATTGGCTATGGTCTAGATCAATTTGGCTATAGGTTTTATGATCCGGTGCCAGAAAAGACTTATCAAGAATCGTGATGCTATATTTGTTGAAGATTAAACTATTGAAGATATCAACAAGGCGGAGAAGGAAGTTCCAAACTATGATGATGACTCAACAAGCTTCTGATTGAATCCTCCAACTGTGGTGCCTAGACAAGTTAGAGATGAAGTGTAGAATGATCAGCTAGAAGCTGATAATGTAGATGCCCCCAATGAAGTTGAACTAGAGGATGATGATGGTGTTCATATTCAACCACCAGCACCTAAAGATTCTCCAGTCCCATTATGAAGATCTAGTAGAAATAGACAACCATCTACTAGATATCCAGTTAATCAATATGTAATGCTGACTGACGGGGAAGAACCAGAAAGCTTTGATGAAGCCATGAATAATGACCACAAGAAGAAATGGAAAGAAACCATGCAAGACGAGATGATATCCTTTCATGAGAATAAAACATTCAAGCTGATGAAGTTGCCAAAAGGCAAAAGAGCATTGAAGAATAAATGGGTGTTCAGGATCAAGTATGAAGAACACAACAACCATCCTCGATTCAAAGCAAGATTAGTGGTCAAAAGATTCAGCCAAAAAAAAGGGTATTGAATTTGACAAGATATTTTCACCAGTGGTGAAAATGAAATCCATACGTACAGTGTTAGGGCTAGCCGTAAGTTTTAATCTGGAGGTTGAGCACATGGATTTCAAAACTGCCTTCCTACATAGGGATTTGGAAGAAGAGATATACATGGAGCAGCTTGAGGGTTTCGTAAAAAAGGGGAAAGAAGACTATGGTTATAGATTAAAGAAGAGTCTATATGGTTTAAAACAGGCACCAAGACAGTGGTATAAGAAGTTCGAGTCTGTTATGGGAGAGGAAGGCTACAAGAATACTACTTCAGATCACTTTGTATTTGTGAAGAAATTATCTGATGATAATTTCATTATTTTATTGCTCTACGTAGATGATATGTTGATTGTTGGTAAGAATGTTTCTAGAATCAACAATCTGAAAAAAATAGTTAAGTCTTTTGCCATGAAAGACTTGGGAATAGCAAAGCATATTCTTGGCATGCAGATTATCAGAGACAGAAGCACCAAGAAACTATGGTTGTCACAAGAGAAGTACATTGATAAAGTACTTCAGAAATTCAAACTGGACAAAGCTAAAGCGGTTAGTTGTCCTCTTGCTAATCACTTTAAATTAAGTTCCAGAGAGTGCCCTTCCACAGATAAAGAGAAGGAAGAAATGTCCAGAATTTCATATCCTTCAGCAGTTAGAAGTTTGATGTATGCTATGGTTTGTACACGGCCAGATATTACTCACGCAATTAGAGTTGTGAGTCGTTTCCTTTCAAATCCTAGAAAGGAACATTGGGTTGCAGTCAAGTGGATTCTCAAGTATCTTCGAGAGTCATCCAAAATATGCTTATGTTTTGGAAGAGAAGAACCTGTGCTAACTAGTTACATAGTTGCAGATATAGATGGAGATATTGACTCGAGAAAGTCTATATCAGGTTACTTGATTACTTTTGAAAGGAGAGCTATGGCATAGCAGTCAAAGTTACAGAAGTGTGTTACATTTTCTACAACTGAAGCAGAGTTTATTGCAGCAGCGGAAGCCTATTAGGAGTTGTTATGGATGAAGAAGTTCCTTAATGAACTTGGTATCAAACAGGAACAGTATCAGCTATTTTGTGACAGTCAGAGCGCTATTTACCTTGATAAGAATGTCTATTTTCACTCACGATCAAAACAAATTGATATGAGATATCACTAGATCAAAGATGTGATGGAGATGAAACAAACAATTAGAAAAGATCCATATTGATGAAAATGGATCAGACATGTTAACCAAGATTCTACCAAAAGGCAAGTTCGAGCTGTTGATCAGTAGCAAGAATGATAGAGCCCTCCATGTAATCGGGAGGGGGAGATTTGTTAAATGTGAGTCCCTCACATGGAGGGACACCATTTTTAACAAATGTGGCATCGATTTCAGTGCTGCAAGGAAATGTGGCATCGACTACTTTAGTGCTGAATTTGTTGAAAACAAAAGGAAGACAGCTGCATTTGTTGAATTTGCAGCTGTCTCACGTGGTGGAGTGTCTATCTAAAGCACTCCCTGCTTCATACAAATCACACAAAATACTTTCAAGAAAACCAGAGCAAAGCAATGCTTTGACGTTAGGAAATATTTTCTTAAAAGGTTGGTGAGTGATAAAATAATGAGGTTAGTATTTTTAGGTCGGAAAATATCTTGTGAGCTACTATTTTAGTTTTATCTCTGTATACCTATTATTTGTAATAGTAGAAGAATTATTTTGAGTTTTGCCCGTGGACATAGTCCAAAATTAAGGGTAAACTACGTTAAATATTTTGTGTCCATTTTACTCATTTTATTTTTCTTTTTCAAAAATATACTCGTTGCACCCAACAGTTAGAAGTAATCTAAAGATCATGAGTTAAAAAGCCCACCTCAATACTTATTAGGTCAAGCTTCATACAGTTGAAGTTTAACCAATTGACCACTAATCTGGTTGTCAGTTCTTTCTAAATGATGGCAAGTGTAAATAGGATGTAAAACAAACTGTTAGATATCAAATTTTATTTTATGGTATTTACGTAAGACTTTTATTATTGACCAAGCAAACAAACAAGCATGTACTAAAAAACATAGGAGTTACTAGTGTAATGTAAAATCAAGAGTAGATTCCAAATCAAAGACTAGTGAGAAACATTTACTGTTTATATATCAAAATAAAATATGTATACTGCCTCTTACGACTTATAAGTATCAAATTGAATGTTAATACATGGAAAAGAACTTTTCTTTCCATTACAATAATTGAGTTCATGTCCACCAAAGAGTGCCCCATAATTAAAAAAAAACATAATTAAAAAAAATATTTTGGCAAAACATTATTTTGCCTCCAAGCCGGACAATAGTACGTTCGGACATATTTAAGAATCATACATGTTGATAACTTTTTTTAAAAAAAATTTCACATCTTGTTAATATGAAAATAACTTGCGACCCTTGAATTTATATATCTTATTCATTTACGCATTTCTTAATTCTTAGCACTTACCAAAGAATGGTACCGTAATGTTCCATTAAATCAGTCTTCCACTTTTTTAAATTTTATTTTGCTACTTTAATATTAAAAAGAACATTATATTTGCACATCAATCATTGAGAGAAATAAGTTCTCATAATATCGATAAATACGGTGATTAAGAAATATCATTTCAAAGTGTGAACAAATTTATATATTCAAATTAGAGGAGTACTAGATATCTATTGAAATAGCAATTAGCACTAGTAGGATAACTCATCCCTTCAAATATACAAACAAATCAAATGTACAAGCAACTTGCATTTGCTTCGTAAAGATGTTTCTTAAAACGATGGAATTTGAACAAAAGAAAATGTATGGAATTAGCACGTATTTCATGCATAAAAAAACGAAAATAGACTTCATGGAAGCAATAATGCATTTTGCTCACTTGTATTAACATTATGGGGTAGTAATCTACTTTTCGTTGTAAAGTAATTGAAGAACTTAACTGATAACTAGAAGGTAAGATGAACAAGAAGATGTAGTTGACAACGTTTTTAGTATGTATCGGATTTTTTGCTCTTTTGGAGAGCAAGAGAGATGTTTATCCTGGATAGCGTCGACTTGGACAACGTTTTAATTATGTATTCTGCGCATTTTTCTAGGAAAGCTGTTGGTCTTGGACAGCATAAAATTTGAAACGCTTTAATGATGTTCCTGCGCCAAGGATGCATTATCTATGGAGTCTGCTAAAGAACACCATTTTGGATGAGTCAATTGTATCATGTCCAGGTTCGCTTTTGGTTCACAAGGAAGTGCCAATCTTTGACATAGGAAATTGAGAAAGTCAAACTCGTCTACCCTTTTTCTTAGAGGTTTGGATCGATAAGATTAACGTGAGAAACATACCACTTGATTAATATATAGAACAAATTATCTTTTTTTTTGAATATATATATATATATATATATATATATATATAGAACAAATATCCCACCGAGAGAATAATATAACGCAACCATTGCCTATTTGCATTCATATTTTCTCATTCAGCTTTTCTTATCTTTATAGCTTTTAGTTTCTATAAGATGGTGACGAATTAACAGGAAAAAGACGTGTAAATGGACTCAAACAAGAATCAATATTCCTCAGAAACATCGATCATGGAGGCGGGAACATCACGGTAATCTTTACAGAACGTATATATATATCTACCCTTAATGTGTTTTTTCCCCCATATCTTGACAAAAAAGAGAAGGAAACAAAACCAAATTAACGGATCTCCAGCATATATATTATAAACAGATTTAGGGTCTCCCACCTGCACACCTAATCTGCTAAATCAGGGGTAGAGCAAAAAGTTAATTTTACTGGGACAAGTTTTTACTAAATATTTAAAAAAATATATAGAAGGTGAAGAAACTTATTGGTCACAAATAGGAAAAATTTTCTAATGAAATGAATATAATTATATTTGTTGGGATTCACGTGATATTTCTTGATAAAACATTAATTTCTTATAGTTCTTAATATTAAATATAATCATATGAAAGTAAGAAATCTTAATCATGAAAACGAAAATGATTGTATATCAAATTTCAAAAATAAAATTGGATTATATAATTAGAAATTAAAAAATAATTTAAATGGATTCATATTTATAAAAAGAAAAATAATTTATTATAATATTTTACGGTAATTATATTTATTTTAGTCCACTGTACTTTCTAAAAGTAGATATCATAACTCACAAAGTTATATTTGCAAAGCTTTAGGAATGAGTAATTTTTTAAAAAATTATTGAATGGAAATATTATATTTAAGAAAACAAATGATCAAATACAATAAGCTAAATATCGTAATTCAACATTCCATCGTTTTACAAGAACAAAAACCTTTATATTGTTTGTTGAGTGACAATGAAAAATCTAATAGAAATGGTGAACTAAATATACCGAGAAGGATAAAATCATGCAAATAATCCATGTGAAAGGGACGCGGGATGTGCGGAATATTTAACAATTGTACCAAAAACCTACAGCGATGTGTGGAATATTTTATCAGTTGGCCTTTTGCTATAAACATCCAAATCAGTAGTCTCCAAACGGGATATCTCAGAAATATGTAGAACTAAAGTGAATCAGAGGATGTTCTTATTTGTGGAATATTGTAGATTAAAAGTTGGCATCCTAAATTACTAAATTTGTTTTGTATTACGTTTGCAGATTAATAACTAGAAACCGCGTTAACTAATAAGGCATACAGAAGCACAGAGAAGCATAAGCTAACAAATATGAATACCAGGTTGTGATTCTCGTACGCCGTCTGTCTACAGGGATAGCACAAAATTGAGGTCCATTCTCTTCAAAACAATCCCAAGTCTTAAGCATTGTCTTTTTCATGATACAACCATATAAATATTGCACACTCAACCCCAGCAGCAATTCAAGACACAACAAAGCTCAAAAGGAAAAGGATGGAGTCGCCTTTCTCTCGCTGGCTAGAGTCTATGTTTGTCCTATTTCTCTTCTTATATACTTCACCAGTACTGTTGCATGCAAGACATCCTCCTAAGCTGAGTCGTCGGAATTCGACTGTCTATTCGGCCAAAGGGCAAGCAGAAAAGCTCATAAGAGCACTGAATTTGTTCCCACAACATGAGGTCAACCTGGTCGCTTATAATCAAGACTCTTTGCCAAATGCTTCAGGAATTGTTGAGAAACAATTGAAACTTCATATTCTTGGTGACCCTGGGCCTTCTGTCCAAGACTTGGGTCACCATGCCGGTTACTATCGCCTTCCCAACACTGTAGGAGCAAGGTAACTAGGCTCCCACATCCTATAAGAAAAAGCCTGTCCATACCTGCTCAAAGCTATTGTCTGGTTTCTATTGATTACGAATTTATGTTTTTATATTACATATGCTGCTAACTGGTTGTTCAACTTATCTGCAGAATGTTCTACTTTTTCTTCGAATCCCGAAACAGTAAGAATGATCCTGTTGTGATATGGTTGACTGGAGGGCCTGGGTGTAGCAGTGAATTGGCACTGTTCTATGAAAATGGTCCTTTCCAGATTACAAGCAGCCTAGATCTAAAATGGAAAGACTTTGGTTGGGACAAGGTATGTATTCCTAATCAATATGCGATTTTCTTCCTTCGATTGTTGAACCCTGTTTTCTTTTCAGGTTCAGCGTCACGGAATTTTTCAGTTTAACTAAATGGAAACTTGTCGTCCTTCAATTTGCAGGCATCAAATCTGATATACGTCGACCAGCCTACTGGAACTGGCTTCAGTTATTCTACAAGCGACAGGGACATTCGAACCGATGAAGCCGGTGTTAGCAATGACTTGTACAACTTCTTGCAGGTCAGTTCACTTCATCGTCAATTGCTAGTTTAGAATTTTTAACAAGAGCGTGACTTTATTGTATAACGATAGGCCTTCTTCAAAGCACATCCTGAGTTCGCCAAAAACGATTTCTACATAACCGGAGAATCTTATGCCGGCCACTACATCCCTGCTTTTGCCTCTCGGGTCGACCAAGGGAACAATAACAATGAAGGAATCCCCATAAACCTCAAGGTTAGTTCTTGTACATAATTGCAAATCAAGGACTGCTGATGTCAACCTTTTAACCATATGGGAATGGGATGTTTCTCAGGGACTTGCCATTGGTAATGGCCTTACTAATCCAGCCATCCAATATACAGCATACCCGGAATTTGCGTTGGCTAACAAATTGATTCAACAATCTGATTATGACGACATCAAGGCTTTGGTTCCAGATTGTGTGCAACAAGCAAACTCGTGTGGTAATTTCTGTATCTGTTTTTGTACATCAGTATCAATCTTTTGAGTAGAATGTTCCCGTAAGTAAGTTGTACTTGAAAATAGCATTTCCTCAACAGGCAATCACACTTGACTTTATTAAATTGCTCCAACGTATATAGTGATCTTCTGTTTGAATGCTTTGTTTCTCAGATTCTACAGGCGACGAAAACGACTGCTTGTCTGCTTATTCCTCTTGCAATAATATATTCGAATCCATCCTAGAAATCGCCGGAAATATAAATGTAAAGAAGAAAGCAAACCAACAATGATATTAATAATAATTTTTGATGTAGTTCAATCGTTTAAGGAGATTTCTCCGCTGTTTTAAATCTGCAGTACTATGATATCAGAAAGACATGCCAGGGCCAGATGTGCTATGACTTCTCCCGAGTGGATAATTTCCTGAACCAAGATACAGTTAAGAAGGCTCTTGGAGTGGGAGACATAGATTGGATTTCATGCAGCACTGAGGTGTATCAGGCCTTGCAGACAGATTGGATGAAGAATCTTGAAAAAGGAATTCCTGCTCTTCTTGAGAATGGAATTAGAGTGCTGGTATATGTTGGAGAGGAGGACCTGATATGCAACTGGCTCGGTAAGCCTCCTCATATTGTGGTATACTCAGAAAGGACCCAATTGCAAAGTAGTTTATGCAATCACAACATTCGTATGTACTTGACACAGGAAATTCTTGGTGGGTAAATGCCATAAAATGGTCTGGCCAAAAACAATTTGTAGCTGCCCCTTCAGTTCCATTTACTGTTGAAGGTTCTGAGGCAGGAGAGCTGAAAAGCCATGGACCTCTCTCCTTCCTCAAGGTTAGGTCATGTATCTCAGCACTCTGGAAATTTTTCTCTTGCAATTTTGATAAGCTGATAGCTCACTCTGTCAAGTGTATGATCGTCTATAACAAAACTAGGTTCACAGTGCTGGTCACATGGTGCCAATGGATCAACCAAAGGCTGCATTGGAGATGCTAAAGACCTGGATGCAGGGCAATCTAACCGTAGTCAAGTACTAAACACCAATCGGTTCTGCCTTGTCAGTTTGTCATTAGATGATATACAGTTTAACGAATCTATGTTGTCTCATCTTATATTCCATCTAAAACAATTTTCAGATGTAAAATTCTAAAAAAATTTCAATTCAATAAGAAATTAATTTTCTAACCCTCAAATTCTTATTTTTACAAGTGGTACTATATTATTACAAGTTAGGTTTCTGAATTAAAAGTGGTACTATATTATTCGAATTATGCCAAGCTATTTTCTAATCATGTTGTTCCTTTCTCTCTTAATAGTTTAAAGTAACATACTACGATGAACGAGTGGCATTATAAAGCCAAAATATGAAACCAACCAATCTTCTTAAACAAGAATTTTTCCCAAACAATAATTTTCTAATATTACATCTATTTATATTCTATTCCATTATAAATTATTCTATTCTATTAAAAATCTTACGTCCAACCAATCATTACCTTAATCACATTTTTATTTTTCAATTTTTAAAATCTATATTATTTAAAATTAATTATATAATTTCTACTTTGGTTCCATTTTCAAACTAATATGGACCCTTTTAAACGTGAATTTGTTCATTAATTATATAATCTCAACAAGAGCAGTCCGGGCTCAGCCCGGCTCATTGACATCTCTACATGAAAGATATTGAAGAAAATGATGATGTTGACTTATTTTGCTCTGTCTAAATTCTTATGAAAATATTCAAAAAAATACTAAAATATAAACAGTTAATACTTACGTTCTTATAAATCTTTTTTTAAGTCATACCATCGTAAGTTATTTTACAAATGAACAACTAATATTGTAAGGCCCCAAAATATACCCTATTTGAAATAATACATGTATGTGATGGGAGTTAGAATTTTGCTATGATTAGTATACGAAAGACTTATGACTTGAATTTTTGATCAAGTAAATTATAGTGAGTAAATTGGAATTAATTAATACCCTTAGAAGATTAAGGTAATTAAATGTATATTTGGACTAGGAAAAGTATCAAGTGCCAAGTGAAGTTGGTACATGAAAA
>JAOTAX010000197.1:7034597-7067893 GCA_025629825.1 Erythroxylum guanchezii
TGCTCAATGAACTTACATTTTCCAGCTTTTAACTCCCAAATTCTCATACAACCCATCTTGTATCTAAACCATCTTTTTCATTTCATTTCAAATTTAAGAATTCTCCTTTTCTTGACGCATAAATAATCTCCAACAATTTCTCATTTAGCAGTCCTAGCTTACAAAAAGGTTCAGGGTCCAACATCCTCAATGGTTACTTGGGTGCGTGTGCGTTTTATTGAATTTTCAATGGAATTTTATCATAATGAATTCCTATTTACAGCGGCTAGTGCTATTGGAATGCCCATTAAGGTTGATAGGCAGACGTCCAAGGCTACTAGAGGACATTTTGCTAGAGTTTGTGTGGAATTGAATCTTGAACAACCTCTTGTTCCTAAGGTTTTTATTGGAGGTGCATGGCGATAGGTGGAGTATGAAGGAATTTTAGGGATCTGTTCAAGATGTGGCCATGTCAATCATCGTATTGAAAATTGTACGGAGGTGGTGGTTCTGGTGACTACTGGGACGGAGAATGCTGATGTAGCTAAGGATATGGCGATGGTTGATGATAGTTCAAATTCTAAAGAAGATATCTTTGGCCCATTGTTGGTTGCATAGTATAAACAAAGGCGTATTGTTCGATATTGTCTTCTACTATCACTGGAAATCGGTTTGAATCTTTACAGGTGGAGGATAGAATGGTTGTCAAGGTGGATAAGGGCTTGGTTGGGCCTAGTAAACGGATTTCTAGTGTTAGTGGGACTGTGGGTCCAAGTGATAAAGGTAAGAAGCCTGTGGTGGTTAAGGGGGTTGGGAGGTCTGGTAGTGAGAAGGGTCAGTTTCAAAATGGACATGTTGTAAGTACGCTTGTTTTTGAGGGTCCAATGGATGTAATTAGGAGAAAGGAGGCTTGACAACGTTCTGGGCCAAATGTAAAGGGTATGGTGTCTGATGCATCAGACTAGATCTTGGTCGTGGAATCTCAGGTTCCTAGCATTTCGTCAATAGGGGTGCCTGTATTGCCGGTGATTGATAATGTTGGTGGTTGGGTGGTGGAAAAATTTGTTTCAAATGAACCGAAACCTCCCGACCCAATTGTTGGTGACGTCATTGTGTGTGAGAAACCAGTGGTAATTTCAGAAGCTTTGGCTAACAAAGTTGATTGTGCGGTGAATGATGTGGTTTTGTCAGAGACCGATGATGATATTTCAGATGATAATGGAGATTATGGTGGCTGTTGGAGTCGAAGCCCGTTTAGAAAGTTGTAAGATTCTAGGTCTTTCTTGTAATCTATTTTTAATGGATTTAAAAATAATTCGGTGGAATTATGGTGAAGCTGCAAAGAGGGGTTTTTTAAACCCATTTAAAAGAATTATGTCGTGTTTATTGTCCGAACATTCTGATTATTATGGAGCCTCTAATTTCGGATGACAGAGTGACTAGGGTGGCAAAGAAGGTAGGTTCTTCTGACTTCTTCCTTTCTCATTCTGTTGGTTTTGCTAGTGGCGTTTGGTTGTTTTGAAATAAGAATGTTTGTGATATACGTTTGCTACAAATGGATACTCAATTTATTCATAGTTTAGTTGTTATTAGAGGGAGTAGTAGTTGGTTTATTACTGCAGTGTATGCTAGTCCTATTCGTAGTAGGCGACATTTTTCTAGTCTCAGATGTATGAGATTGCAGATTATGTAGATGAGCCTTGGTTGTTATTTGGTGATTTTAATGACATTGCATATGTCCATGAGAAAAAAGGAGGTCATTTAACATCTGTCGCTAACTGTAGTAGGTTTTTACGGCATTGGAACTATTGTTCCCTTATGGATTTGGGTTGTGTGGGTTGTCAATTTACTTGGACACGCTCAATTACTAGAATTGGTGTTATATAAGAACGTTTAGATTGGGCTTTGTGTAATGCTGGTTGGCGACTGAGATTTCCTGAAGCTTCTGTTATGTCTTTGTCTCGGCTTGTTTTTGATCATTTTCCTCTGTTATTGTCTTTGAGAGGTTTCTCTTCCTTTCCTTTCAAGAGGTCATTCCGGTTTGAGGCTGCTTGGACTTTACGGGAGGATTTTAAGCAAGTTGTTTCATTGGCATGGTTTGAGCCTCATGATTCTATTTCTGGTGTTCTTTTGTCGGTTCAGGAACAAGCTGTACGTTGGAATAAGGAGGTTTTCGGTAATATGTTTCAGAATAAGAGGGTTTTACTAAAGCGAATAAAGGGTGTTTAGTTGGCTATTCAGAATCATTCTTCTTCTTCTCTCTTGTTGCTTGAAAAAGATTTGTTATGCCAATATGATTTGTGTTTGAAACAGGAAGAGACACTTTGGTTTCAGAAGTCTCGTGCCACCTGGATCAAGGATGGTGATCGATGTATTAAGTATTATCATGCAATTACTAGGGTTCATCGTAGACAAAATAAAATTGAATGTTTAAAGAATGATGCTGGGGAGTGGGTGTCTGACCCAGCTTTATTGAAGGATATGGTAGTGGGGTTTTATGAGAAGTTGCTCTCGAATGATTGGGTTTTTAATACTGTGGGTTTTGCAGGTTTGAATTTTCCTCGGTTATCTGAGACGACAGTTGAAGATATGTTGAAACCCGTTACTCAGGAAGAAGTTTGATTGGCTGTTTCGAGTATGAGTTCTTATAAGGCCCCTGGGCCAGATAGTTTTCAACCTGTATTTTTTAAGAAGTATTGGGATGTGGTTGGTGAAGAGGTTTTCTAGTTTGTGTCGCAGGCTTTTAATTCTGGTGTGATGGATGCTCAGGTTGCTAAGGGTTTTATTGTGCTTATTCCTAAGGTTTATGCTCCAGAATCGTTTTCTCAGTTTCAGCCTATTACACTTTGTAATGTGTTGTATAAATTGATTATGAAGGTTTTGTCATATCGTTTGAAACCTTTTATTGATGGTTTGGTTGGCCCGTTCTAGAGTAGTTTTATTCCTAATCGTACCACTGTTGATAATATTATTATTACTCAAGAACTGCTGCATTCTTTTAGGAGGTCTAAAAGTAAAATGGGTCATTTTGCTTTGAAAGTTGATTTGGAGAAGGCCTATGATAGGGTCAATTAGGACTATCTGCGGTTTGTGCTACAGGTCTTTGGTTTTCCTTCTCGGTGAGTTAGTCTGATTTTAAGTGCTCTTTTTCAGTCTTCATTGGCTATTCTATGGAACGGTAGCCCCTCTGTATCATTCTCTACAACTCGAGGGCTTCGCCATGGAGATCCACTCTCCCCTTATTTATTTGTTCTTTTTATGGAAGGTTTGACTATGCTTATTCAGAGAGCATTGATAAGCAAAAAATGGATGCCGATTAGGACATCTAAAGGTGGGCCAGGCATTAGTCATTTACTTTTTGCTGATGACTTGTTGATTTTTGGTAAGGCTTCAACTAAGCAGGTAAAAGTGGTCCGTGAGGTGTTGGATGTGTTTTGTATGGCGAGTGGGCAGAGGGCTAATCTTTCTAAGTCAAGAATTTATTTTTCAAATTCTGATTCTCGGGTTATGAAGTCCCGGTTACAACAATCGATGGGAGTAGCAGTTACTTCTGACTTGGGTTGGTATTTGGGTGTTATGTTGTTGCATGGTCGTACTTCAATTGCTTATTATAGGCATATTGTGAGTTCGGTGGAGACTAGGTTGGCTAATTGGTGTTATAAATTTTTGAGTCCCACTGGGAAGGAAGTGCTTATTGAGTCTTCTATTTCTTCACTATCAATTTACACGATGCAAACGGTTTGGTTACCTTCCTCTATTTGTGGTAATTTAGATCGTTTGGCTTATGATTTTTATTAAGGTTCTTCGCAAGATAGACGCAAGATGCATTTGGTCGGTTGGAATTGGCTTATTTGGCCAAAGAGATATGGTGGTCTTACTTTCAAAAGTTTTAGGTTGATGAATGTTGCTTTGTTGGGTAAGTTGGGATGGAAGTTACTTTTCAATGATTCTACGTTGTGGGTGGAGGTGTTACGTTGTAAATATTGTAATGGTGGGTCTATTCCCTTTTTTATTAAGGGCTCGGATTCCAGTTTATGGAAGGGGGTAGTTAAAAGTTTTGATTTGTTGTTTCCTCTTTCAGTTTGGAGGGTTGGGGATGGTTCTCATATTAGTCTTTGGTTTGATAATTGGTGCTTAGGGGGTCTTTTGGTGGATCATATGGATGGCTTGACAATAGGGGAAGAACATTTTCGGGTAGCACATATAATTAATGATGGTTCTTGAGATTTTTCAGGCTTACGTTTTGCAATTCCGGATCATCTCAGGGAGGTTATTTAGGCAATTCCTTTATCTTTGTTTACTTCGGCGCAGGATAATATGTCTTGGAGTTTTTCTCTGAATGGTGCATATTCGGTTCGAGCAGCTTATAAAGCACTTCTTTCGGAAGAGGTGTCTAATGTTCCTGTTTCGTCTATTTTTTCTTAGTTGTGGAAGGTGGCTAGTCCATCGAAATTGAAACATTTCTTGTGATTACTTGGGCACTCATGTCTTCCGATGAATTCTTTGAGGTTCTCACGGGATTTGGCTACTTCTAATTTGTCTAGAGTGTGCTCTTTATATGCTGAGTCTCCTTTGTATTTGTTACGTGATTATAATCGTGCGATTGCATAGTGACAGCAATGGGATGTTCCTGTTAATTTTTTTATTGCAGCGGATTTGGTTGACTGGCTAGCTTTGAATCTGCGTACTCGTGCTGTGGATCCTTTTGGTTTTGCCTGGGCACATTGGTTTCTGGCAGGTATTTGGTGGTTGTGGAAGGCTCGAAACTTATTGATCTTTCAAAAGGAGTTTATTTCTTTAGCAAATTTAAATGGTTGTGTCTTTAAAGTTGCAATGGATGTGTCCTTGACTTCTGATTCAAAATCGAAACTTCAAGGTGTGAGACGTCATGGATTGGTTGAACTGCACCGCTACCTAGTTGGGTGAAGTTGAATTGTGACGGTAGTTCTATTATTAATCCTAGGCTGACTAGTGGTGGAGGGTTGTTGCGTTATTCATTTGGTCGTTGGCTAGAGGGTGTTCATTTCGAATAGGTGTTTCAACTATCTTGGTGGGGGAGTTATGGTCCATTTGGGATAGTTTGATTTTTGTGTGAGATCACAGTTTTCGGTAGGTCGTGATAGAATCTAATAGCATGGAGGTGGTGTGGATGGTGACTTGTGGTGTTAACTTTTCACATCTCTTATCTGTTTTGGTTGTGGATGTTCAAGCTTTACTTACTAGGAATTGGAGTTGCTCTATTAGGCATGTGCTTCGTGAAGGTAATTTTGCAGCAGATTGTCTGGCTAAATTGGGTCATGGTATTTTTTTCAAAATTTCAAGTTTGGGATGATATTCTTGAAACCCTCTCCTTGATTGTATGGGCTGATGTCTGTGGTATTTCTTTTATGAGGTAGTTTTAGTTTTATCTTAGTTGTAACAAAAAAAAATATTAAGAAGCATAACAATGTTAACTTGTAATGAAATATGATCTTTTCTAAAAATTACTACAAAAATTTTATGCGTATAATTATTTTACATCATTATTTCGTATTTAATTGAATACTATGTACCTGAAATTGTGTTAAAACAATAGAGTAGTACTTCACTGTGAAACGAGTTTCTAGAAAAAAAAATTACATCAAAGGAAAACATGGCTAACAAACCTCACTGAGGCTAATCTCGTTTGTTAGGATAGGAATCGGGAGGGCAAAATGGAGGAATCATGCAAGTAATAAAATGATTCATGGGGAAATGTTAGAAGGATTTGAAGATGATGCTCCATCAGCTCTTTCCTTCAATGTTTTCTCCAACTCTTGATCAACTTTCCAAAATGCTGCGGTAACTGGCTCCAGTTTTTCGTAATCCAGCTCGTTTGTGATAACACTCCACCAACCGTTAGTGTATCCGTGGCTCACCATTTCTCCAAGTTCCTTAAAATTTTGCTTCATCAAATCTAGATGTTCCATTGCTTGGTTGAGTTCTTGGGTCAACTCATTCACCTGCATCTGCCTGTATGCCTCTAGAATCGCTTCCATGGCTTCATCTTGATTTTCAGTTTCACCAAGCAAGCGATTAGCAACTACGTCAATGGACGGATGAGCAAAGGTAAAAGGTTTACCTGTAGGAGACAACACTCCGAATGCAATTTCACCCCCAGTCAATGTGACCAATTCGCTTGCTTTTTTATAAATACCTGATTTCCGCTTTGAGAAGGTTATAATTCTATCGCTTTCACTTTCGATTCTTTTTATTTCAATTTTTTGTTTCCCTTTTGTCTTTTTCCCTTCCATTGTTGAAATTTTGGAACCTGTAAGAAGTATAACAAGATAAGTGATAGGTTTGGTATATTCCTAAGAAGAATCTAAGTGAAGATATATTTTCTTTGTTTAATCTGGGGTGCTGAGGGCATATTTATAAGATGATAAACCCTAAAGAACTTAACAATTAAGTTATTATTTGAGCTCCTTTCCTTTCTAAGTGAGATTTTTGTTCTAAAAATGGAAAAACTTATCATTAGGTCTTCAATTAATTATTAACAACCCATTTAATGTTATGCCAATTGCATTTCTTAAGAGAAACTAGATGTTCATACACGATAATGTTTACTAATTATAAACAGAAAATAATTTATATTTAATTTTTTGGTATTAAATCTACAATTTCCTTGAGAAACTAGTTGAGCCCAAACCATGTCTCCTCTCTAATCTATTTTCGACAGATAGGCATCTTAATTTTACATTGATGAAAAACTAAGCAATGCTCAGTGGCAGCATTGGTAGCATATCATTATATTTGTAATTTAAAATATGTCTCTGCAGTCGAGCTATTCTAGTTAAAGAAACATTTGTCCAATTAATGTTAATTTAGTATTTGCATGTTCACAATTACGTGAGCATTCCTTTCGTTGATGGGAAAGTTAAAAGGGTATTGCAAAAGCAAGTACATCTTTACATTTTTGGGTCTTTCAGATTAGATCTGCCGATGCAGAAGAGAATTGATAGAAATATTCCACCCTCGGGTTTGAAGCAGGATGTCCTTTAACAATTTAAAGTAAAAGACACTCCCCGACATTGAGCATAAAGGCAAATATCTTTTCCCTTTAATCATTTTCTAACATATACCCCCTGATAGAATTCTTTTATCTACATGCACTGCCTACCAACGCATATTCTTCACTTTCTTTCCTTATTTGAAGAGCGAGCAATATCTTCTTTTTCTCCTTTCCGAAAATAGTCGAGAAGCTAATGTTAAATCGGTAGTCGAAATGTGAAATGAATGATCCCTTCATGTTCGCGTCTTGCACCTGCGCGCACAACAATCGGATCATGTCTTGTAGATGAGCCTGTCATATCACTAAAAATTAATTTTGTGATGGAATCTTTGAAGTTTTTAATGAAAAGCGAACAGTAAATGAGTCCCAAAATCTGTAGACACTGCGATTTTCTGTGGTGAATTTACATACAACTTAATGTACTGCTTATCCAAGATGTAATCAAAATCATTATCTTAAAAGGAAGTCGATCGAGAACTCTGAGCCCATAGAATCTATATTTCTCTTTACATTTAAGTTATTGAAGATGTAATGTAGGTCAGAGTTTTATGCTTCTTCCAAGTCACGATGCCTTAAGACGTTGGAGTAAAGTCATTGCACAAAGACAGATGTATAAACGTGTCATATGTAGAGTAGATCGAGGCCACCAGAGTTCAATTAAATGAAGATCCTTTCAAGATAATGGCATCTTACACGCAAGAGAATTCTACAAATTCCCATTTGTTTATTCGTTGCAACGAGCAGACCACTCTCGCTCTTATGTTTATACCCCACAAAGAAACCTTGCTTGCAATCTTATGCTTCCTTGAAAGTGAAGGAGAATTTCCTTAAATAAAGAGAATATGAAGATAACATATAATCCCATGGTTGATTGGCCTCCATCCTCATAATTATTTTAATCAGGTTAGAACTTAGGAATGAACTCATTCCTACTATTAGCATTTACTAATTCACAATAAACATTCAAAGAATGCCCTAAAACATGCATGCCTTGAGACAAAACTGTGTGTACGTCAGGCTAATGATTGTTGATTTCCTAAGTTCATTCATAAAAGCTAGCTTCAATCAACGATAGGCGACAAAATGTCTATATACAAAAATCACATCCTTTTTTGCGCTTGCTTTCCCATAAGAGAAGGTTTAAGATTCGTTTGTATGGGTAATTAATTCAAACTTGTACGCTATAAAGTTCAGGGCATTAGAAAAAGTGTCTCCTGTAAAGATGATTGATTGTTACATGAATTCTGATATAAACATTATTCAGGAAGCATAATATCTACTTGTAAATCTTTTATTAAGCAATAGATAATCTCCTGTCTCCGCTTGCACTGTGTTGAACACAACCTTCACCTCCAGTTTCCAGTGAACTAATTAGTCATTTCTTCTTTCACACAGAAGGTTAAAATTTCATAGCTCAAAAGCAATGGCATCTATTTTCTCTTGCATTCTGCTTTCTTTATGCCTTTTTGTCTTTATTATTTCACTAAAGTCGGAGGCAATGTCTCCTGACGAACCAGAATGCTTCTCTTCAACGAGCAACTCGCCGAGAGGGCGGGCAGAGAAGCTCATAAGAGACCTCAATTTGTTTCCAAAACATGGTATCAACATAGGCATAGATGATGACTCTTTGGCCGGCGCTCCAGCGATTGTTGAGAAGCAATTCAGTTTCCATCTTCTTGGTGATATTGCGCCTTCTGTTAAAGACTTGGGCCACCATGCTGGGTACTACAGGCTTCCTCATACTAAAGCCGCAAGGTAATAAAGCATTTTATAGCCTGCTCATGGTTATGAATTGTTTCTTGGGTTCGGCTTTGATGGTACCTAGATATATGATTTTGATTGGTTGGCCTTCTCCTATGGACTTTGACAAGTCTTTTGGTTTCTCAGATTGCGCACAAGTTTACATCACACATTATATTTAGTTTAGTTACATAGTTTTTTTTAAAAAAAATTAATTGGTTACAGAGTTCTGTCAAATAGCTAACATTTCTACACTGTTGTCTGAATGTGTTCAGAATGTTCTACTTCTTCTTTGAATCAAGGAACAAGAAGGATGATCCTGTTGTCATATGGTTAAGCGGAGGACCAGGTTGTAGTAGCGAATTGGCGTTGTTTTATGAAAATGGTCCTTTTCAACTAACCAACAACTTGTCTCTTGTGTGGAATGACCATGGTTGGGACAAGGTATGTACTTGATGCTTTTATATGGTAAGACTTTTGAAATGAGTAATCGGCCAAGACATGCTCACACGTTAGCCCAATTGAGTTGTAAGTTCGTTTTTCAAGTTGAATGCAGACATTACAGTTGCATATTCGCAGGTTTCAAACCTCATATATGTTGACCAACCGACTGGAACAGGCTTTAGTTACACAGCAGATGCTAGTGACGTAAGACACGATGAAACAGGGGTTAGCAATGACTTGTACGACTTCTTGCAGGTCAGTTTCTGATGGTTTCTACAGCAATAATATTTTGTGCTTCCAATGATGGATTGACAACAGCAAAACTTGTGAACAATATCCGCATAACCTGGCTTTTCCAATGATACGCTAGGCTTTCTTCAAACAACATCCTCAGTTTGCCAAAAATGATTTCTACATAACTGGAGAATCTTACGCTGGCCACTACATCCCTGCCTTTGCTGCTCGGGTGCACCAAGGAAACAAGAACAGAAAAGGCATTCACATAAATCTTAAGGTATCTCTCCGCTTTTTATTCAATTTCATTTCATTTACTTCGCTTCATACACGCTTTATTGGAACCATAATGTAGCATAACCAAAGAAATGATTTAACAGGGCTTTGCCATTGGTAATGGCCTCACTAATCCTAGCATCCAGTACCAAGCATACACGGACTATGCTTTAGAAAACAAATTAATTCAGCAATCCGATCACGATTGGATCAACGGAATGATTCCAGATTGTCAGCAAGCTATAAAACATTGTGGTTTTTTCTCTCTTTCTTATTTACTTTGTGCATTGTGTAAACTGAATCCAAAGAAACTGAAGAGATGTGTATTCCAACTGTCACATACAAATCTAGAAATCAATGACAATTGATTAATAGCTTGGTTAACTCAATTTCCAATTTCTCAGGCAGCAGCGGTGAATCTGCTTGCGAAAATGCATTTTATGTTTGCACCAGAATATTCAACGAGGTCATTAACGTTGTTGGCAATTTAAACGTAAGCAATATTCTGCATATTCTATTTACATTTGAAAAAACACAGCATTCCGATAAAAATAGACAAGATGCATAACCAATTTCGTAACATGTGATTTACTTGACTATGCAGTATTACGATATTAGAAAGAAATGCGAGGGCAACTTATGCTATGACTTCTCAAACGTGGAAGACTTTCTAAATCAAAAAACAGTAAGGGATGCTCTAGGGGTTGGAAACAGGGACTTCGTTTCATGCAGTAGCGAGGTTTATGACGCCATGATAAGGGACTGGATGAAAAATCTCGAAGTGGGAATTCCTGCACTCCTTGAGGATGGCATCAATGTGCTTATTTATGCTGGAGATCAGGATCTCATATGCAATTGGCTTGGTAAGCCTTTCCTTTAATAGGTTAAATAATCTGATTCTGACCCTGTGATGTTACAGGAACCTAATTGATAATGCATGTTCTGACGTAACTACACTTTTGGACAATGGCATTTGGCAGGGAACTCGAGATGGGTCCATGCCATGAAATGGTTTGGCCAAAAGGAATTTACAATAGCTTCAACAGTTCCATTTTTCAGTGAAGGCCAAGAAGCAGGACAGCTAAAAAGCCATGGACCTCTCAGTTTCCTTAAGGTCTCCCCTCATCCACTCATCCTATTCTCTGTCTCTCATTTGCTTTTGAGAAACTTATTAGACATACAATGACAACCAGGTTTACAAAGCTGGTCACATGGTTCCAATGGATCAGCCAAAAGCTGCATTACAGATGTTGACAAGCTGGACGCACGGAAAGCTTGCCATGAGTAGCGGTAAACACAATGTTGCTCCCAAGTGATTCACCTAACCTAAATTTACATTTTCCTGCTAAGCAGTTAGAAAGGATTTCAACAATACCAAATTTCTAGTTTCAGTGTGTTGATCACAAATCCGTCACAGGTATATAATAAAAGATATCTTCTTTTTGTGTATGGGTTTCGGTGTAGGCTCAATTAATCCTACGCTCAGTCCATATCAGACAATTGATTTAACTGGAACCACTAACCAGGTCCCATGTATAAACACATAGAAATTTGCATAGGCAAGCAGCATAACATGCATGTACAGGTTTATGGAGGACATATTATTTGCATTACTGCAACAAAGTGAAACAGAGGCTGCTAAGAAATGTCCCAAGTCCCTAATGCGAGACGAATTTTTCATCTTGTTAAACTATTCCTCAGGACATTAAAAATACGACCAATTAAATTTATCATCCGCGAGCCACGCTCATCAGCTGCGCAGGAATATAAACAGAAATAGCTATCCCCCAAGAAAGAACAAACAACAAGCCACATCATACCATCGTTTAATAACAACTTTTGAACATAAAGTATGGTGAACAGAATTATAGAAGGTATTAAGAGCTTGCTCTTACTCCATACAATTTTCTCAAACTTTCAATTGCAGGCTGGAAGCCAGACCTTAATGGCAAGACCGATACCACCCGCAAGTGTTGAGCATTACCACTCTTCGGCTTAGACAATGTCATTCTAAACATTTCTCCTACCAGGATTTTGTCAGCATCCAGAGCTGCAAAAGGCATAACATAATCAGTTGCCCAAGTCTTTATGATACATCCAAAAGTAACCGAGTGATTTGGTGATCACTTCAGCATTAACGAAAAGTTCTTCTACTGTAAATTCACGGCAACACAAAATTCTATAACGATTTTTAGAAGGTACAATTATTAATTTTATGCTTCAAAAGACAAGTGAACGTCATCAAAAGCCGAATAAGTACCAGAAAAAGGGTGAAACTTGGCAAAGTCGAAAAACTCGTCAGCAGAGCAACCGAACAAGACCCTGGCAGCCCTATCAAAGCATACGACATTGCGAACCTCTGTATCGGTGGCAATTGACACCTGCCCATAATTCACCCGAAATAGGATATCCAGGAAATCCATCACGAAAACCAAGAAAACAAGGAGAGAAAAAAAAAAAGAGAGAGAGAGAGAGAGGGAGAAAATCAAAAAAAGAGGAGAAAGACTTACAAGAACCCGAAAGAGGCGTTTGAAGGAGGTGAAAGTGCTAATGTTGTAATGGGAGCAGAATTTGCAGAGGGAATTGGGGCTTTCAGGAAGGGTTCTCTCGCAGACAGAACAGGCTCTGTACCAGAGTTCGTTGGAGTGGTCCATAGCAATAACTGTACACATCACTGTTGTTGTTGTTGATGCTGCTGCTGCTGCTGTGTCCTCCATGGTTTTACTCCTTCGCATAAAGAGGAAGCCCAAAGCTTGTTCCTTTGCCCCCCCAAAATCTTCTTGAGTACGAGGGGCTGGTTCAGCCGAACGAGGGATGATTCTATTATTAAGCTTACACCTTTTGGGCTTTCTATTCTCAAACACAAATTCTAACTCGTTAATGCTAATATAAAATACTAATCAGGCATTGGTATCCTGAAAATAATTTTAGGAATGACAAGTCAAGTGCGGGAGAGCATAATCAGACTAAGTTTGCTTGCAGTTTCTTACCCAACGGGCATAACCTTTTTCATTGCAGCAAGAAGGTGAATTGACAAAACTCATCGAACTCGCAGCCATCCTCCCGGAGAAAACATAAAATCCAAATAAAGTGCTTCTGAACCATAACTATTGAGCATTTCAAAGAAGGTTCATGTAGAATGGACAAGGGCGCTTGATATGGTACAAGGAAAGCCTTGCAAACTCAACTACTATCTGAATTCACTCGTAGAAATTCATTTGCCTGGGAACTCAATGCTAAGAGCTAAAATTCTAGCTCACCTTAATCCTGTCATAGAAACTTTACATCCTAATATGTTTGTCAAGACATTATTAACTCCTAAAAAAGTTATCTTTTTTAGCAGAACAGGTTTCATTAACTCGAACATTATGCAGTCGGAGTTGAATTATTTCTTTTTTCTGCAAGAAGTGACTTCCAGAAGGGATCCAGCTGCTTTTGGCCAGGCATGAGAATGGAAAATCTTAAAAGTTTAAAGGCACATCGTGCACGACGGGAAAATCATAAAGTATATCAAATGAACTACATTGAACGCTTGCATCATGAAGAGGAGATAGCCCATCACGCATGAGCCAATAAATGATTGGAATGACTGTAACCATGTATACAAAGAGTATTTAAAAACAGATTTCGCACATTGTACAATACAACATTGCAATAGAAATGTGTACCCTCACGTTGCAGCAGTTTGAGAATGGTTGTATACAGATTGCTGAAGTACATGACTACTGTTGGAATGTGCTTGGAATATCTGGAAGCCTTTGTCAAATACAGAACTCACACTGGAACAGTTATCCATGTAAATTCCCAAGTAAGATACCAGAGGTTCACCCCGACTCTTCTCTATAACGAATTTCAGGTGCTGAGATTCCACAGTTGGAAATTGCAAAAGCCTTTGGTAGCCAACTGTGGTGCCATTAACCATTGTCATCCAATCCCCAACCTTACTAAGGATCTCAATATGGAATCCAACAATTCGTTGTCCCATGTGAATCGGCTCTTGAACTTTCAAAACATTGAAAGAAACTGATTTCTGAAGGGTTAAATGCAGCACCCAAGTGGATTCATTCTCCTCAGGAGCCCAATAGGTGAAGATACCTTCGCTAAAAATATTGTAGGGGTCAAAGCTATGGTCACCAGCACTTCCTCTTGTACTGCTGGCATTTACAATGGCTGTGCTGGCTAGATTATATGAAAATATGGACCTCCGAAGCTCAGAGAATTCTTGAAGTACTTGTATATCTTCAGCTGATATAAGGCCCGAAGAGTTTGGAGGTACATTTAATAATAAAAGACAGTTTCTGCCCACAGATTTGTAGTATATGTCAAGAAGCTGCTTTGCAGACTTTGGCACTTCTGATGCATGCCAAAACCAGCCTGGTCTTATGGATACATCACACTCTGCTGGCACCCAGTCATGACCAAATGGGTCTCCTCCTTGTGAATACCTAATTCATAGTCAAAAAGAAGAAAATGAATTCTGGCATTCAACGTTTTACTTCACAATCTTTTCCATTTTTATCTCTTAGCCTTCTAAATTAGGACATGAAGATATTGAATAAAGATCTTTTTTCATAAAGGAAAGGAATACTTAGCAAGGCAAGATTCTGCTGGTTAAACTACAACGAACCTTATCAACCCAGTTAAGCAACTAACTCTAATTACTTTGCTACTAAATCCATGAATAAGAAAATAATTTGATTGTAATTTCTGACCCTTTAAACCTGAAACCCTATAAAAGCGTTTCTCCAAATAGATGAACATTACAAAGTCTGACATGCAAATGATGAGCAAAACTATGAATAAGTTGATTGCCTTTGGAATATGGCAGCACAATTCTGCAATGTTGACTATGCTATTATTTTTTAGAAGTTGTTGATCAGATTGTCCAAGAATGAGAACTTTGAGGTTACAAACCAATAAATCCATTTCTTAATCTATAATTAGGGTTAAGGCTGCGTATTTCCAGACCTTCCTAGACCCCTCATCTCAGTGAAATTTTCTACCGTGATGTTGTTGTTGTTATAGTTTTGAAATATATATCCTTCTTTGAAAAATTCAGTCTGAAATCTATATTATTCAGTTTTGAAAGATGGAAAAGGCTAAATTTTGCTCAGTAAAAAGCTCTCTATTAGAAGGAAAGAAATGATTATTCAAAACAGAATCAGATTCTGACTTCAGTCCCAATTGAAGGATTGACAGCAATCAAGAATGGAGCCAGACTAAACAACATATAATCCACTTCAGCTAAACACATCACCATATAAAGACTCTTTATCACCACATAAAGACTCTTTCAGGAGCACATTATGTCTATCAAATCCTTGCATTCAATCCCATCGTTACATTAATGAGTAAAAGAGATACATTTTATTTTAGTAGAATAATTAATGAAAGTTCTCCAAATAAACAAGTTGTATTTAAGCAAATTAGGGAAACATTAAGAAGAATGAAAGAAAATTCAAAACCTTGCAATGAATTTATCTACATAAGAACTTGACCCTAAGCAAGATGAGCATAAAAATAAGAAGGTAGGAACAAGTGAACTTACTTGGCATCTGTACCTCCGATCTTCGCAGCACTTCGATTAAAAAGGGACCAGCAAGTGGAGCCAGCTACTCCCCTCTCATCACCAATCCACCTTGTGTCAGGACCAGCATCAGAAAAAATAACAGCTTCTGGCTGAAGTTGACGTATGAGACTAAACCATCTATCGAAAAAGTACTCCATGTCCTTTTCTTCCTCCCCTTTTGCACCATCCAACCACACCTCCTTGATCGATCCATACCTGTTGCAAAACTTTCTTTTATTAAAACATGTTGCAATATGAATAGCATGGAATGACTGTAAAAATATCTCCTGTTTTCCCTTAATGGCGTCACCGAAAAGCAAGAGCTAGTACGTCACCAAGAATAATTTCACTGGAAGACTTGATATTTTCCTAAATGATAAATCAATTCTTCAGTTCTCCTCACAGAGAGTGAAAAGCTAACAAATTGCATGGAGCAAGAATCCCAAACTTTCACTTCCAAATTTTGGGAAGAAAAATGATCATATAACCATCTTTAGCCAAGCTAAAGCTCAGGATAGAGGAATTTTGGAAATGCCAAGGCATGGAAGTTGGAAGAGAAACTAGATGCCTAGAACTAAAAGTACAGAAATCAATTTCGAGATTTTTAATGGAGAATAGGAGTTAGGCAAAAGTCCTTCCGTAGATGCAAACTCAAACTGCAATAGAAGTCCTAGAAGCACGTACTTTATAAGCATTGCCAGAAACTAAGACGATTTGCTTTCTAAAAACACTCGGTTAACGAACCAAATTGCGGAAATTAGCAGTCCCAAGCAATTTCATTAAAAAACCAAATTTGGTCAGGAAAAACAAGCACCCTTAAAACACAAAAAAACGCACAAAACATACCAGGTCAATAACTCAGTCATTTGTCCCATGTAAAATTCATTGTACTCCAAAGTCTCCCCGTAACAAACCTCATGTCTATCCCAAGGAGAGAGATAAAGCCCCAAGTTGACACCACCTTCTTTAGCAGCCAATGCGATCTCTTTAACGACATCTCCACTCCCATTTCTCCAAGAACTCGACTTGACAGAGTAATCAGTATATTCACTAGGCCACAAACAGAACCCATCATGGTGTTTTGCAGTGAGTATAATCCGATCAAAGCCAGAGTCTTTAGCAACCTGGACCCACTGGGTGGCGTTAAGTTGAGTCGGGTTAAAAACGGACGGGTCGGCATGGCCGGAACCCCACTCAGAGTCGGTGAAGGTGTTGGTTCCGAAGTGAAGAAAGAAAGCCATTGAGGAGAGCTGCCATTGGAGCTGAGCAGCTGTGGGGATGGGTAGAATGGGAAGTGGAGGTGGCTTATTGGTACAAACGGAGAAGGGTACGAGAGAGAGCAGTAATAAGAGTGAAAAATTGAGAAGATTGAGGTGGGTGTACATGGGATTGATCCGAATCTTCTTCTCTAGGTTGGAAGAGGAGCGATGGAGTTTGTTAAGAAGTGGACAGAGACTTGCAGGGTTGACTATTGACGCACGTTAAACGAAGAAGAGCTGGTTGGGTTTGGGGTATTACTGTAATTTGCCATTCAACAATGACTATGATTTATCAGCCAAGGCATTTGTCTGGCTACAAACAGCAACAAGCTAAGGTCAACTCGTGGGAAAATAAGTCAGCAAAGTGTAGAGCAAGTCGCGGGGGTAGACTTTGTTTGATTAGAAGAAAGAAAAAGAGACAAAAGCAATCTTTGCTTGTAATGCTCTGCCCTAAGTTATGAAGTTCAAATATGCTTTTACAAATTACAAGTGAAAACAAAAGGGATGGATTTGAAACCTTGTTAACAGTCCTTTAAGCAATCCAACTTTAGGATGGCAACTTCTTGGTTCAAAGAGGCCTCTTTGATCCTAAGCTACTAAATGATATGTTTGGCCTATTAATGAGGATTATTATATAATTTTTTAAAATTTAAATTTGATTTATGTTTTTGAAGATAACGATATGGTTTTTTAAGAGAAACAAAATCATAAGATAAATGATTCATTTAACTTTCTTTATAAATTTACCTTATTTATTTTACAAAATTCGGAAGGATCTTACTAATCATATATTTCGCCAATCAAATTTCTTTTAATGGTTGATTATGGTAAGATTTTAGCAAAGATAATATTGAAGATTCAAAGTCAACTTGGCGTTTGGTTTGAGCACGAGGTTGGTTATGGTTATGGATATGGGTATAATAGTAGAAGGGGATGGAGATGGGTATGAAAAATAAAAAAATGATATTTGGCTTATAACTTGGGTTTCTGTATTAATACCAATAATGTTATTTAGTTTGTTGCATTAATGGGAATGAAAGATAATACAATATCATTTTTACCCTCAATAAGGCTTTATCAAAACAAAAAATGCATGATTTTTATGGAGAAATAGACGTTGGATAAAGACGAAGGGCTTGCGTCTTTATACGAAGGTTAAAAACTGTAAAAAAAAATGTTTCTGTTTCGTTGTTCTTAAAAGTCATTAATAGCTTTACAAAACAAATAAATAAACACCAACGTAGAAGATGATTCGTTATGTGTTTTTTTATTTTTTTTAAAGAGTTAACACCATATACGAAAAATCAAATTAAATCACAAAACAATTATAAGGGAAAAAAAAAGGAGTAGATTGGTTTTATGATTCTCATTCAATCTATAACCATATGCACTTTCACATTATCAAACCATATAGCAGATTAGTTATTCTCTTGATTAATTCATAAAACGAGAATATAAAAGAAAAAAAAAGGAGCAAAAGCCCCATTTACAATGAGATGAAACTAGGTTCTATCCAGTTCATTTAACATCAAATTAAAACGAAGAATTTCAGAAAATATACCTGGAGGCGCAGAACAAAAAATTCCTTCGTTGATGAGACACGATAAGGCAGGATGGAAGATCGTAAGAAATTAAGAGGCGATAAGGAAGTAAAGAGGATGGTAGGGCAAAGGTTGGGGATAAAAGAGTAAAAAATAAATGTGATAAAAACTTTAATTGGAATGAAAGCTCGATGTTCACCCCCTTGGTGAGTTTAGTAGATTTTCAAATTTAATGGGATAAATCCATTCCTCTAGAATTGAAAACCTCAAAGCAAACACTGTTTTTTTACAATTATTCCATTCTTTCGTTCCCAAACCCTCAAACCAAACGTCTCCTTAAAATAGAAATGAAGCAACGACTAGTTGAAGAAAATCTCTGTTTAAAGAAGAGCCACTGCATTTTGCAAACAGGTATAGAAGCCAAAATCTTTGAAATATTTCAGAATAATCAATATTCCAAAAGTCATATCTTGTGCTTTAGAAAGTGACAATTCTTTTTGTGAGAGATCATTGAAGCTCATATTGAGCAAATTACATCTTCATTTATTGAGAGTTTGTAGAGGCTAGCAAAATATTACTAGTGTGTAAAGCTGGAGAATTATGAAAAATATGTACTCGTGAGCTTATAGAGGCTCGAAAAATACTACTATTGTGGAAGATTGGAGAACCTTGAAAAATATGTACTTGTAAGCTTGAAGAGGTCGTCAAATTACTACTTAGATTTTCATAGTGAAACACTCAAGTTAAATAATTGGGGATTAGACGTAAGCTTGGGTTCTAAGTCGAATTAGTGTAAATTAATTGCGTCCTTCTTTTTCTTCTCTTAACTTTTATATTTCTTAATTATATTGTATGTGTGTTCATTTTAGGAAAAGACTCCTTCACTGTTATAATAGGCTCATTTTATTTTCAACTTGTTAAAAGTTTCTTTCATTTTAACAGGCGTCTTTTGTCTCCTGTCGTTTAACTGGCTCTTATTACTTAAATAGGGACCTATCGCATAACAGGCTCCTCTTACTTTGCAAACTCCTATTATTGTTTTAAACTTCGATAAGCTCCTATTGTTTTCTTTGAATTAAAAGTATGTCTTAGGCCTATTTGCTTTATCATGATATTGTAGGATTTGACTTCAGTAATGATGACGTATGGATTGTTCTTATTGTTCAAGTCTATTAACTTTACTAAGTCTCAAGTACACTATCACGAAAAGTTTGTGTGTCATTGTACAGGGATGGAATCATAGCCACTGGGTACCCAACACATCTTACCTAATGAATTTGAGTTTGAACATAATAATTTAGAATCTTTTTTAAGTATGATAACAATTGTTAACCTAATTGAATGTGAGTATAAATATGACTACGATTTTAGAAAAAGGAAATAGTTTAAACTGGTTTTGTAATTTTGAAGTTAGGTGTAAATACGTTTCTAAACTTCTTTTTTTAATTCAAATTTTAAATTTTGTTATAAATACTTTCATGTATAATTTCATATAAACAAAAAACTAAAGATAATTTCATATTTTTGACATAAAATTATCAAATCAACTCAATTGTCTTTATCAAACAAACACAAAATCAAGCATGAGATGTACAAGTTACCAAGATCTGGTTCAACTACTTGAAAGTGAAGATGAATCACATAATTAAAAAAAACAACATTATATGGAGAAAAACTCTTTAAAATTCTCAAAATAGTTAAAATAAATGTCTTATAAACTCATCTAAAGTATATAAAGATAACTCAAATTTTCTTTAATATAGTAAATTAAGAAAAAAAACATAAGCAAATATAAGTTTTATTATCATAACGACATTTAAAGCTAAGGCTATATTTGGTTGGATGTAAGGTTTTTAATGGAATGAAATGGTTTATAATGAAATGGAATGTAAATGGATATAATATTAAAAAATTGTTGTTTGAGAGGGATAGAATGGTTCATAATGTAATACAGTGAAATGTTGTTTAGAAGAAGGATTTAAGATGTAATATATATGCTATCCGGAACCTCCGATTATCAGAAGTTCCTCAATATTATTGTTTAGGATATAATGGGATGTAATATGAAACCCTCATCTTTTATCCTATTCCATTCAATTCCATTATAAACCTTCCTCCCAAACGATAGAATAATATTATATTCCATTTCATTCCATTAATAAACCTTTAACCAAATATAGCCTAAAAGAAGAGTAGCCTCCTCAGATTTGTTGCTCTTGGATCACCATCATAGAACCAGCCAATCAATTTAATAGGCTTTGTAAACAACCTTCAAAATCCACAAACAACAAAAACCCAAATCACATTCATCTCTATACATAAATTTGAGACATTAAATAAATAGAGGGAAAAAAAGAAAATGTTGTTTGATAGTACACTTGTTCTCATAAATCTCCTATATAGTGGTGGAGATTTTGTACTACAAGTGGTCGATTGATACAAAAAGAGGATCAATTTATTAATGGTATTAACATCAGGCCAAACATAGATCTCTATAGCTTGAGCCTGGTCCAAAATTTTAAGGATAGTGAACCTTGCCTAGGCTAAAAATTATATGAATTATTTAAATTTTAAATTTTAATAAATTAAATACAAATTTTAGATAAATTTCATAATAAAAGAATTAACAAATAGAATCTAAGTTTTTAAATGCAAAAAGATGTGAAAAAAATCAATTAAAGAAGTTGAATACTAGTGTTGAGCTAAATAGGAAAAGGTAATTATATGGAGTTTTCTTTATTAACTTGCATAAAACCACACAAGTAAAGAATTATATTTATATTTTCAAAAAAAATTTATACACATAAAAATATAGTAAATCAAGTAGTAAAGATTAAAGAAAACAAGTCAATAGTAAAAGAAAGGGAATAGTTAATCATTATAATCAGAATTGTTGATAGTTAGCACTACTTAATCTATATATAGAAAAATTATTATGTAAATTATACCTAATTATGCAATAACTTTATTAAATGAAAACTGAATAAATAATAATTAAGAAATAAATATACCTTCATCATTGAATATTTATTCAAAGAAACTTTCAATAAGATTATGCTCTTTGTACCTATATTAACATAGAAAAGACAATATAAACTAATATGATTGTTAAATTTATTAAGGTAAAACATATATTATAAAGAATGGAGATTATTTTAAAGAATGTCATCGCTTAACCAACTTCGGACACACATTAAGGCTGCCACAGTCTTAGGATATAGTCAACTACAATAAGGACTCATTATCCAACTACCACTACTAAAAGTAGACAATTCTCAAAAAAATACTAAAAGTAGACTCTAGAACGATACTAGATAGTGAAAATCCTAAGTAATGTGTACAATTGCTTGTATGATTGAATAATTACTTCCACCATGATAATATATTGAATTGCATCTTATCAATTAGGGTCACAATACCTATCTTTAAATAGTTATCCAACTTTAATTGCCAATTAATCATCCACGTAGACTAAAACACAGAATCCAATATGCGAAAGAGGATATGGGTTGCATGTTTTAGTCCACATAAATAATTAGTTGGTAATTAATTTTTCTGGTGGATACATGCATGTCATAGAAAAAAAGATTATGTTAGTCAAATTAGCAAAATATTAACATAATTAACATTTTGATTTGAGTTGGTAAGTTTATAAAAGTTTAGTCACTTACTTGAAAAATTTAAAGGTTTGAGCACTAAATTGAAAAAATTCTAAAAAGTTGACGCTTTAGAATTTGTTATCAATTATTAATATAATATATTGTCTACAACGTATAACTCTTATTTTGGTTATCACTCATTTACATATCTAATGTGTTAGCTACTAGTTTGTGATACTCAATAATGTCCTCATTGTCAAATTCTTTTGGTCTTCATATATCTTAAAGATGTCTTTCTTTACATTATTTCGGGTTGAGATCTTAAAGGTTCATAGAGTGAGGTAATAAATATCTTAAAGTTTTGGTTATCGATAATGAAGAGTGGTTGATTATTACCAATGATCATCATGGCTAACGAATACTTTGATGTGTAGGAGTTATAACTATGGTAGTCACTTTACTGTTCCATTTTATTACGTTAGGGGTAAAAAATGTTTAACCTACTAATTCCACCTTTCTTTTATTGTAAGATTTGATGTGTCTATGTAAATGACAGGTTCAACCTTTAGAACCTCTATCCAACATCTTATGATAATACTTATATTCAACCTTTTCAATTATATCACTTAATTTAGTTTTTAATGAAGTGATTCTAAACGCTGCTTATCAATGAACAAATTCCTTTAGCCTAAGAAACCATTTCTTCACTTAGTATATTACCAAATAATATATTAGAACTCTCTATTAAATAATTATACAAATCCTTTTGAAACAATTAACCAAAGAAATACGATGTTATCCAACATATATGATGCAAAAGTGTCGCTTTCAATACTGGATACAACATATATGATGCATAAGCGATGCTTTCAACATATATGATACATGAAATTATCCAACTTATATGATGCACTAGTGCCACCAAATTCCAAGCTCAATTGATAACCAAGAAGTATAAAATCATCACAGAGATGAAAAATCCTCAATGTTAACTAATTATTAGGTATTTGTTCTTCCATAATGATTACTATGTCTGAATAGATTAAATTTTCTTAAAATAACATAAGAAAATCAACTTGAAAAAAGCCTTGGAATCTAGTAGTTTTAAATGGATTTAACATTTAAAATATTCATCTTATAATGGAAACAAATGGAGGGAAGCCTAATCTTAATATAAGTTGAGCATCAAAAGCACATTTAAAGCGACTATAAAATAATAAGCTAAAATAAAAGTAAGCTAGCTTAATCACTATTAACCCCTTGACATATTCATTACTATATATATGTGTGTGTGTGTGTGTGTGTATGTATGTATTGATTTGAAAATATGACTGAATAACATTCAAGTAACACATGTAAACTATAACCAATCCTATTAACCTGTCTCATATTATACACAAGAAAGAGATAAAAAATAATCAATAAAATGAGAATGGAAACATAGACCATTCCCTTATGTATATTTCAATAATTATGGGAGGCCTAAGGTGGATTGGATTTGCTTAAGTCTATAAAAATGAGAAAACTTGAAGGAAATGATTGAAAGTGATACATCTTACTAGCCTTTGTGGAAAGAACCAAGCTATATCGCAAAGAAATTTATATCTAAAAAGTTATATGCATCGTAAGCTTAACAATGAAACACTATCAAACTTCCTTTCCCCCTTTTAGTCATTGACTAAAATGTATCCTAAATATGGATTTATTCTAAAAAAGATCAAAGGATTTTCTAGTTAGAACACTATTGAATCTACCATAAATGCTCAAAAGTATGATAAGAAATTATAAAATTAAAGGAAGAAGAAGGGGAAAATGGAAAGATAGAGGCAAAATGATGTTTCTTTCATCATTGCTAGAGTGAGTTGTTGTTCTCAAGCTCCAAATGTAGAAAGTTTGGAGTTTTTAATAAAAAGTAAAAATTTTGTAATGACTATTTTGAAACTTTAGAGAAGATTTGTCAAGTTGATGATTTTGATTAATATAATGGTAAGGTAAGCCAATAAGAAAGCCTACAACTATGAGAATTGTAATTACCTAATTAAAAGAGAGGCAAGTAGACATGAAAAAGAGGCACATCAATCACTGATCGAGTTTTTTAAGCCCCCAAAATTAATTCCAATTCTTTAAACTCTTATAATAGTCATGGAACCGGGTCAAATCTTAAGAAAACTGAAAATTAGTTTCTTAATTTTAATTAATAAAACAAAAATAAGGGTTTATGATTAATTAACTAATGAACTACAACTAATAAAGAATCAAAATAAATCAAATCAGATATAAAGATGAGAAATTCAATTGTATTTAACTCCAATTCAAGAGAAAGACGTCTTACAATTAAAACTTTGATCATTAGTTTAAAAAAGAATAATTTTTACAATTCAAGCAGGTAGTCCAAAACCTATTAGGATAGTCATAATAAGTCTCAATTTTTTTAAATTAAGTGGTTCAAACTAGGAGTGTCAACGGGCAGCCTATCAGGCCTTAGTCGGCCTGGTCGTTTAATTTTTTTTATAAATTTTTTATATATTTATTAAGAGAATTTGAAAAAGTTGTAGTTATATTTTTTAAAATTCATAAATTATAAATTATAGCATAACCATTTATAGCAAAGTGTAAGATGAAATTACCTATAAATTATACAAAAATATTTATATAAAATAAAAATGTAAAATATGAACAAGTACATATTTATTAATGTTGTCATAATTATTACTATAAAAAAGTAAATTTAAATTTAATTTTGTAATTTTATTATAACAATTAATTATAATGTAAATGTAAAAAAGTTATTATCTAAGTACAATGAATTAATTTCAAATATTATTTTTATGTGTTTAATAAATTATTATATTTCTTTTTAATATGATTTTTTTAAAATATGTTTATTAAGTTTATAATATATTATTTTCAAAACTTTTAATGTTTGTATAAATTATGTACAAAACTCTTAATTGATGTAGTTGTTGTACTTTTAGTTATTGTTGATTTTTTTTTACTTGTATAATATAGTTGTATAAATATTATTGTCTTTTCATATTATATCTATCATTAAATAATCATTGTAAAATTTTATATTTTTATTACGCATATTCAAAGAAATTAATTAATATGATGATTAATCTTAACACATTTTAACTTTTTATTTTATTTTTCATATTTAGACAATCTATACATGATGCATATATGTATTTATATTAATCTTAAAATAAATTAATCACTTTATTAATCCTAATGTATCAATTCCAAAAGAATATATAAGTAATTGAGTTATAAAAACAAATACGTATAGTATATTATACTGAAAATAGCTATTATTTTATTAAAACTAGAATACATTTTATAAATACGTTTGATATGTTTTTATAAATTATTATTTTTATTACTTTTGAAAATAGTTATTTTACTTTTTTCTAAAATCATTATATTCTAATTAATCTAAATTTATATTCACAAATTTTCCCCTTTCTAAATTCTAATATTAGAAGATTCATTCCTAATCCACTCTAATTAAAAGTTTGTTAAGAGTAATTCCTTACTCGAAACCTTGACATAACTTTCACTTTAAATCACTCTCATCCTTAGAGTGTTATAAGCATACCATATTTCATAAAATTTATAAAATTTTCATCTTTTTTTAATATATATGTTATTTCATAACTTTAAATTATAACAACATATAATTATGACATAATAAAGTTAAAAAGTTATTGAATATTAAATTACAAAATATTTATATCCTTTTATTTAATCCACTTAATATTTCATTTGAATAAAACTATAAGTCATTAAATGAAAGTGTAACATCACTAACTTCTTAATGTTTTAAGTAATATTTTAGGTATAATGAGCTAAATATTAACACAATTTATGTTAAAAGTCATTAAGTCAGGTTTAGATTGAAGGGTGTTATATACATTTGCATATCATTAATAAGAAAATATATTTTAAAATTAAAATCTTGAGATGTATTTATTGGTATGATTAATTAAGGATTTTAATTCAATTGATTAGAAATTTGTATGAAAAGTCAGTAAGTTAATAGTTAAAGTTAAGAATTTTAATTCAATTAATTACAAATTTTAAATTTAATTAAATAATTTATTAATTATTATAAGAGAGAATTGATAAAACCAAATTCATTAACTATAGAAAATTTTGTTGTACATAGATGATTATCTAAATCATTTTACAAGAAATGATACAATTTACAAAATTAAGATAATATCATGCTAGATAGACTGGAGAGTGGAGACTGAGAGAGCATCATCTAATTAACTAATTGTACTTGTTGGTAAGATCTTCAACAGTTTGGATCCAATCATCTATATGTACAAACATTATATTTAGTAATATAATAATAAAATAAAAAGAATATTTAGTAATGTAATATTAAATAAAAAGAAAATTAAAAATACCTTCATCTTCATAAATTTGATCAAAACAACTTTCAATTGGTCTATTAATTTCACTAGTCTCCTCCGCATTAATACCTGTGGCTGTAGAAAAATAAAAAACTCAATATTAGGTAATATAATATAAAGATAGATAAAGTAAATATATTAAAAAGAAAAGAATTTACCATCAATATCTTCATTATTTAACCAACTTCGAGTACACATAAGGGTTTCCACAGTCCGATAATAAAGTCGACCACGATGAGGAATAATGACCCGACTACTAGTACTAAATGCAGACTCTAAAGCAACGGTTGATGATGGAATAGTTAATAAGTCCTATGCAATAGCTTGCAAGATCGGATAATTATGTGCAGACATCTTCCACCATGATAATATATCGAACGACTCACTTCAATTTTAGGAACACAATCTATGGAAAAATATTTATCTAACTCCATCATATTGTAAGAAATCCTAGCCCTTTTCTCTTTCAAAAAATTTGAAAGAGAATCCGTCAATAATAGGTCAGAAGAAAAGGTCGAACTTGAAACTGAATACTGAGCTAAACTGCCTGCAGCATTACTAAGATCCCGATCATGAGTTTGTTGGATTCTTACTTCAAAATCATTAAACAATTGATACCATAATTTTTTCTTGGTATGTAGATACTCTTGAGCTTCACACTATACAGTGCATTATAAATATATTCAACTTCGTCCATCTTGTATCTCGAGTCTAACACATATAATACTGCAACAATATCTCCAACCTTAGGCCAATAAGAATTAAACTTCTTCGGCATCCAGTCCACCATAGTCCAAATCACTGCATTGGAGTCAAACATCCACAATGATAAAACATGCTTTATATGGGACATAGTGCTAAAGATACAGTGTGAAATTAGATATTTTGTTCTTGAGAATAATTCAATCCAATGATTAAATAATTTTAACTTCATACAAAGTTGTTTAACCAAGCCCAATCGATCCTCTTATGGTATGTAGGTATACTGAGAATCCCTTTCGACTAGTTTAATAAACAGCTGAGCATATGAGATTGTCGACTCCAACATCTTAAAGGTTGAGTTCCATTTGGTAGGAAATCCAAAACCAACTTCTTTGAATTTAGAATGCATAAAATTTGTGCACCATCTTCAAAAGTTTCAACTCTTTTAGGAGTTGCACTCCAATATAAAACGCTATTTTGAATACGCTATATTGCTTCCTTTATCGTCTCCAACCCATCCTTCACATTCAAGTTAAGAATATATGCAAAACAATGCATATGAAATAACTTACCTCCAACCAATAAGCCCCTCAACTTCTCAATCATAACGTCATTTGTACTACAATTATTGACTGTGGTGGAGGACACTTTGTTGTCGATGTTCAAATTCATCAAACAGTTTTTCAACATGCTTGCCAATTTTTCACTTGTATGCGTTGGCGGTACATAAATGAACCTATCATGAAAAAGCATACCAACATGAATCATAAATTCATAAAATAATGAAAAAAGTAAATGATAACAATATTAAAAAATATAAATTACCTCGAAAGTCTATTACATAACTTATAATCATTATCAATATAATGTATCATCACCACCATGTAACCTTTCTTTTGTTTATCGGCTGTCCACATGTCCGTTGTTATGGAAATTCATCCTTGAACACTCGTTAATGTTCTTAATGTTTCTCTCTTCTTATCCTCATAAATTTTAAAAATATCATTCCTTAATGTATTTTGACTTGGAACCTTGAAAGTCGGTTGGAGTGAATTAAGAAGTATCCTGAATCTTTTGCTTTCAACCATAGACAATGTTTGTTCATCTCTAATAATCATATTAGCCATCAAAAGTCTTGATCTATGGTTGTCAAAAGTTGTTACGGTCATTTCATTCTTTCCTTTTATAAGGTTAGGGGTAAAAAATGTTTAACCTCCTAAAACCACCTTCTTTCTAGTACATAATTCAATATGTCTCTTTAAATGAGATGTCCCACCTTTCGAACCATTTGAATAAAACTTTTGACAATAATTGTAGTATGCTTTTTCAATTCCATTGGTCGATATAGTCTTCTTAAAGTGATTCCAAACTTCACTTTATGTTGAGTAACTTGAGTTATAATTGAACTTCTATCCTCACTTGGTGTCGGAATAGAAGTTTCCATTTCTACCCCCGGTACTGGATTAGAACTCTCAACTAAAGGAATATGCACATCCATTTGACAAAAAACATATAAATACTTGAGGTTATAAATAAGAATGTATTAGGAAATGACACATTCTTATTCAAAATACTTTGCCTACATTCTAGTTAAAATATTTCATATCAAACAAAATGTTCAAGAAAATCAAAGAATGTCCAAACTTTGAATATGCTAGAATGTCCAAGTAAGTAAGGTTGATCATTTAGAGGATTAATACAAAGATGATAAAAAATATAAAAAATATGTTATATGTATTAATCCCTTAAAAACATTTGCATTACATTTTTAAATCTATCATATAAATCCATCTTTGTGTATATATGCATCCTACATTTAAATTGGTGAAACCTATTAAAATGACTTGCTTTCCTAGTTATCTAAATAGGTGTCTCGTGTAAGCAACAATTGTCATGGATTCCATAGGTGTTTTTTGGCATAGCTACTAACGTCTAAGTTAGAGGTGGATAACAACAAAGCAGATAGACTATGAAGATTACATCTTGATGAGACGCATACATAATGTTCCTTTTGTAATGTTTCCGTAAATAAATAACGCCGAACAAGAAGACAAGATTTCTCTATAGAATAGAGGTGGATATGGTTTCAAATTCTTATCTACAAAAGCATTACTTTAAGGATAATGAGACTTACTTGATAAATCTCCATATTTGGTAGTGTAGTGACAATCATGTGACCTAGAGGCCGTGCATCATTTTTCAAACATGGTTAAATGTTTAATAGAAAATGTAAAATGTTTAATTTTTAATCTAGATATGAAAGTAGATATTAGTAAAAATTGGAAGGAGATTCTCTTGTGGTATACAAAATGAAAATTCAACTTTATTAATATAATAAGAAAATTTTAAATCAATAAATTTATAATTATCTTAAATACATTTTTTTGTTATTCATTGAGATATATTATGTTTATACAATTAAAATTTTTCCCTTATATTCTACACATAAAATTGTTGAAAACATATTCATAAAAAGTCTTATTGTAAGGTTAAAGTTTCAACTTCAAATCAAGCTTAAATTTGTTTAACATAAACATAATGTTCACTAAGCTAAGGTCAAATAATGTTATCTTAATAAATTAAAATATCGTCTCATCATGCAATAATTTCAAATGATTTTTATTTTTGGGCATGTTGTGTACGATTGTGGCAACACAATAATAGGAAAGAGGTAGTGTTTGTGCTAGATTACAAAGGGATGATCCAATGACAGTGATAACCAAGTAGTCGATTTTAGGTGATGGTTATTAGTGCCCTTTGGTTTTCTGAAGTTACTGCTCAATGGTGGGTAGAAAAAAGTGATAAACATATGCAGATCATGTTAATCCTCATGCAATCCCAACAACAATTATCTGATCTCATTTCAAATGTATTTGATTTTATTGTATTTGATTGTATTTGTTTTTATCTTGTGATCTTCGTTATCTTTGTAGATTCATATACATGTATAAATTCAATGTAAAGTCACTCATGATCAATGCAATACAATACAATTACATTCTCAATCACTTTCATTCTTCTGTTATTTCATGGTATCAGAGCTGATACATTAGTTCTATTACCGATCCACACATACACTAGTTCTATTACAAATCCTCACATCCAAGCCAACAGACATTTTCTCAAACATCTATCCTACACACAAACCAGCAGATACATACCGAAACAACAAACACATAACATCCTTTTTTTTTTTCATCTAGACCATCTCCAACACACTTCAATGGAAGATCTCAATTCACCAACACTACCATTCAACCAAATTACCAATTTTTTAACTACAAAATTAGATGATTCCAATTACCTCATTTGGCGCAACCAAGTTCATGCAATCCTCGTCACCTCTGATCTCATTGGCTATGTTGATGGATCAATCTCACCACCGTCTGATACTGAATCTTCGGAACACCTCAAATGGAAAAAATTATATCGGCTGGTCTACTGCTTCCTCACTGCCTCACTTTCCACCTCCATTTCTTGCCTTACCATCGGCTGTACCACAGCCCGTGACCTCTGGATCAATCTTGAGCAACATTTCATGCAACAATCGAGCTCCCAACGTTCTCTGCTCCGACGAAAACTGCACACCATTCAAAAAGGATCGAAATCCATTACCGACTATCTTGCGACAATCTCAACAACAGCAGACGAATTAGCAGCTATAGGTGATAAAATACCTGATTCTGATCTTATACTTTTTACCTTGAATGGCTTGTCTGCAGATTTTGAATTTTTCATCACGGCGGTGGAGCATCGCGAGTCCAGCATCTCCTTTGGTGAACTCTGAGGCAAACTCCTCATCCACGAGCAGTGCCTCATGGCTTTCCATTCGGCTCCCTCCCCCGACACAGCTCTCACGGCGTCTGTCGCTAGCTATCGCTCTTCTTCCTCTTCCCATGGGCGCGGAGCATCTCGCAGCAGAGGAGGAGGCCAACGCGTTTTTAACCCTACATCGTTTGGGTCTTCATTTTTGTCATCTGTTAAGATTTAGCTTATCGATATATTTGACATTTATAGTAACTTGAAGCTGTTAGTATAATTGATACACCTCCTCACAGCAATGTGATCTACTTGAACAGATGATCACATAAGGTGGAAATGATCCAAGTTTCTCTATAGAATAGAGGTGGCTATGGTTTCAAAATCTTATCTACAAAAGCATTACTTTAACGATAACGAGACTTACTTGATAAATCTCCATATTTGGTAGTGTAGTGACAATCATGTGACCTAGAGGCCATGCGTTATTTTTCAAACATGGTTAAATGGTTAATATCTACTTTCATATCTAGAATATGTATAAAAATTCTTCCACCTTTTCATCGCAGATCAAGTGAGGAGTAGGATGCAAAAGTGAAGGTAATAAAGAGAAAGGTAAAAGATAAAAAGGAGAAAGAAAGAGGGCACTAATAACCATCACCTAAACCTCTTGTTTTAAAAATTTCCGTTGGATAAAGAAAATTAAGTTAAACTAACTATCAAGGATGATTAAGGAAAATGTTTATGGTTACATTCTAATATCTGCAAAAGGAAAGAATTATTTATACCTGTGACAAACAACTAACAATCTCTATAAAATTTTATCAATCACATTGCAAGCATTATCCCACATTCCCAATATTAACATACAAAGTTCTCAAATTAGCCACATCAGTTCTCAAAACAACCAAAAAAAAATGTTGAAGAGAGAATGAGAGATTACCTTATTGAGTACATTGGACCGTTTACCATTGGTTGTTTTGAGCATTGGTGACTTCGACGTGCGCACGACAGATGATATATGAAGAAGAAGAACGACAGAAGAAGGTGAAATGAAGAAGAAGAACAGAGAAGTGAAAAGTGTTGTGTGAGTGAGAGTGAAACTGTGAAAGCAACTGGATGAGACTGAAAGTGAGAGGTCGGGGATGAAGGGAGATGGAGGTTGGCTGGCTTTCATTTAATAAAAGGCAAAACAACGTCATTTTTACTTTCAATAAAATGACAAAACAATGAAGGGACATAGAGGTTGGCTGGCTTTCATTTAATAAGAGGCAAAACGATGTCGTTTTTGCTTTCAACAAAACGACGTCGTTTTTTGTCTTGTGTTTTATTATTCAGTTTTGCTTTCAACAAAACGACATTGTTTTTGGTCATATGTTTTATTATCTGTCATATAACTTAAATGATGTTGTTTTACTCTTAAAGCAAAACGATGCCGTTTTGTCAGTGGAAGAAATATTTTAAACATGAACAAAACGACATTGTTTTACAACAAACAAAACGACGTTGTTTTGTTTGTAGCTCTGGTTGGGCCACTGGTTGTGCTACTCAGCTTGGGCCACAGCTCCACCAGACCACCTTGGCCTGTGGCTCGCTCGCGGCCCTTGACCCGTTGCCCGTGATTCGTGATTCACGGGTGTGGCTCGGCCAGAAGTTTCTTGAGCCATACCCAACTGACCTATGGTCATATTTGATCGGCCCAAACTCGTTGACCATGGACCGGGTCAGGCAATTTTTGATATCCTTAGTTCAAACCTAACATTCAAACCAAATCTTACCATTAATTGATTGGGTAGCATTCCATATCAATTGAATGATAGCAACAAACTTAGTGAAAAAGACTAAACCCTAAATCAAATAATTGAGATAGTTATAACTTTTCAATTTAGTTTTTTGTTTCTCATAAGTCAAATATTTGCTACTTGTATTAATCTTTCATAACAATTACTGATCAATGAATTCATCAATAACTACAAAATAATCAACATCAAATTAATTTTTCAAATCAATCAATATAAATTATTCATGAAATATAAGAACACAAAATAAGAAATAATTGTGGGATGCGTTAATTAAGAGAGACATGCTACCTTGTGGTGCGCTTGGTGCTCTAACTTAAGGAGCTAAAGCAGGTTGGATTGTGTTGTTATGGTCTAATGTTGGGATGCATAGTGTGGTGCTCAAGAACCTGTTGAAGCATTAATATGCCTGGGTTTGCTTATAGATTTACTACTGGGGTGAAAGGGACTGGTTAGTTATATTAGGGCTATGTTAGGGCAAGGTTATGGGGTTAGAGAGCTAGTGTACATGAAACAAAACCGAAACAAACAGAGTTATGTTTTTTGTTTAATTTTAAAAAAAAATAATTATTTAAAAATTTATACCATCATTCTATTTTTATTTTTCTCTCTTTTTTTTTAATTTTTAATTAAATTTTAAATTTAAATTTTATTTATTTATTTATTTTAAAAAAATCACAACTTCTTTAAAAATAAAACATATTTCTAACATCTATAAGGCATGATCATGCCTTATGAATGTTAGTGTTCTGGAATTTAAGGGGTGCCATTCTAGAAAGTTGAATCACATAAGGTGAGATCTAGCTTTATGGGTTTTAGTGTAACATCCCGGTACTAGTGGGAAGGATAAAATAGTACATATGGGTGTTTAATGAGAGATGAGAAATGCATTTGTATGTTCATGCATTATGTGACTTACTTATGTTGTGAAAAATGAATTT
>JAOTAX010000197.1:7112778-7128858 GCA_025629825.1 Erythroxylum guanchezii
GCATAATAGTATGAATTGTATGTTATGTGATTATTTGTTGCATTACGAATTGATTGATTGCATTAAGTGACATGCATGTCATCCATACATGTAGGAAATAAGATTTAAAATGAATTGTAAGCTAATCCTTAGTGTTTATATTTGAAGGAGTAAGATGTCACCTCGTAGAAGGACACGAGGAGTTCTGCAAGGATCAGTTGCACCTGACTCTCCGACAAGAGAGAAGAGTACTGATGAGTCGATAGCCCCAGGAAATGCTGAGGCTTCTATAGGGCAAGTTAGTGAGCCCTCTCAGTCCCCAACGCGGGAGTCGCCAGTTCTGCAAGAGCAAGTGCCTCAATTGGATCCGAGGATGTTCCAAGCCTTTACTTAAGCATTTGTCCAGGCTATGCGTTAGATGTCACAGCCTTCTGCTCTGGCTCCAGTGAAGAAGGGGAAACAGTTTGTTAAGTTGAGGAAGTATGGAGCAGTGGACTTCTATGGTACCTCTGATCCAAAAGAAGCTGAGACATGGTTGAGAAGGGGCCAACAGTAGGTCCCAATTCAGTGGATAAAAAATAGGTGCACTTATCAATAATGTCTTGATTTCATCAAAAGATTCTTAGCATTCCTTTCTAAATTCAAATGGAACATCTTTTTGTAGCAACTTTGATAATGGTATCATAATCTTTAAAAAAATCTTTAATAAATTTGTGATAAAATCTTGCATGTCCAAAAGAAATATCAAATTTCCTTAACGTTTATAAGGTAAGGTAAGTTCAAAATTAAATGCACTTTTCTTTATCAACTTTTATAACCTTAGATGAAATCACATATCCCAAAATAATGCCCTAATCAATCATAAAATGACATTTTTTTATAATTCAACACCAAATTTGTTCCAATGCTTCTTTTGGTAACCTTAGATAAATAATTTAAGCAATCATCAAATGAATCTCCATAAAAGTGAAATCATCCATGATAATTTTCAATATACTCATAAAATATAATCATTATGCACCTTCGAAATATACCTGGAGCATTACAAAGATCAAAGGGCATTCACTTAAAGGCATACCTTCCAAAAGGGCATATAAAGGTAGTCTTGTTTTTTCTTATTCTTCTTGAGCAATTGCTATTTGGTAGTATCCTGAAAAAACATCCAACAAGCAAAAACATGATATACCCATAAGTCTTTCTAACATTTGATCTGTAAAGGGTAAGGGGAAATGATCCTTTCTAATGGTCAAGTTAAGCTTCCTAAAGTCTATGGTCATTTTCCACCTATTATGTACCCTCATTGGTACCAATCATCATTTTGATTTCTTATCACTGTCATCCCAGTTTTCTTTGGCACAACATTCACTAGGCTCACCCATTCACTATCCAAGATCAGATAGATTATGCATACATCCAAAAGTTTCAAAATCTCTTTCATTACCACATCTTTTACTGTTGGATTATGTCTTTTTCAAGGTTCCTTTATTAACCTAACATTTTCTTCTAAAAGAATCCTATGCATGCAAATTGTTGGGCTAATACCTTTTTATCAACTAAAGTCCAACTGATCATAGTTTTGTAATCCTTAAGTAATGTTACTAACCTTTTCTCTTGCTCAATAGTCCAGCTTTTTTAGATGATCACAGTTAATGAATCTCCTTCATCTAAATAGACATACTTCAGGTGATCAGGTAAGGCCTTCAATTTTATCTTTGGAGTTTTCAAAATAGAAAATAGCATTTTCTTGTGAGTTATAGTAATTTAAGCTTTTAATGTTTTCAAATCTATTAACATCACTAATAATGATTCTATAACTTCACAAGTTTCATCAACTTGCTCAATTACTTCCATTTTAATGTAAAAATCCAACTCATCATCAACACTTTCCTCTTTAAAGATATACTACAAAATTGAATCCATAATATCAATACGATACATGGAGTGAAAATCATTAGGGTACCTCATTGCCTCAAAATATTAAATTTCAATATTTCTCCATCAAACTCAATGAAAAGAGTGTCCTCATCTACATCAATTTCCATTTTAGTTGTATTCATACACGACCTTCCCAACAAAATTAAAGTTGAATATTCTATACTATCTCCATCAATTTTCAAGATGTAAAATTCCATTGAAAATACCAAACTGTTAACTTGGACTAAAACATTCTCTATAATACCAATAAGATGCATATAAGAACGACTAACTAGCTAAACAATTATGTTAGTTTCTTATAAAAATATAGATTAAAAGCTTAATAAATTAAGTATGGTATGACATTAATAGATGCACATAAGTATAGCATGGTACCATCAATTTTCTTATTACCAATGACATAAGGAAGTGTAAACATACCTGGATCTTTGCATTTTTTGGTAATTTCTTATTTATCACAACTATTACATTCTTACCTAGAATTATTCTCTCCTTATCCTTTAGCATCCTTTTATATGTGCATAGTTCTTTCAAGAACTCTTCATATTTTGGAATTTGTTTGATGGCTTCTAAAAGTGGTATATTGATTTTTAGAAATATTTTGAAAAAAAAATTATGGCCTTTAGAATTGGTATATTGATTGCTACCTTTCTTAAGGTTTTTAAGATTTCTCTTTTATATTCCTCTTCTTTGAGTTAGCCAACTTGTAAGGCAAAGGAGGTATACATGCATTAGTTGATATCGATAAAGATAAATCATCTTTTACCTTTATTGATTCTTAAGTTGGAGGTTAATCTTTCTTTACTCCTTCTTAATTTTCTACCTCCAATGGTAAGGAAGATACATATTGAATTTCCCTCCCAGAGCTTAATGTCATTGCACTCACATTTTTCTTAGGATTCACCACCATTTGTGAAGGTAATTTTCCTTATGCTTATGATTCTAATTTGCTAACTAAGATGGCTAATTGAGTGATCTAATTTCCTAAGTTATGAAGGCTTGCTCTTGTTTTCTGTTAAAATTATTAAGTATTATTAGCAAGTGCCTTAACAATTTCATCTAAAGACATATCTAAAATTGAATATGGAGATTGAACATGTGTAGGTGCTTAAGGTTGTCTATTGAATTTGTTAGTTTGGTATCTTTGTTGCCGTCCTTAATTTCTATAGTTAAATTTCAGTTGATCCCTTCATCCAGAATTATATTAACTGTAATAAGAGTTAAGTTTTCATTGAGCTTGACCAGGAAATTTCCCTATTACATTAACTTTTTGAAGGGAGTCTTGTTGTATTGTAGGGCACATATCTATAGAATGCCCAGAGAATGAGCATACTCCACATATTCATACCTATTGTAATTGAACTATAGTCATTTGACGAACTAGGGTAATTAAATCCAAATTTTTATACTCAAGGTTAGTATTACTTTATCTCATTTATGCGCCTAATAGCTCTATCCATCATTGAACAAAAATGTTGAAAGTTTTTGGCCATGTTTGATATCAATTTTCTAGTAACTTCAAGTGTTTTATTTACCAAAGCTTCTCTACTAACAACATCTACCATACTCCTATCCATTAACAAAGTAAAAGTATTGAACTAAAAGTTAACTAGAAATCTAATGGTGTGGGTAACTAGCACATAACTCTTTAAACCTCTCCCAATATTCATACAATTTTTCTCTGGTGAATTGTCTTATTCCACATATCTCCTTTCTGATATTGGCTACTTGTGATGTAGGAAAGAATTTCTCCAAAAACAACTTTTTCATCTCATTCCATGTTGTCATTAAGCTAGAGGGAAAATAATATAGCGAATCATTTTCCTTATCTTTCAATGAGAATGGAAAGATTCTGACATTAATTTGTTCTTCTATCACTCCTTGTGGCTTTATTCCAAAGCTAAAAATATGAAATTATTTCAAGTGTTTATATAGATCTTCACATACATGATCACAAAAAATAGGGAATAAGTGAATCAAACTAGATTTTAATTTGAAATCTACCTCTACAATTTGAAATCGTATCTATAAGGGTCATTAATTCAAATTTGGTACCGCTAACTGTCTCAACATTCTAATGTTAGGATTCACCATCTTTTCTTCAACTTCTTGGAAATTATAATCTTCACCAATCATTAAGTTTGTCTTAACTTTCACTTTTAGATGTGAATGGCCTTTTCCTTGCTTAGTCTCTTTCTTTAAATGATGCACAATTTCTAGATTATATTGCAGTTTACCTATTTGAGAAGAACGAGTCATATAAGACAAGAAATTAGTAGTAAATTGTAAAATAATGCAAAGAAACTAAGAAACTAAAATAGTTCCCTAAAAATAGTGCCAAAATTTTGATCAAGTTGTCGAAGTCCTCAAAATTAATTTTGATTTTTTTAACTCTTGTAGTACTTGAGAAAGTAAGTCGAATCCCAAGAAAACCGAAAAACTAGTTTCTTAATTTCAATTGACAAAACAAAATGGGGGTTTGTGATTAATTAACTAATAAACTAAAACTATCAAAGAATCAAAATAAATCAATAAAATATAAAGAGTGAGAAATTCAATTGTACTTGACCCTGATTTAAGGAAAAGACCCCCATCCAATTATTACTTTCTATCATTGTTTTAAAAAGAATAATTTTTATAATTCAAGTAGTTAGTCCAAAACCTATTAGGATAACCATAATCAGTCTTAAATTTTCCTAAATTAATTAGTTCAAACCTAGTATTCAAATCAAAACTTACCATTAATTGATTGAGTATGATAGCATTTCATATCAATTGAATGATAACAATAAGCTTAATGAAAAAGACCGAACCCTAAATTAAATAATTGAGGTAACTCAACTACTAAACTCTAAATTAAATAATTTAGATAACTATAACTATTCAATTTAGTTTTCTTATTTCTCAGAAGTCAAATATGCAACTTCATAAATAACCTATTTTCTATTTGTACCAATCATTTATGACAATTATGGATCGCTAAATTTATGGATAACTATAAAATAATCAATATCAAATTAATTTATTAGATCAATCAATATTAATTATTCATGAAGTACAAGAGCACACAATATGAAATACTTGAATTAAAATAAAATCTAGGTTTAAAACAAAATTTCAAAAGGTTATAACTAGAGTTTGGAATCCTTTTGAATTATAATATATGGAATTAGCCACACATAGGTATTTTTCCAAGACAAAAAATACAAGAAAGAGGAAAGACGAAGAGAAAATACAAAGAAACAAAAATAGGGTGATATGGAGAAGTGAAGAATGTGTTTTTCTCCTCTCTTCTTACTCAAAACCTAGTCTCCTCCTAACCTACCAAGATCCATATCTAAACAAATTCATAGGGCTAGAAATAAGTTTCCTAATTGAATTTAAACTCTTGGGTGAATCTGGCATTAGGCATGATCTCATCTTATCTACTAAATAATCTATCCACTTCTTCCAAATTTGTGATTTGAACTAATAATATTCCAATTTGATCCAATCTCCACTTATCTTCTCCTAAAACAAAATAAATATTAATTTTCTCATTTAAGCACCAAAATTAAACCAAAACAAAAGAGATAAGTATATTTGATATAATTAAAAAACATTTTATCAACCATAAAGTGAGAGAGATGTTGAGTTAGAGTGACATAGAGTGAGAAAAATAGAGGAGGTGGCTGTTGAGGAGTATGTGTGTGTTGTAGAAAGGAGAGGAATAAGGGATTAATTATGCTACAATAAAGTGAATTGAATTCCTTTAGAGGAGGAGCAATGTTTATTGATTTTGAAAATGATTTCAATTTGTTTAATAGCAAAATAACATCATTTTAATAGATATAATTCATATAGCATTACTTTCATATGTCTTATTCCTAAGAAGAAGAATCCTGGCTCTTTTCTTAATGTAAAACTGATTTCATGCTACAACACAAGCTCTAAAATCAAATCAAAGATTATTGTTGTAAGGCTAAAACACTCCCTAAAGAATCGTTTTAGCCCTTTCCAAAGAGCTTTTATACAAGGTAGATCAATCAGTGACAATATACTACTTGTAGAAGAGCTTATGAGAGACTATGATAGGAAAAAGAAGCCTATAAGTAGCTTTGTTTTAGAGGTAGACTTCTTTAAAGCCTTTGACTCTATTAATTAGGAAAGTTTAAGGGTATTTGGCTACCCAAATCTATTTGTTGATTAGATTAACACATGTATCTCCTCAACCTTTTACCATATACTACTGCATGGAGTACCAACCAGATTATTTAAGGGTACTAAAGGTAATAGACAAAGGTACCCAATATTCCGTTATCTATTTACCTTGGTGATTGAAGTGTTAAATCATTTACTACATAAATAGGGATTCTATATTTGTGCCCATTACAAATGTGAGGCTCTGAGGATCAGCCATTTAGCATTTGCAGATGATGTAGTAGTCTTCCGTAGAGCAGACCACCATTCAGTTAGGTTACTGATGAAAATCCTCAATATGTTTTCAAATCTGCTAGGATTGAGAATGAACATGGACAACAGCTGTATCTATGTATCCTCTAATATCCAAAGCACGGATGAGCTGAGGAATATAACTGGTCTATCAATCCAATATGCCCCCTTCCAGTATTTAGGAATCCCAATACTTACTACGAAGCCAAGATAATAAGAATCCTTTCCTTCGTTGAAGAAGTTTAAAGAAAGAATCAACAATTGGCATAATAGATTCCTATCAGAAATGGAAGATTGTAACTGACCTCTTCAGTGCTTAGAAATCTAAATATACACTAGTCTGCACATCTGTGTATACCAAGGAAGCTAACCAAAGAGATCGAGAAACGTATCAAGAACTTCCTATAGGTTGGGAGGGCTAAGGACCCTAAACGGGCAAAGGTTTGATGGACTGAGTTGTGTTTATCTAAACAGAAGGGTAGACTTGGAATAACTTGCGTCAAGTTATGCCAAATGTGCTTCTCACTTAGAGGGTATGGAAGATCCTAACTAACAGAGAATCCCTTTGATCCAAATGAATCAACGAATATTATATTAAGGACTCCAATTTTTTGGGGATTAAAATCAACAGACTGAGCATGCCTGGAGTTTTATTCAAATTCTGAGGCTGAGAGATCAAATTTATCCGTACATCCAAGTTATTATTGGAAATGGAAGTTCCTGTCTTTTGTGGAGAGGGCTATAACTTGTCCGGTTACCAAAACTACGAATTCCCAAATAGGCTAGGGTGGATACTGTAATACAAAATAATAGATGGAGTATTAATTTTAAGGGTGCATCTGTTGTGCTAAATCTAGTTCCTCAACGCAACCCCAATCAACAAAAGTTTGACAAATTAAAATAGACTGGAAGCGGCTCTCATAGGTTCACAAAATAGCTCCTGCTATCAAATTTACAAATCACAATCTGCCGAGGTGATGTGGTACAGACTGATATGGAAGTTTTCTAACGCCTAAAGTTCACTCACGAGTTGGTTGGTGGTTAAAACAAGAGTGAGTACTAAGGATAGAAGTTTTGGAGGTATTGACCCATTGTGCCTTCTCTGCAAAAGATAATCAGGTACTAGAGATCACCTATTTTTTCAATGTAATTACACTGAAATTATTTAGACCAGAATACAACACCTATTTCAAATATACGGGGCTCCTAAAGAATGGTCAGTTCTACCCGAATGGACAGTGAAAAAGGCTGGAAGCCTAAGGTAGGGTGGTATATTACTGAAGGCTGCATTCATATGCAGTATCTACACAATCTGGAGGAAACGCAACTGTATAACTCACCAATTACAGTCTTCGGGTAAGAAGGGATGAATGCATGCCTCACACTTGTTCACTTGTCATGCCACTAGGTGTAATGTATTTTTGATGTAACATGCTGTTGTATGCTAATTGCTACATAGATGTCCAAAGATTTAATAGGGATTAGATCGGAACGTCCTAGCTACTAAATCTGGCGATTTTGATTACAGGTGAAAGTCGTAATTGTCGATGTCTCGTTATACTTTTGAATGTCACATGTTAATTTTGTTAACTGGCACAACGAAGTTTCGTTAATCAGTGGTGAATCAAGTTGATAAATTTGTTCTATGCTCGAATGTGAGGTATATACATTCAACTCACCTCCTCATCCTTTGATTTTGTAAAAAGACTATCCTGTCCAACGTGACTTCGAAGCAGCATCATTAACAGACAGATTGAAGATATGAAGTAGCCAATCCTCGACTTCCATAAGCCTACATAATGTTCTATTGCCTGGGCCGAGATGGCCATTGAAACACAAAATCAACAACGCCTGCAAACAAGTCCATTCTTGTTTACCTGACATTGTAGAAAGCGAGTCCTAATTTTGCAGTTATCTAAAGTTAATAGATCCAAACCCGTGCGGTCTTCAACATTTACAAGACGCTACTGGCCCTGATAATGTATGTTGTATTAAAATGTAATGCAATCTAAAATATATGTTCGGAGATAGATATAAGTAAATTTTTAAAAAATGTTTAAAATGCATTAAGTTTAAATAAAAACCATAAAATAACTATCTAATTAAACAAATCATTAACACTCAACTATCTATTTTCCATAAACGCTTTAATGCTAAACGAATTAGATCTTAAAATTGTTAGAGAAGTAATGTTCAAATTATGGTATCTTTATAAAATCTTCATGTAAACAACCGTAATATTATTATCTCGGATAATTAGTTTTAATTTTAATGATATAAACATGACACTGTAGCCTAACTACTATGCGTTTAGAAAATGAGTCGTTTGGTAATGCGTTATTTATACGGGTTAGGATATGGTAAATTATAATAATTATGAGTAAATCATGATACAAGTAATTTGTAAAATTAGTTTTATAATTTTTTAATGTCTTTGGAACCTAGTAAAACAATAAGAAATGTTCAAATTACCGCAATGGATCTCACTATAATAAAATAAACACCATCAAAACTGCTCTCACCAACCAGATCTAATCACATGTTAGAGACGGTGGTTCAGCAACGAAGAAGAAGCAATCTTGTGATTTGATTTGACTTGATTGATTGATCTTTTTAATCTCTGAATTTCCCATCTCTTGAGTGAACAAAACCAATTCCCCACGGGCCAACCCCAGTCGGGGAGAAATGAATGGAAGTGGAGTTAGGGGCGAGTAGAGTTGTTCCACGCAGTGGGGCCACTTAGGCCAAAAAGATCGGGAAATTATTTGACACGTGTGTCCAACGATATTGATGTCTGAGTTGAAATATTTTTGACACTAACAGCTGGGAGTGACCATATGCGCAATAAGTTACGTCATCTAATCAGGACAGCCGAGCTAAGGTTGTTTCTTCTGTCTTTCAAATCTCAGTCGGACTCGGAACTTGTTTTGACTTTTCTGTGTGGGTTATCTTATCAGTAATCAGCCCCTTTCTTATTTGTAAAATGCCCTTTTGCCCCCTCAAACTCCAGGGAATTTCCCCTATTTCTATTCGTCAAAGCAAGTTATTTATTATTGTTATTATTATTATTCTCAAACTTTATCTGGAGCGTTTAAATTAAAGATTTCACCTACTACTAATTATCTTTTTGTTCCTTACTTTGTTTGAGCAAAATGCTCCTATGAGGAGCGTTTTCAAAAATAACAAATTAGGTTCAATTCATCAACTCAATCAGTTAATTATTAAATATAATTATCAGCAATTTAATATAGTGAAATAACCAAATACTTTTCAATCTGTCAAAAAATAGTTGATCAATCATTTACCAAATAAAGCCAATACGATTTAAGTCTCTGTTCTTCCTTTAAGTAACAAAATATAGAGTTCTCGTAGAGACTTTTATCATTGCGTAAGGGCATGTATAAATGAGAATTTATACATTGTTTGTATTGTTGTGATCATCTTGAAGAGTAAAAGAGTTTGTTATATATCAAACAGCTAGATGATCATAGTGTGTCAAATAAAGTAAAAGCAGAAAGTTAATTTTTTATTATTTTTATAAAGAAAGTTCTAATACCGTGTAATAAATGAAAAGATAAATGAAAAAAAATATTATTTGTATAAATTCTTATGGAAATGAGCATTTATACATATTTTCTTAGACAATTAAGATATCCCTCCATCTATACTAATTGTATTCCTAATTGTTTACTGATTATGTTCCATAATTTATGCTAACGAGAAACTAATAACGACTAATTGGTTGATGACTTACAAATATGTTAAATTAATAAATTTTATTTTCTCTTTAAATTTTTTTCTTATAATTTTTGAATTAAAATTGTGTTTGTTTATAATTTTTCACTGCATCATATTTGTTATATTTTTTAGGGATGAGGAAAGAGTAAGTCAAAAGATAAGGACAACTACATTTAATACGATACAAATAGCGACCAAATTGTGATTGTTCCTTCCTTGGTCCCATGCTATAATTAAATACTTTAAACATAATCCAAATTAAAATATCAATAATGCGTTTATCATACAGGGGTACAGCCTGCGATTTTTATTTCTATTTTGGTTTGCCTACCGTTGAGAAATGAAAGGCGCGATGGTGTTTGTCTTTTGCGATGGTGTTTGTCTTTCTTCTCAACAGTCAATGCAACTGACGACACTCATCTCTTTTTTTCTATTTAACAATTGTTCCGTACCATTAAGATTGTTTATTATTAGTTTGGTGGAAAAATGAAGGCCGTCAATTATTTTTAATTTGAAGATTCCATGTAGCAGGAAAAAAAAAAGACAAAAGGAAACTAACTAGTAATTAATTACCATTTTTAATTAATTCATTAAAGCTTTAATTTTAATAAAATCAGGTACCATGTCGACAGATGTCTTTCCCGTTCCCTTTTTTTTTTTTTTTAATATAATACGCATAGCTACGAATGTATATAATAAGATGTGCTAACATTTCTAATAACACAATGGGTGCAAACTTATATATTTATCTAATACGTTTCTATTACTAAGAAAATATATATATTCTTGGATATCATGTCAAGGAGCGATGCCTCCTCTAAACTTAAACCTGTAGATTATATTACCCGTTGATGGATAAGATCAATATATATTATATACTAAGAAAATAAATTAATTTTTTTAGTTATATATATATATATATATATGCTGTAATCTATTCGCCTTCGAATTAATCCCATCGAAAATTGATATCCACTCATCGAAGTTTAAGCGAATTAGACAATTTCAAACCGAAAGAAATGGCAATATATATAAATATATTGTGTAGTTTTGAATATACGTTACACATTTTTAAAGTAGAAGGGCTAGTTACAAATTTCTAGTTATAATAAAATGCCAACATCTTACCTAATGAGTATAGGCTTAAGCATAGTATGACAACAAAAGGATTAATTCGATAATTAGTCTGCCAAATCGCCTTCCTGTAAATATTTTTATTACTATTTCGGGTGAAATGTTTGTTAGAGCCTTGTAATCCACAAACATTAATATTAGTTGTTGAAATAAAAACGAAAATAACTAATAGTTCCTTTCCTTATCTTTCTTATTTTACATAGTATCTCCATGATAATTAATTCAGAAAGCAGCATAGTTATAGCGGTTTTTTGTTATACCTCATATGTAATGACCGGTCAAAAAAACATGTTATATAATGACTTCCTTTGCTAATTAGCACGTGATGTGGCGTTTAGGATTTTACATCCTGCACAAGTGGTAGCAAGCAACCACGCAAAAACAGATTTGCTAACCGAGTTAACATATTTGATTAATCTTAAATAGTTCACTCGAGTAAGTCCACATATGTATCAAAATTCAATGATTCTGAACGCGTAAATGCGTTAATGACTCTACTATACTTAATATAATAAGATCGAAAAGTCTTAAGAGTTTCAAAGTGATGACTAGCAACTAAATTTGTTCCCCGGTAAAGCGATGGAGATAGAACCTTAGTTACATAGAAGGATGTAATCATGAGATAAGGTTTATTTTCAACGACATTTTCGTGGACAAAACAAATATGAACATTCCCCTTGCACATAATTAACAATGGAAGAGGTAGTTAAGATGCCCCCTAACCCTTTCATTTAAAGTCTTAAATTACAGATTAATATATATATAAACTCCAGTTTTCAAAATGTAGCGATAATCGATAACACCAGTGTACCAGCGTACACATTATTCCTCATCTCATCTTTTTTCTCAATTTTACACGCAAAGAGATAACAAGAGTGATGCAGCGGCCTCACTATCTATAATATATATTGACAGCATTTGGACGTGGAAGGTGAAGCTGATACATAAAATAGCTTCATTACTCTTGAAATGAAAGGTCTACATTCATTTTCTCTATAAATTATGCAAGTACCTAGTGGAGTGGGGTATGGAGAACCATTAATTTTATGAATAAACTAATGAAGAGAGATAGGATTAGAAGGGATGCATGCATTGTAGGTAACAACTGGAAGCATAATATGTATGAAGCTTCTCGTGGGCATATCTTTGTTTCGATATCCTGAGCGTCATTGGAGCTTTTGTTTCTATTTGGTACTTCTCCATCGGCCCAATCTTGTCTCCTTTCCTCAGTTGTTACCAAACTTTTATGCTCGTCTCCATTCTCTTCTTTGTCTGCATTCTCTCCTTTGTCTGTTTGTTTTTCTTTTGCTGTTGTCTTTCTTAGTGGTAAGCACTCATTTCTTTATATTATGTGTGAAACATTTCTCCCAAAGAAGAGAAAAGATAATAAGAACTGACTTTATTTATTTCAACTCACTGTTTACATAAGTCAAATTTTCCTTATATACAAAACAAGTAAAACAAAACAGAAGTTATCGTCTATTTACAAAAACGACTACACTTTACTTTAAATAAACAATACGTTTGGTGGACATCAACCAACCGAACTTGGACAGAAGAGAAGCAAAAATTGGGGCTACCAAAGCCTTGGTAAAAAGATCTACTAATTGGTCCTTGGAAGAAATATGAGTAGGAGCAACAAAACCTAGCTTTTATTGATCACGAACTACATGACAATTAATATCAAGATGTTTTGTGCGTTCATGAAAAACAAGATTAGCAATAATATGTATGGCAGTCTTATTATCACACCATAAAGGAATAGGTGAAGTAAAAGAAATCTGTAAATCACGCAACAATCCATAACAATTCACACACATCTGAAGCCATGCTACGATACTCTGCTTTAGAAGAAGATCTAGAAACCGTGGGCTATTTTTTATTCTTCCAAGAAATTAAAGAAGAACCAAAGAAAACACAAAAATCAAAAATAGATTTTCAAGTTGTCAAACATAATTCCCAATCAGCATCACAATAAGCCATAAGTGAACATAGAGATGATACTGCAATAACAGAAGATGCAGTGGAAGCAAGAAAAAACAAACCCCTTAGAAGGACAACCTTTCAAATATTTCAACAAGTGAAGAGCATCCCGATGACCTTTACAAGGAGCATTAAGGAACTGATTTAATTGTTGAACTGCAAAAGTAATGTCAGGCCTAGTAAAACCCAAATACAGTAGCCTACCAATTAATCTTCGATATTGCCCTACATCATCCAATAACTGACCAGATTTGTCAGTTAACTGGAAGCCCTTAGGCAATGATGTAGAAATCGGTTTTGCTCCAATTAAACCCGAATCAGTTAGAATATCCAATACATATTTCCTCTGGTTAACATATAAACCAATAGATGATCTAGCAATCTCTAAACCAAGGAAATATTTAGTTAGGCTAAGATCCTTAATGGTAAAAGCAGAATGCATAAAACTTTTAACATCACTTAAGACAACTTCAGATGGTTCGGCTAACAGAATGTCACCCACATAGATAAGAAAGGCAACAAAAGTAGAACCAGTGGATTTGGTAAACAAACAATGATCATACTATGATCGTACAAAACCGTAAGAAAGCAAATTCTTAGTAAATTCACAATTTCATTATCGTGAAGCTTGTTTTAAGCCATACAAGGACCGATTCAACTTGTAAACTTCATTAGGGCCAGCCTTAGTATACCCATCTGGAGGTGTCATGTACACTTCCTCATCAATAAAGCCATGTGAAAATGCATTATTTACATTTAACTGATGTATAGGCCAAGAAAAATGTGCTGCAACAGCTAGCAATAAACGTACAGTTACTGTTTTAGCAACTGGTGAAAAACTATCAGTAAAGTTAATTCCTTCAATTTGATGATATAGTTTTGCAACTAACCTAGCCTTATAATCGTCAACAGTCCCATCAGGCTTAAGCTTCACCTTATAAATCCACTTGGAACTAATGACCCTCTTACCATTTGGTAAAAGAGTTAAAATTCATGTTTCATTAATAAAACCTAATTTCATCTTAGCTCATAGAGCTATTTTAACCGATCTACTCCAACTCAAAAAATTATTCCCATTCAAGATTGCAGTAACTAAACTCGTACCTAGATAGTCTGATCCTTGAAGGTATATTTGAGTTTCTTCAAGCGTACCTCTCAATCTAGGATCTAGAGTCGATCCAGCGGATGACTTGTGCGAAACACCTTCCATTGTTATAAGCTTCTCAAACTAGATGCACACCCGTGAGAAGAAAGTGTAGTTCCCGAAACCATAACTCTCGATAACTCTCGATCCTTTGATTCAGTTACATAAGTCAGACTTTCCTTATATACAAAACAAGTAAAACAAAACAGAAGCTATCGTCTATTTACAAAAATGACTATACTTTAAATAAACAATACACGTATGTTTAAGCTATACATAAAGTTAATAATGTGTATATTATAGTTCAATACAAGTTAATTTCCTTAACAAATAGAAGCGTTTGCACTGTAACATGATATGTACAAATTTATGTCACACGTTGGTATGATTCAAATATTAGAATATTTTCTTATTTTTGATGTTCATATCGTATTATTTAAGAAGATCAAACATGAAAGACAATTCTAATTCAATAGACTCGTGTTGTGTTGGAGATTTATAACTAGCAAACTAGGAAAAACCATGCTTATAAGAGTGCATCTTCAAGAAACAATCATTTGACTGATTACATCAGTAGAACTATTGATATCCGTAATAGGTTGAAACTCTGGTACAATATGCCACTATTATACAAGGTTATGAAGTGTTAGTTGTTAAGGTCCGAATTAGTAGAGGTTGTTGGGTTTGTAACAATGCAGTGTCAATTGTCACGTTATCAACACAAAACAAACAAAAACAAAATGGAACCCCTAGCTAATGATGGAATTCAGATCCTCTGTCTAATATAACCCTATCTTATTTTGTCTAATTATAAAATGTCGTCGTTATTCTTAAATTTTAAACTCTCTATTACTCTTCCGAAATGTGTAGCTTATGAGCCAAGCCGACCAACCGATGTACTCTGTTATCTTCTTCTTATCACCCCAGAAAGTTAAGAATACTCTGTCATCTTCTTCGTATCAGAAATCCCCCTCTCTTCACTTTACCTCCTTCTTACTTTTGTAAATTTATCACAGAATTAGGGAGAAGGATGCAGCATGAATAGCCATGAAGCATTTGTAGACGTCCTATGTCATTTCCTTTGTAACAATACAGAAGTCACCCCCTTACCATAATAACTACGTGTCTCTTCCTCTAATCTCAACCAACCCAAATCCCCTAATGTCAACCAAATCAAATTATGCGACATTTAGGACGATTTGTTTCTGGGACGAATGAAATGATTTCTTTCAGGAAGGAGGAAAGACCAAGCTGCATGGCCGTGCAGCCTAACTTAGAGTCGGGCAGCAACTGCATGGTTGTGAGAGCTAACTCATGGTCGTGAGTTTTTAATTTATAAAAATCAAAACCAAGAAACAAGCGTAATAAAGTTATAAATGAAGATGTAATGAATAATTCCTGCTTAATCACTTTGATAATTTAAAGGCTTTTTATAAATAAACACATTTATATTTTAGCTCATTGCATGAGGCTTTTGATTTTAAAGAAAAGGAAGATCATTAAAACTTACATTGGTTACATTTAAAGAACTGCTTTAACTCAATTTTGCATTAGAAATATTAAGTTTACCCATTTAAAGACATTAGAGTAATAATTTTAGGTGTATTGGTAGATTTATATAGGTTAATGGTAGAAAAATATAAGTTAAATTTGTGTACTAAGACTTTGTAGCAATATTAATTGTGCATTGGTCAACCAATGTGTCACAATCAACCCAGTTATTACATCTGTAAACC
>JAOTAX010000197.1:7155153-7170258 GCA_025629825.1 Erythroxylum guanchezii
AATTCCTAACTCTACTTCCAGCAAGATTTTGACATGCTTAGAGATAGAATTAACATTCGACTTCTTCAGAAAAGTTGAGAACATATGTCTTTAGTTTAATCTGAATTAAGAATCAACTCATTTAGAAATCCACAGATCAAGTTATGACTAGAATACCGAAACATGTTCAGTAAAAGTTTTCCAGTTCATAATATTCCAGCACATTTCTTCACTTTCATCCAAAACTCATCAATCATTCTCTATTATAACATAAAATAAACACTAATCTTTTACTTACTTGTTTAATTCTAATCCCAACTCAAAAATCACTCTAAATTAGTACTCAAAAAATGCAAAATCATCACACATTCAAGATGGAATTAAATGACTTTCAGCTATGATGAACTCTTTAGCTATTTAGTGAAGGGTAAAAGCATGTATTTAGTGTGGTAATTTAGCTTAACTTCAAGAAAAACACAAGAAGGGAGATAGAAGGAAGTTTCTGTGGAGAGATGAGAAGAAAAGAAGAATGAGTTAGGTTGAAACAATGTTGCAGAAACATTACACCTAAGGTGCTAGATGTCACCATATTATTTCATCACATGTCCTTAAGCATGTAAGTCACTTATCCCTTACATAACAACACATGTCCTTAAGCATGCAACACATGTCCTTAAGCATGTAAGCCACTTATCCCTTACATAAGCTACCAAATGTCACCTAATTACTAGTCCATTTGTCACTCAATCATTTTGCCATTTGTCAATTAATTACTCATGCCAAATGTTGCTCATTTATCTATGCCATTTGTCACACAATGATTGATCCATTTTTCAATTAATTACTAGTCCAAATGTACTCCAAATTTTTGGAAATATTCTAAAATTTACCAAAAATTATGAAATAATACTAATAGTTTCTAATAAATTTTTAGCTCAAATAATTCACAATTCACATTTTAATTGTATTTTTTTACAATTAATTATACCCAAAAAATGTCAATGAATGCATGTACAAATAATTGTAATGTGCAAGATCAATAGTGTCGTGTATGTATATGTCACATTATGAATAAGCATGAATTATGCCTCCTAACTTCTCATTAGTCTCTAATAAACACCATTTTAACCTTCATTTAAGTAACAGGATGTTACAGGTAAACAATAACCCATTAATAACCAAAATAAATGCAGCCAACTCAATGATGAAACAAAATCCAAATCAAGCAAAAAAATCAACCACAAACACGGTGATTTCCACAACAGAGGAGAGCACAGAGAAGAGGAGAATACCTTGACCAAAAACACTGAAGAAGACAATGACAATGGCCGAAGACACACTAGCTCGACGGAGAACACACTGATGACGGAAGGGGACTTGGGCTAGACGGACGACACAGTAGTTGGACGGATGACAAACAATGGATCAAATCTGGAGGAGGAAGAATGAAGCAAACAACGCGCAGGTGGGTGAAAACAAACGATGTCATTTTGGTTTTCTTAAAACCTCTACCCAGCTCCCCTAAACCAAACGACGTCGTTTTGGTATGCGTGTTGATGTTTTGCCTTTAGGAACAAAACAACATCGTTTGGTTTAAAACTAAACGACATTGTTTTGTTCCACTTAATACGTTGAAGCCTTTAAAAACAAAATGACATCATTTGGTTTAATGAAGGCTTGAACTTTTTAAGTATACCAAACAACGTCGTTTTGTTCCTGAAGGCAAAACCAAAAGACATCGTTTTGTTAATGAAGGCTTGAACTTTTTAAGTATACCAAACGATGTCGTTTTGTTCCTGAAGGCAGAATGTCAACACAACATCGTTTGGTTTTAAACCAAACAACATCATTTTGGTTTTAAAGCCTTGAACATTTTTAAGTATAACAAAACGATGATGTTTGGTTTTAGTTCAAGCCTTCAATAAATGCATACGATGAATGACGACGCACAGCCTTACTTTTTACCGATGAAATTTTCCATCGACAAACTTCAATTTATTATTCCCACCTTTTCCAATTTTCCAAACAACTTTTCCGACAGATATGCTATTTTCGTCGAAAATTGGCTACGATTTCTTTTCTGTTGATAATTTTTCGTCACTAATTCATACTTTTCTTGTAGTGTATGATTTTTCAGCTGCACCTACTGATGATTTTTATACTTCTTTATTCGTTGAGATTGATTGCATTGAAGGCATTCTTCATTTTTTGCAGTGTTTTGTCCCAAGGGGGAGATATCTAATTTTTTTTGGTGATTGTTCCATTTAGGGGGATACGTGACTATTAATCTTTCTTTTTAGCCTTGCTTTTCGGCATCCTTAATCCTAAAGGGGGAGAAGACTTGGGTTTATGTTGGTTGTGTTGGTTGTTGCATTATCTTTTATGTTTTGTTTATGTTGAGATTATTGTTAATCTTGGATAATATTGTCTATGTTTGGATCTTGGATTAAGGGGGAGTCTTTTTCATGTGAATTGTGAACTCGATGTTATATGTCCAATTATCTTCCTTAGGGGGTGTTTCAGATTTGTGACAAACAATGTCAAAAAGGGGGAGATTGTTAGGATATATGTTATATATATCATTATTTAGTTTTGACATTTTTGATAATTGGATCTTTAAGATAAAGTAGTTTCAAATTCAAATCAAGAAAAGGTAGAAGATACATTGGATTTGATTGGGTAATGCTATCTGGACTATGGGTTAAGAATTGTTATTTTGGTGTAATTAAACAATAATTCTTATTTGACTTTGATAAAAACTCAATCTTGTAAAAGATATGGATGTGTGCATCACGTGACTGAAGGGGGTGTTGAATGAAGAATTCTATTAAGTGATGACTTCTTGAATGATGAGATCATCTAGCTTGTCTATATGCCCACGGCTGTGTAATGTTCATGTTCTTTTTGTTAATTGCAGAAAACGTGGGTGAGTGGCTATCTTCCAATTGATTTCTTTATGCAACCTAAGTCTTTGTTCTTATATATGAGGGTGTTCTATTGATGTTCTCTTTGATGATTGCCGAAAACATGGTGAGGTGGTTCACTTCCAATTGAGTTCTTCATGCAACCCAAGTCTTTGTTGTTTGATTGGATCGTCTCATGTTGGCTACATTGAATGATGGTAAGAGATGAAGTTGATTTTGAGTGGGTGTTGTGTTTCTCTTTTTGTTCTTCTTATCGTTGATCAATAAATTGAGTGTAGTTGATTTCAATTAGAGGTTCACGCAATCTAGACAACAGATTATAACTATTCAATTGGTGAACAAATTTCATATCTGTCTTGGAATGAGTTAAATTTTAAGGAAGCTGTTTCTTTATATTTCAAGTGTTTTCGTTTTTGTTTCAATTTATTTCAATCACTTGACTTGTTTGTTTATTGTCTTTTTTGGTAAAAGTTGTTTTAGAAAATCCTCTGTTGAGGTTAACACAAGTTGGTCATGTTATTGGGTGTTAAATACTTTCACGGGTTATAAGGACGAGAGATAATGTCGAGGGTTGATTGAGTTAGCTTAGTAAGGCCTTATATAAAACTATTATCATTAGTAAAAGTATTAAGTTGGGTGAGGGCTCCGCAGACATAGACAAGATGTGCCAAACTGCGTTATCAAATCTCAGGTGTTGATCTGTTTAATTTCGTATTTATTTTTCTATTTTTGTTTTGCTGAAAAATTAACAGTTGTTGATACAATTGCTTTATAGCTAGTAACTGACAAATATAGTTATAAGCAACTGCGATAGAGCCAAATTTTGTGAAACTATGTCCTTTCGAATTTTCAATAATAATCTTTATTAAATTTTCAAAAAAAAACTTTATTCCTTACATTTTATCACAGACTTGGTCTTTTACCAACTAACCTCGCAGCATTTAGTTGTATATCTCGCAACTAAGTCAACCTCTCCCTCGAATGCTAGAAACAAAGCTAGCACAAGTTAGTAAAGATGTAAAATAAAACAAGAACAAGAATGAGGAAACTTGGAGAATGCTTATATTGCTTAACAAAACTTTACAAGGCAAATGCTAAGAACTCTCTATGCACTTTATCTATCTATGCCCCCAATAAATGAAGTCCCCTTGGCTATTTATAACCTTCCACTTCCTCAATGGATGGCTAGGATCTATTTGATCTAAGGGCTCACAATCACCATCTAGAATTCTCTACACTACTCTACATCCTTCATATACATTATATACAAATCTACAACATTCTACAAGCTTCTATAATATTCCATACTGTTCCACAATGTTCCATAAGCTTCCAAAGTCTTCTACCATGTTTTAGAAGCTTCTAGGGTCTTCTATGAGCTTCTACCATATTCCAGAAGCTTCCAGAATCTTCCATAATGTTCCAACATGCTCTAGAAGACTCTTTTTAGACCGAACCTCACTATATGGGCTTCGAAGCATAAGAAACTTGACATTCTCCCCCACTTATTTGAGCGACACCCTTGTCACGTTTTCCTTGTATGCCTTAATTATGTCCTTATAGTCCCATAATCCGAGTTCATGCTCCCAACTTGCCTCACTATCGGGTAATCCCTTGCATTTCACAAAGTACTCCATATAGCTTGGATGGGAGCCCCTCCTCGGTATAATATGATTCGCTAATATCTCCTCTACCTCGAGCTCGTGAGAAGTAGTAATGGTCGTGGGTGCTCTCCTTGACTCGCCCTTACTTGGCCCCTCTTTGTTGGCATGATAAGACTTTAATAAGCTCACATGAAAAACTAAATGCATCTCCAAATGTGAGGGCAATGTTAATCGATAGGCTAGCTTACCAACCCTTTTCTCTATAAGAAAAGGGCCATCATATCGCCTTACTAGTCCTTTGTGCACCTTGGCGAACCGTCGGCTTTGATGGGGAAGGAGCTTCACCATCACTAAGTCTCCTTCCTCGAAATCCAAGTGTCTCCTCTTAGTATCGACCCACTTCTTCATTCACTTGGCAGCTCTTACATAGTATGCTCGTGCCATGTCGATTTTCTCATACCAACCTTTGGCAAACTTGAATGCGGTAGGACTCAGGCCCTTATACCCAATCCCTAAAGTGTGAGGAGTCATTGGTTGTTTTCCAGTGGCAATCTCGAATGGACTAGCTCCCGTTGACTCACTCTTTTAGCAAATTGTATGAGAATTAGGCGACTTCAAGCAATTTAGCCCAATCATGCTGGTTGGCACTCACATAATGCCTCAAAATAACTCCAATAATGCATTTACCATCTCGATTTGGCCATCAGTTTGAGGATGAAAGCTTGTAAAGAAGTTGAGCTCAGACCCCAATAGCTTGAATAGCTCCATCCAAAACCTCCGATGAAGTGCATATCTCAATCACTTACAATTGTCTTCGGTATACGCCAATACTTCACCACATTAAAAAAAATAATAATAAATGTACTACATCCTCGGCTATAAATTTGTAGGCACTTGGAAGAACACTCCATACTTACTAAACAGGTCTACCACCACTATCATGTTGCTACATCCCTCAGACTTTGGTAGGCCCGTGATGAAATCCATGGAAATACTCTCCTAAGGCTTTTTCGGAATAGGAGATAGTTCTAGTAAATCCGCTTATTTATGTCGATCCACCTTGTCTTGTTGGCACACAAGACAAGTCTTCACATACAGATCAATATCGTCGCACATTTGGGGCTAATAGTAAGCATGCTCAATAAGTGCCAACGTGCGATGTACACCAGGATGTTCCACCCATTTAGAGTTATGGCACTCCTTAATGATTTCCTTCCTCAACCCTTGCCACTTTGGCACGTACACACGATCATCTTTGGTAGTGAGCACCCCATCTTTAAGCCAAAATTGGCGTGTCTTCCCCCGATCTGCCAACTGTATCAAACTCTTATCTTGCGGGTCATGCTCTATTCCCTCCTTGATTCGATTCACCAAAGGAAAACTTGGACCTGTGATGGCGGCTAGCTCGACCTTTCTACTAAGTGCATCGGTCAGCACACTAGCCTTGTCCAGCTTATACTCTATCACAAAATCAAATTACACTAAGAAAGCTTGATGCTAGCTTGTTTCGGTATCAACTTCTTTTGGTTGAAGAAGTAACTCGTGGCAACATTATCGGTCTTCACAATAAACTTGGATCCCAACAAATAATACCTCCAAGTTCACAAGAAATGCACCACTGTAGTCACCTCCTTCTATTGAACCGCATAACGATGCTTGGTATCATTTAGCTTACTAATCTCGTAAGCAATCAGATGACCATCCTACATCAAAATACCACTAAGAGTAAAATCAGAAGCATAAGTGTGTACCTAATATGCCTTGATGCGATCGGGAAAGGCCAACATTGGTTCTTCCATCACTGCTTCCTTAACATTTGGCATCCTAAGCCTAAACTCTATTCTTCTTCAATAAATCGGTGAGGGAGATGTGAGGGAGGAATATCCTTTAATAAACTTACGGTAGTAGTTGATAAGGTCAAGAAAGGAGCTTAACTAGAACACCTTCCTTGGTGGTTCCCAATCATAGATGACTTGCATCTTAGACTTGTCCATCCTTAGCTTGCCCCCTCCTAAAATGTGCCCCAAGAACATGACTTTATGTTGTGCAAAAGCACATTTCTCCCTCTTCATGTATAACTCATTTTCCCTTAAGACTTGGAAAACTTGTTGTAAGTGCATAAGGTGCTCTTCTAATGTTTTACTATATACCGCAATATCATCCAAATATAGTACAACAAATTTATCCAAGAAAGGTTGCAACACTTGATTCATGAGGGTACAAAAAGTGGCAGGTGCATTTATGAGTCCAAAGGTATGACTAAAAATTCAAAGGAACCGTACCTCGTCACACATGCTGCCTTTGGCTCATCTCCCTTCGCAATCCTCACTTGATAGTATCCTGATCTAAAATCAAGCTTGAAAAACCATCGTGCCTCTCCAAGCTGATCAAATAAGTCGGCAACCAATGGGATGGAATACTTATTCTTCACAGTGATTTTATTGAGTGCCCTATAGTCAATGCATAATCAGAGTGACCCATTGTGCTTCTTTTGGAAAAGCACGGGTGCACCATATGAAGCCTTCGACTATTGGATATACCCAGCATCCAACAACTCCTTGAGTTGCCCCCTCAATTCCACAAGCTCGGGAGGCGCCATTCGGTAGGGTATTACCGAGGGTGGACTTGTACCTTGCACTAACTTAATCTTATGATCCACCTCTCGTTTTGGTGGTAGCCTCTTCGATAACTCTGTAGGCATCACATCCTTAAACTCCTCAAGGACGTGGGTTATCTCCTTGGGTAAACCTTGCTCCTCCTTCTTAAGTGCCACTAAGAATGTGGGTTGCGCCTTTTTAACCCCCTTGGCAAGTTGCATAGCCGAGAGTTGCTTGGCTCGCAGACTTGCCTCTTATGACAAAGGCACCATGCATGTATTACCCTTCTCCAAGATGCATATAGTGTTAGTAAAGGGAATCGACACGGCCTTGACATGATCCATGAACTCTATGCTAAGCATAATTGGATAATCGTCCATAGGAACAATTGAAAAGTCAATAAGGCCAGACCACTCACCTAGGCAAACCTTAACATCATAAGCAACTCCAAAGGTCAACTTTGGCTCAGAATTCACCACTTTGAGCCACCCTTTCTCCTTGTTATATTTAAAACCCAACCAATTAGCTTCCTTTACTTCAAGGAAGTTGTGAGTAGCTCTGGTGCTCACTAGAGCTTTCACAATTTGGTCACCACCTTAACTTCCATGAACAAACATCCCTTCTTCTTAGACTTGGGCACTTCAACTTTAGCTTTAATGACATTTAGGATTTGCAAAGACCCCATCTTGGTCTCTTCACGTTATCGTTGCTCCTCCCTTTCTTCGATTAAGGTGGATATCTTGCTCTTCTTTGGGCTTTCTCTAGCCTTGTGTGGTCCCTCACAAAAGAAGCATTTTATTGATGCTTTTCCCCCTTTATCCTCCTTATGACCTCCTTCCTTGTGCTTGCCATATTTGTGGGAGCCCTCTATGCTTTGATGGTTAGCCCTCTATGCTTTGATGGTTATCTCCCTCACTCTTTCCCTTGCCACTGTTGTCTTTGTGAGACTTAGGTTTCTCGAGCTTCTTGAATTCAATAATGATTTGACAATGGAAATAACTATAGCGAGGCCTTGTGCACCAAGCCTTTGAATCTCTAACTTCACCCAATTTTGTAAACCATCCATAAAAGCAAAGAGTGCTTCCTTACCTAGATAGTCGGGGATTTCCAGAAGCACCTCAGAGAACTCCTTCACGTAGTCTCGAATGCTCCTCTTTTGTGTAAGGCAAAGTAGCTTGGCTCTCGCCTCTAACTCAGCATTCTTGGAGTAAAATTGCCTTTTGAGTTCCTTTTTAAACTCATCGCATGTATCAATGGTGCAAGTACCCCTCTCGATGTCACCATGTCTTCTTTTCCACCATACCATCGCGGTATTCTCAAGGTAGAGAGTAGTGGTGTCAATCTTCTTAGTGTCCTCCATGACACCAAGTGCCTTAAAGTATTATTCCAAGATCCAAAAGACGTATCTATCTCCTTCGTGTTCCTTGTCCCACCATACGCCTTTGGTTTAGAATGTCTACCCTCAAAGGAATAATGACTATCGTAGGTGCAGCATTGCTTCCCCCTTAAGCAATCGCCCTCTTGGAAAGGACTAGCTCATCCACGACCTTTGTAAGCTCTTCCTTGAGGTGAAGAATCTCAGATTGAAGGGTCTCCTCTAAGGCCTTTACTTGGTCTTGACATGTGGAAGCGGCAACGTTCAAGGCACCTTGCATCTCCCTTTGCAATTCTTCTCTCCTTTTCTCAAGTTTTGCGATGCATTGGTCTACCTCCTAGAACTTGTCTTGCCCTTCAACCACCGCAAGCCTTCCATTGATGTCTACCAAGAAGTCCCTTGACCTTGATCTCTCCCTACCGATCTTCTTCTTCTCTCCAATGTTGGTAGTCCTACTTGTTCCCAACATCTGTACTATGCAGCAATGAGCACAACCTTTGGTTGTGACACTAACTGTCACGAACTTGGTCTTTTACCAATGAACCGCCTGTCACTTATTTATATATCTCGCAACTAAGTCAGCCTCTCCCTCGAATGCTCTATCAAAGCTAGCACAAGTTAGTAAAGATGTAAGATAAAATAAGAACAAGAATGAGGAAACTTGGAGAATGCTTATATTGCTTAAGAAAGCTTTACAAGGCAAATGCTAAGAACTCTCTATGCTCTCTATCTCTCTATACCCCCTATAAATGAAGTCCCCTTGGCTATTTATAGCCTTCCACCTCCTCAATGGATGGCTAGGATCTATTTAATCCAAGGGCTCACAATCACTATCTAGAATTCTCTACACTACTCTACATCCTTTATATACATTAAGTACATATCTACAACATTCTACAAGCTTCTATAATGTTCCATATTGTTCTATAATGTTCCATAAGCTTCCATAGTCTTCTATTATGTTTTAGAAGCTTCCAGGGTCTTCTATAAGCTTCTATCATATTCCAGAAGCTTCCAGAATCTTCCATAAGGTTCCAACATGCTCTAGAAGACTAGTTTAGACCGAACCTTACCTTGTGGGCTTCAAAACATGATGAACATGACAATTTGCTCTGAAACTCTGCGAGTTGCCTTGTAAAGGAGACTGTTAGGAAGTTGATCGAGAGAAAGAAGGGGACAAAAGAGGAAAATTTGCAGAAAATATTTTTAACTTACTGCATCAACAAACAAAAATCAAAAATTAGACATTGACGTTATCAAATCAAAGTCGAGTTTAATGTTATGTTTTCAGGTTTCATTATGTTCCTCTTTCGAGTCTGTTAAAAGATAATCAAGAAACTTTAAGGGAAAGAAAAAGGAGGGAGAGTCTCTATAGATACAGTTTGATACACTGCTTGAGTTTGTGCAAAAAGAGAGAAAAGGTGTGAAAAGTGTGGAGCTGCAACCTTCAACTATTTTAACTGCCATTCCCATTGAGTTCCAACTTCCACAATGAACAAAATGAAACAGGTTGTCGTTTCCACCATAGCCCTACAGACCCATCTTTCTCATATGTTCTCATCTCCCAATTATTGTCGTATTTCCTCAGCAAGGCTTGACCACCGTCAATTACGACTTCTTCGAAAACCTCGCCAAGGAATCCTACTCCTTTCATCCTTTCACACCATTTCTCTTTAGCTTCATTCATCTCACAACGGTTTGTTTATGCCTTCGCTGCTTCTCCTTCCATTACTTTCCTTTCTTCACTTTCACAACCTTTGAAAGCTAAGCTTGTTGAGTCTAAAAACGTCCATAGATACTTTACTTTCCTTGAAAATCCTGTTGCAAAGTCACCACCAGTGTTGCAGCTACAATCCATGTTGTTTTGAGTGAGTATCACACCTTTTGGTTCCAGGCTTCTCAAGACTCTAAAGAACTTATAGTTCTCTCATCAAGGGTATTGTGTGTAAAAGTGGGAAATTTTGTAGCAAAAATGATTTTGTGGGCACACTCAAAATGTCTCATTTGATTCCATATATAAAGGAATACAAAACATCTAAAGTAGACTTCTGCAACATAACTTTTTTCTGCAATATTACCTATTTTAAGCTAACAACTTTCCTTCCTCCAATATTTCCTATTTAAGCTAAGACAATGCCTCTAGCAGTATAAAGGTATGAAACATAATAACAACAAAACAGAAATATTCGATATGTTATTTCAGTTTTGACCAACATGGCACACACCAAAATTTTGTCCTACTCCATTCTTATGAACAAAACAACTTTAGACGGACAAACCCAAAATCTCTCTACAACAAATCTCTGCTTCCTTTTGTTTTTCTCTGTAGCAACTTCGTTTTTCCAACTTGGACAGCAAAAGCAGCAGAGGAGTTTAGCATGCAAATTCATCTTCTCCAACATACTCCTCCTTGAATTTGCCATACGAAACTCCCAGCATTTCTTTTACTTCATCAATTCTTCCATGAGCTAACGATTTGGTAAACAAATCAACCAATTGACTTTCATATCGGCAAAATACAATCTGGATTTCACCAAATTTCACAGCTTCACGAATGGCATGGAATTTTATGTTGATGTGCTTAGTTCTACCATGCTAAACTGGGTTTTCTGTAATTGTGATTGTAGACTTGTTATCACAAAACAAAACAATAGGCTCTAATTGTTTGAAACCCAAATCAGACATCATCTTTCGTAACCATACAGCTTGGTTCATAGCTCTTGCCAAGGCAACGTACTCGGCTTCAGCTGAGGATTGAGCCACCACCAACTGCTTCTTGGAATTCTAGCATATTAGACCTGAATTGAGGGTAAATACATACCTAGAGTTGCTCTTCATATCATCGATGCTTCCTGCCCAGTTAGAATCCGAAAACCCTTGCAAGGATACTGAAATTCCTCTTTCATACAAAACTCGATCGTTAATTGTCCCTTTAATGAACTTGAGAACTCGTTTTGCAGCACATAAATGCAATTCACTTGGTTTGGACATAAATCTTGATAAAAAAAACTTGTAGAAAACATAATATCGAACTTGGAAGCTGTCAAATACAGTAAACTTCCCACAATGCTTCGAAATACTTGCGGATCCTTCAGCTTCTTTCAAGATTCCCTTGATAATTTGTGATTTAGGACCAATGGTGAGGCTGTCTCCTTGCAATTCTGCAATTTGAATCTTTTCAAGAGATCAAGAGCATATTTTTGCTACGAAATATAGATTCCCACTGGCTCTTGGCTTACTTCTAAACCGAGGAAGTAATTCATCAACCCAAGGTCAGACATCTCAAACTTTCTTTGCATGACCAATTTGAAATTGGTTATTTCCTCCTGATTTGAACCTGTAATCAACAGGTCATCGACATAAACTGAAATGAGCAGCAGAATTTCACCTTGGTCTTCCTTTACGTAGAGTGTTGCTTCATTCAAGCTCCTCTTGAAACCTGAATTTATGAGATATGCATCAATCTTTTGGTACCAAGTTCTAGGGGCCTGTTTTAGCCCGTATAACGCCTTCCTTAGCTTGTAAACTTTGTCTAAAGCAACTTCGAATCCTTATGGTTGTTCTACTTAGATTTCTTCTTCAAGCTCTCCATTGAGGAAAGCTGACTTCATGTTAATATGGAAAACAACCCATCCTTTCTGACTAGCAATTGCTAATAGCATCCTTATGGTGTCATGACGAGCAACCGGCGCAAATGTTTCTACGTAATCGACACCTACAATTTGTGCAAAGCCCTTAACAACCAATCGAGCTTTGTGTTTGAAGATAGGGCCATTCGGATTGAACTTGGTTCTGAAAATCCACTTCACTCCTATGGCTTTTCTTCCTTCTGGTAAATCTGCAGGTTGTCAGGTGTTTTGTTTTTCGATCACAGCAATCTCATCTCGCATAGCTTGCATCCATTCTGGTTATTGAGCAACTTCTGAAAAATTGACTGGTTCGGTAGAGACATAATTTCATCTTTCATAGATATTTGCCAAAGAGCTTGTTCGAATAACCGCTCCATCAGTTGTATCCTCGATTGAGAATTCTACTTCTGCTTGAATTTGAGAAAGTTGGTTAGGATCGTCAACTTTTGCATCAGAATGCTTTTGTGGTTCTTTGCGTTCAAAATCCCAGAATTGATCTTCATCCACCTGAATATCTCTGCTAACAGCAATTTTGTTCAAGATTGGATCATAGATTCTGAATCCTTTAACTTCGGTTAAATAGCCAATAAAGATTCCTTTGGCAACCTTTCATCTAGCTTTGATCTCTTCTCTGTAGGATTGTGATAAAAATAAAGAGATCCAAAAATTTTCAAATTTTTGATTGAAGGTTTATTACCTGTCCATGCTTGGAATGGTGTCATTTGATTAACAGCCTTCGTTTGTAGGTGATTCAGCAAAAATACAACAGTAGTAGCAGCTTCTGCCCAGAATTTTCTAGGAATTCTTTTGTCAAATAGCATGCTTCGAGCCATCTCCATAATGGTTCTATTCCTGCGCTCAGAGACTACATTCTGTTGTGCAGTATAGGCTACAGTTAGTAGATGGATGATTCCTAAAGCTTTGCAAAAATTCTGGAATGCAGTTGAAACGTATTCACCGCCATTGTCAGTCCGGAGAACTTTGATGTAGCTGCTGCTTTGATTTTCTGCCAAGGCTTTGAAGCTTTTGAATGCTGTAACACTTCATTTTTAGCCTTTAAGAAATATATCCAAGTCATCCTGGTGAGATCGTCAATGAACAATGCAAAGTATCTGCTTCCATTTAAAGAATTGACTTGCATCGAGCCACAAATATCAGAGTGGACAATCTCCAGCTTCTGCTTGGCTCTGTTGACTCCTCCCTTTGGTAATGGCTTCCTGACTTGTCATCCAAGGGCACATCTAGCACATACATAAGCCGGTGTAATGATTTCTGGCAGATCTTGCACAAGCTCAGTTTTGGAAATAACTTGCAGTTTTTTGAAACTCACATGCCTGAGTCTCCTATGCCAAAGTTGGCTGCCTTCTTCCTTCACTACACTTATTGTTCCTGTAGCTAGTTCAAGGTTTATCAAGAAACTTCTTCCTGACATTTTGAGTCTTGCAATCTCCTTATCATAATTATCAAAGATAAGGCAAGTTTTTCTTTTGAAATATACCCTACAACCATTGTTAAGCATTTGCGAAACACTAAGAAGGCTGATATGCAGTTCAAGAATGTAAAGTACATTTCTAAGATACCTGATCCCTTTGTCGATTTTGATAGCTACAACACCCCTTCCTTTAGCGTAGACAACTTGTCCATTCCCAAGCTTGATCTTGGCTGTAATGGATCTGTTGAGTTCAGTAAAGGTTAACTCGTTGGGTGTCATATGGCTGGTGTACCCACTGTCAACGAGCCAGGTTGTTTTGGCAGCTTTAGTTGATTCTTCGAAAGCCATGAAAAGATGTTTAGGCAGCTGTACTTCTTCTTCTTCTATTGTAACCTTTGCTTCCTCTCGAGGAGATGAGGTTGTCTCTTCCCTCTGCTTAGCTCTGCAAAATTTTTGGGTGTGTCCTGTTTTATGGCAGCAATGACATTTGAATTTGCTTTTCTTCTTAAACCAGCAATCACTCGTCTAATGGTTGCTTTTCTTACAGTGTCCACAAGCTTGAATCTTTCGCCTTTGTCGATCTTCTTGATTTCCTTTGAATTTGCTACTTGCTCCAGGTGAGTTTCCTGGTTTTCTAGATTTCGGGTTAAATTTTAGTTGAGCAGAAAACGCCCCTTCAAGCCCTTCTTCTGTCATAATGTGCAGTCTCTTCTCATGAGCCTCCAACTTGTTGCATAACTGTGTTATGGTTAAAGATTCCCAATCTCCAGCTTCTTCTATCGCTGCGATCTTTGCTTCGAATTTAGGAGAAATACTGATTAGGATTTTTTCGACAATTTTCTTGTCTGCAAATTCCTCACTGTGAAGTTTCATTTGGTTCACAATGTCAAGAACTCTGTCAACATATGCTTCAATAAGCTCATCCTCCTTCATTTTCAAGAATTCGAACTGTCTCTATAATGTCAACAGCTTGGCAGCCTTGATCCTATCTGACCCTTCTTACTTTGCCTTTAGCCAATCCCAGATCTCCTTTGGTGATTCCATGTTCATTATGGACGTAAAAATGTGATTAGCAAGAGTTGAATGCAGGACTACTATGGCTTTGTCCTTTTTCAGCAGTTCATCTTCGTATTCCTGCATCTGGGCAACCGTGGGATTTGCTCTTAGAGCTGGTGGTCCAATGTCTGACTCAACCACCTTCCAAATTCCCTGCGATTTGAGGTGAAAACGCATCTTTACAAACCAAATGTGAAAGTGCTTGCCATCAAAAATTGGGACGATGGGTATTGAGGAGGACGTTGAACTTGTTGCTGCCATTTTCTTTAGTTCCTAGTTTGGATGGTTGCTATGCTGGTTGAAATTGTATAATTGATTTCAAAGTTGATGTAACGTCCCACCCCCGACGGGAAGGGTAAAATAGTAAATTAGCTAGGGGTGAGAGTGATTAGGACTGCTTTGACATTGTTATGCATACTGGTACTGGTGATAAGTGAAAATAGTGCACATGAAATAACTGTACATGCATACATGACATTCCCGGTAATTGGGCCTAAACGGCATTTTAT
>JAOTAX010000197.1:7170358-7183656 GCA_025629825.1 Erythroxylum guanchezii
TCCGTCTGCTTTTGTTTGCTTCGTCTGTTTTTGTTTCGAACAGCTTCCGTCTGCTTTTGTTTGCTTCGTCTGTTTTTTGTTTCGTCTCCTTTTTGTTTTCATCAAAATTATTCAATACGTAAAGTCAGTTTTGACTTAACAACCCCGACACTGTAACACTATGATAAGACAATTAAAAACCAAACATTAAAACCCCTTGCTCCAGCGCCTGCGTGCTTTGTTCTTCGTGTATATCTCTCTCCCCAATGTCGACACTGTAGCTTTAGGTTCAAAAGACAATTAAAGTTAGCTTCCTTTTTAAAACCCTTTGGCCTCCACATTTTTAACGCATCCAACAAAAAGTTGATTTTTGACAATTTTTTAAAACCTCTCCTATTTCCGTGCACTCCCCTAAAACACATATCTTATGCATTTAAGTAAAACGCTAGCGTTGGCCAACGCTTTATAACGCACAGCTTCAGCGTTTTTCTTAAACGCTGGCCACGCACAAGCTGTGTGTTTTTCTTGTTTTGTCTTTTTTTTTAAATTTGTGTCTTTAACTAACTAAATAAATAATTGTGCTCCAATTTATTTTTAGAAAATTGTCTTTTTGGTCTCAAAAATTTACCAATAGATCCATCCTAACAATCAACACAAATTGAGCATACATCAAACATTTTAGCTTAGAAATAGGATTGAAATCACATGTAATTGCATAATAAAATATAAGATAATTTAATCCTATCAACCCCAATAGCTTAAATAGCTCCATCCAAAACCTCCCAATGAAGCTACTATCTCGATTGCGTACAATTGTCTTTGGTATACCCCAATACTTCACCATATGACAAAATAATAGATGTGTCGCATCCTCGACTGTAAATTTTGTAGGCACAGGGATAAACACTCCATACTTGCTAAATAGATCTACCACCACCATAATGTTGCTACATCCCTCGGACTTTGGTAGACATGTAATGAAATCCATAGAGATACTCTCCCAAGGCTTCTAAGAAATAGGCAATGGTTATAGCAAACCAATTTGCTTCTATTGATCCACCTTGTTTTGTTGGCACACAAGACAAGTCTTAACATATAACTCAATGTCGTTGCACATTTAGGGGCAATAGTATCCACGTTTTATAAGTGCCAATGTGAGATATACACTAAGATGCCCTGCCCATTTGGAGTCATGACACTCCTTACTGATTTCCTTCCTCAACTCTTTCCACTTTGACACGTGCACACGATCACCTTTGGTTGTGAGCTCCCCATCTTTAAGCCAAAATTGGTATGTTTGCCCCCAACTTGCCAATTCCATCAAACTTTTGGCTTGCAAGTCATGCTCCAGTCCCTCCTTGATATGGTCCACCAAAGGAAAACTTAGACTTGTGATAGTGGCTAGCTTGGCCTTCATACTAAGCACATCAGCTAGCATGTTGTCCTTGCCAGGCGTATACTCCATCACAAAATAGAACTCCGCTAAGAAAGCTTGCCACCTAACTTGCTTGGGAGTCAACTTCTTTTGGTTTATGAAGTAACTTGTGGTAACGTTATCAGTCATGACCGCTAACTTGGACCTTAACAAGTAATGCCCCCAAGTTTAGAAGCAATGCACCATTGCAGTCATCTCCTTCTCTTGAACGGTATAATGACGCTCAGTATCATTTAACTTACGACTCTCGTAAGCAATTGGATGTCCAACCTACATCAAAACACCACCAAGAGTAAAATTGGAAGCATCAGTATTTACCTCATATGCCTTAGTGTGATTGATAAGGGACAACACTAGTTCTTCCATCACCATTTGCTTAAAGGCTTCAAATACTCCTTGAAACTTAACATCCCAACCCAAACTTTATTCTTCCTAAATAGATCGGTGAGTGGACACGCAAGGGAGGGATATCCTTTAATGAACTTGAGGTAGTACTTGACAAAGCCAAAAAAGGAGCATAACTCGGACACGGTCCTTGGTGGTTCCCAATTATGGATGACTTACACCTTGGACTTGTCCATCCTAAGCTTGCCCCCTCCCATAATATGCCCCAAGAACATGACTTCATATTTTGTAAAAGCACATTTCTCTTTCTTCATATATAGCTCATTTTCTGTTATGACTTGGAAAACTTATCGTAAGTGCATAAGATGCTCTTCTAATGTTCTACTATATACCACAATATCATTCAAATACACCACAAAAATTTTTTCTAGGAAGGGTTGTAACACTTGATTCATGAGCGTGCAAAATGTGGTAGGTGCATTTGTGAGTCCAAAGGGTATGATTAAAAATTCAAAGGAGCCGTACCTCCTAACATAAGTAGTTTTTGGTACATCTCCCTCAACGATTTTCACTTGATAATATCCCCAATCTCAAATCAAACTTGGAAAACCATCGTGCCTCTCCAAGTTGATCAAACAAGTTGACAATCAACAGGACAGAATACTTGTTCTTCACGGTGATTTTATTGAGCGCCCTATAGTCAATGCATACACGGAGTGACCCATTATGCTTCTTTTGGAAAAACATGGGTGCACCATATGGAGCCTTCGATGGCTGGATATAGCCAGCATCCAACAACTCCTTTAGTTGTCTCCTCAATTCCTCAAGCTCGGGAGGTGTCATTTGGTAGGGTGCTGCCGAGGGTGGACTTGCACCTTACACCAACTCAATTTTATGATCTACCTCTCCCTTTGGTGGGAGCCTCTTTGGCAGCTCCGCAGGCATCACATCCTTATACTCCTTAAAGACGCGGATAATCTCCATGGGTAGTCCACTTGATGAAGCTTGCTCGTCTTCCTTAAATGCCACCAAAAATGTGGGTTGTGCCTTTTTCACTCCCTTAGCAAGTTGTATGGTCAAAAGTTACTTGGCTGGTGGGCTAGCTTCTCATGACAAAGGTATCGTGCACATATTACTCTCCTCCAAGATGCATATAGTGTTAGAAAAGAGAATTGACATGGCTTTGACACCATCCATGAACTCCATGCCAAGCATAATTGGATAATTGTTCATAGGAACAATTGAAAAGTCAACAAGGGTAGACCACTCACCTAGGCAAACCTTAATGGCACAAGTAACTCCAAAGATCAACTTTGGCTCGAATTTTACTGCTTTGAGTCATCCTTGCTCCTTGTTATCCTCCTTATAGACGCTCTCCTTGTGCTTGCCATACTTCTGAGAGCCCTCTTTGTTTTGATGGTTGTCTCCCTTACTCTTTCTTTTTCCACCCTTGTCCTTATGAGACTTGGATTTCTTGAGCTTCTTGAATTCAATTAGAGACTTGGCAATGGAAATTGCGATGGCAAGGTCTTGTGTACCATGCCTTTGAATCTCTATCTTAACCTAATTTTGTAAACCATCCATAAAAACAAAGAGTGCTTCCTTACCTGGATAGTTGGGGATTTCCAAAAGTACTTCGGAGAACTCCTTCACGTAATCTCAAATGCTCCCCTTTTGTGTGAGACGTCATAGCTTGGCTCTCATCCCTAACTCGACATTCTCGGGGTAAAATTACCTCTTGAGTTCTTTCTTAAACTCATCCCATGTATCGATAGTGTAGGTACCCCTCTCGATGTCACCATGCCTTGTCCTCTACTAAACCATCTTTGTATCCTTAAGGTAGAGAGTGGTATTGTCAATCTTCTTGGCATCTTCCATGACACTAAATGCCTTGGAGTATTGCTCCAAGCTCCAAAAGAAGTTATCAATCTCCTTTGCGTTCCTCGACCCACCATACGCCTTTGGCTTTGGAACATCCACCTTCGAAGGAGTAGTGACAACCATCAGCATAGCATTGCTTCCCTTTAAGCAATGGCCCTCTTGCAAAGGACTAGTTATCCATAACCTTTACAAGCTCTTCCTTGGGATAGAGAATCTTGAATTGAAGAGACTCCTCCAAGGTTTTCAATTGGTCTTGACTTTTGGATGTGGCAACATTCAAGGCACCTTGCATCTCCTTTTAGAACTCTTATTTCCCCTTCTCAAGTTCCTTGATGCGTTGGTCCACACCCTCAAACTTTTCTTACCCTTCGGCCACCGTGAGCTCCACTTGGACATATCTACAACATTTTACAGGCTTCTATAATATTCCATATTATTTCATAATATTCCATAAGCTTCCACAAGCTTCCATAGTCTTCTACCATGTTCTAGAAGCTTCCAAGGTTCTATGAGCTTCTACCATATTCTAGAAGCTTCTAGAAGATTCCAACATACTTTAGAAGACTCTTTTGAACCAAACCTCACCTTGTGGGCTTCAAAACATGAAGAACGTGACAGTGTGCGTGCGCACGCTTTGAAATTATTATAGGTCCAGTCCTTTTATAAATTTTAGCATAACAAATATCACTAAATTTGGATTCTCAAAGTATTAATTGTTTTCATGGATTAAAAAAAACTTATGTATGTATAGTATAAATTGGTTAAAACAGAAACACTCAACATAGGAAGTGTTTTAGAGTTCAAATAATTTTGTTCAACTACTTTATTAGCTTTAATAAAATTGTAGTTGAACAAAGTTACTTGAAATATATATATACATATATTACGCGACAACATGTCTTAATCACAGTGATTCTTAATAGAAATGTTGAAGTTCTCGAAGAAAATTGGACAATAATAGCTATAGGCCCTATTTAGCAAACATCGGATTGCATTAGCTGATTCTATCAACGGTTAGCTGATAACTGATTATATCAATTAATTTGACTAGCAGATAACATCAACTGTTTATTAAAGATGTTTGGTAAAATTGGTTGTTTAGTATTAGCCATTGATGTGTAAAATAACTTATGAGGACATGATTTTTAAAAAAATTATTAAAGACATAAATATTATATATCTTAATATTTCGTTGAATATTTTTATAACAATTTGGATTTTTAATTTTTAATTTTACAAAAATTAAGTTTATAATTTTGATAAAACATAAAACTAATTATTATTATTATTATTATTATTATTATTATTATTATTATTATTATTATAGTAGTAGTAGTAGTAGTAGTAGTAGTAGTAGTAAAGATATGAATGAATGAAGAGGCACAATTATTAGTTGTTTGGTCCAAAACGCTCCACATCTAGAGCTTTTTACAAAGTCAACCCAACTAGCTTATAACTAAACAAAAAAAAAGCTTTTTTAATATAGTCAAACCTATAATTCTAGGTCAACCAGCTAAAAAATAGCTTATCAGCTATTTACCAAACAACCCCATAGTATTTTCGCTAAACAAAAAGTTGTCTCCGTCATGAATTAAAGAAAATGAAATAGTCAAATCTATATAAAGGAGTCCATATCAAGTACTCAAACAACCTTTATTTTCTTGATTTGGATGTGAAGTTTTAATACGTGAGTTGTATTAAATTCACAATTATTTAATATAATTATTTATAATTTAACTTTGTTACCCTTCATTGTTATACAATAACATAAGTTTCTTACCCTTCTTAGAAAATAATTATTTAATGGTCAACCATGCAGACTTTTGGGTTTACTACTCATAGTACTTACATAAATATTATAATTTAGATTACAACTTACATTGTAACAAACAACAAACAAAAATTCAAAAGAAAATAATGTAGGGATTCAAAACACAACTCTCTCAAGGTTAATAACAAATTATTCTGATTAGTAAGAGAATGAAAAGATAATAACATGAACGCCAAATATAACACGGACACTAAATTTACATGAAAAATATTCCAATATATAGGGAAAAATTACGAGTCAAGTTGACAAATGAATCCAGTAAATTTAAATAAAAATTTACAAGAGTTTGAATTCTGAACTATTAGCTCTTACTCGAAACTATATCATACTATAAATACAAGTTGTTGTACCAAATTTCAGAAGTAAAATAAGCTGATATAACATCTCAACACTCTTCCTAAACTAATATCGAAAACAATCTCTCTTTGCTCTATAAACTATCAACCAAAGAATGAGAAACCTTCTCTACTCACTCTCACTCAGTTTTTCTTTACTTTTCGGTGTTCTAGCTGCTCATGCATAAAACAGATGACTTTTTCTCTTTTATATTTCAAAAGGTGGATTTTTCTGTGTTGTACAAACTGTATACATCTGCGATATCTTCAAACTTGGAAGGGACACTGTCAATTACATAGTCATGTAATTGACTGTGTCCCTTCTTTGTTCGAAGATATCGCAATGTAATTGACCTTGTTCCTTCCATGTTCGAAGATATCACAGATGTAACCGTGTAATTGACCATGTCCCTTTCAAGTTCAAAGATATCACATATGTATACTATTTTAGAGAGTTATACGGTCATCATACCTAGTTGTGTATGTTATGAACATAGGTGCATACACAACTGTTGTAAGTCTTCGATTCTTCACGTCCTTCTGCACACAATTTTAACGACTTATATGTTGATTCACACGTAGGCTTGACTTTTGACCAGGTCCAACCCAATCAGGCCCAATTAATCAGGCCTATTGGGCTCCAATTCGAGCTATCTAGGCCAGTTGGGACGAGTTTTGACAGATATAAGAAAAAACGATGTGTTTTGCAACAATTGATGTCATTTTTTTAATTTAAAACAATAAAAAATTAGATTGAGTTAGGTTAAGTCAAGTTTTAAGATGCCTAAATCTGGTCAGACTTAGGCTCTTGCTGTATTGCCTTTGGCCCAATCAAGCCTTGAGCCTGGCTCAAATTCGGGAAGAAGCTGCCCAGGCTCGAGGTCGACCCGACCCATTACCAACCCTACCCACACAACCATGTAAGTAAAGGACAAGGGCGTGTAATAGCCTACACCATCGTATCTATCAAAAAATGCTTGTTTCAACTGTTATCTGACTTGTCTTCACTTGTTCATCATTCCTTACATGTCGTTATCTCTAAAAAAAGTTTGTTTCAACTGTTATTTGACTTGTCTTCACTCATTCTTCATTCTTACAATTCGTAAGAGTACCTGTGATCACTGAAAGGTCATGTTTATCTAAAAATAAGACTGCACATTGAACAAATAAAAACTAAGAAAACAAGTCCCATGAATCTATCCTGTTTACCGGTCTTGAACCTGAACACCCAAAGCAGAAAATTTCACACTTAAACCCTTTTCACACAACTGACCGATAAAGATAAGATTGAGGGTTAAGTTAGGAATATAGTTGGTGTCAGGAAAATTTAGAGTAAAGGTGGAAACAGAGCCAGTGTGAGTGATATTCATTTTAGTGCCATTAGTTGTTTGAATGGGTGGTAAGGAAGAAACAGGTATTGCAAAAGACAAGAATGTAAGATCTGTGGTCATATGATTACAACAAACAGAGTCAAAAAGCCAATAAGAGTTACCCAAATTAATAGACATGGCAGTGTAGGGGTTGGAAGATATAAGCTGTTTGAAGAGTACCTTGATATCACCGAGAGTGATGGGAGGAGAACCCTATGCAGCAAGTGCAGAGGAAGAGCCAGGATTTGAAAAAGAAGTAGTAGCAGTAATGACAAAGGAGGGTCTAGGCTTCGAAACATTCTTAGATTTTAAGTTCCCACCTTTCGATCTCGGAAGTTATGTGGGACAATGTTCAAGAATATGACTCAAACTATGACAATATCTGCATTTGACGGTAGGACAATTAGCAAAAATATGGCCAAAAAGATGACAATTCTTACATAATTGTCTGCCAGATCGGCGGTCAAATTTGTTGGAATTTTAGAATGGGAAACTAATTAAAATAATGTAAAATAGGGAATAGATAATTCAAGAGACATTTTATTGATTGATTCTAATTACATTGACATGAAGACCTAAATATATAGATAATGAAATAACAAACTTAGCTAATATCTAGATAAAACAAATCAAATTCAAAAGTTTAAATCCTAACTAGATAACAACTTTATCTTAAAAGATAAAATTTTATCCTTTAACAAATATCTTATTTTAAAACAAAATCTTCAATTTTAACTTTGAATTAATATTTCTAACATTCTCCCTTAATTCAAAGTTGCAAAAAAATCGAACTCTATGGAACACTTCTTTCCAAACTTCTTATTTGTGAAGCACCTTCTCTTCACTGTATGATGCACTTTTTCATCATCCTGCAATGATTATGTAAAGCATTTCTCTTCACCGTATCATGCACTTTTCATCATTTTGTTGATGCCGTTCTCACCAACCTACAATTATTGGAGCACGTCTCTCCAAAAAACATCTTGGTGCACATCTCACCAATACTTAAAAAAGAGTTTTTTCACCAACCAACTCCACCATATTTGCTTGCTCCTTTTGCAATCTGCAATTATTTTGTAGGTGTCCAAATTTTTTACAGTTGAAACATTGAAGTTTTCCCTTATGCCAACAATCTTTCTCTTCATGCCCCGGATTCTTGCAAAGATCACATTGAAGAAATTTACCTTTTCCTTTTGACAATTTAGCTAGAAGAGCTCTTTCATCGATTTGCTCAATTTCAACTTTCCGCATGACCCTTTTTTTCTCTTGAACTTACAAAACATTAATCACTCATAAGTCCCTCAAGGATCTAAAGCTCTGATACCATGTTGGAATTTTAGAATGGGAAACTAACTAAAATAATGTAAAATAGGGAAGAGATAATTCAAGAGACATTTTATTGATTGATTCTAATTACATTGACATGAAGACCTAAATATATAGATAATGAAATAACAAACTTAGCTAATATCTAGATAAAACAAATCAAATTCAAAAGTTTAAATCCTAACTAGATAATAACTTTATCTTAAAAGATAAAATTTTATCCTTTAACAAATATCTTATCTTTAAACAAAATCTTCAATTTTAACTTTGAATTAATATTTCCAACAAGATTTTGGAGGGGCTTATTGCGGAGTGGCAAGAGCGACTTCAAACTAAGGAGTTTTTATCTAGTTTGAAGCAAGTCTCTTCAAAAATAATTTCCTAGATAACGATATCCAATGATGAAAGAGGATTGCAATGAAGCAGGAAGGCTCAAACAGCTTCATACTCAGGACGAAGAGCCATTAGGACCTGAATGAGATGGAGATGATTTTCACTGATTTTGGCTTGAGATAGTTGGTTCCAGATAGGACCTGAGCAAGAAAATCATTAATAGATTGACCCACTTTTTGTTTGATATAATAAAGATTAGTCTACAAGTGATAATAATGAGCAAGGCCAGTAGTTTGATATCGAGTGGCTAATAAATCCCAAATATCTTGGGCAGAATCAAATTAGCAAATTGGATGTGGATAGAGGTAACAGAGGCATTGCAAAACCAAGTGATGATTTGATAATTGTTACTGTCCCAATCCTTAAGTCGGTCCGCAAATTTGGCATTGGTTTCATCTTGCTCTCTAATTGGGATTACTCCGGTAACAAGACGTCAAAACTTGCGACCTACCAAGAAACTTTTCATTGCTTGAGCCCAAATGTTAAAATAGTGGTAAAGGGTCGCGACATGTCAAATTTCTCCATAAGCAATAAAATAGTGTGAATAAATTCAGCAAAGAATATAGCCAACAGAGTTTGGCCAGAACAACAGTAGCAGCCTGACGTAAATAACAAAGCAGTCCGATAAAAAACTTTAACTAATCGGTCCAATAAAGACACGACCAACCAAATTTAGCATGAAAAAAGAAAAAGATCAGAAGTGATACCAACAGTGAAGGCGACATCAATAGAAACCAGACAAAGCAGGACGACAAGATAAACACGGTGAATCAAAAGGAGCATCACGACCAAGCAATAGATGGCGCATCTGGGAAAAATGTCAAGGAATAAATATGCAAGGCAGATTGTTGGGAAGTCTAAGGCAACAAGTGGTATCCACGCTGAGCGGACAAGAGTAACCGATGGCAAATCAACACTAACAGATGGGTGGCTTATGGATGACGCACATGTTGGAGAAGCTGGTGGCATCTGGACAAGACATAGCGACAGATCTAGGCAAGTAGTCGAGAATTAGTAGGAACAGTAGTAAATTGATACTTATAAAAGAGAGAGAATCAGTATATTGTGGAATGAATTGTATATTTCCTGTACAAACACAGCCTATATATACAAGAAAATATAAGTTAATTAAGCTACAATCTTATCCAAAATCCCAACAATCAAGTTATCGATCCCTATAATCAAGCTATCTACCAAATTTTCAATTGAACACATGTTAATCATGTTAACATAACCATTAAGTGTCAAAATGTTTCTTGTTATTTTTTTCAAGCGTGAGTTTGGTGGTAATACTTACTGCGACTACTAAAGTTCAGATTAATCGATTAGAAGAAAAACTGAACTTAAACTTAGATGTCCAAAATATTTGTGTGATTGGAGGACATGAAAATTTAAGGACAAAATTACAATGTTAGAAAAGGTTGACTTTTGTAAAGTTATTTATCTTTTCTAAAATTTTCCCATTGAATAACAAATGACTTATTTGATCAATGGTTAGTAATTGATAGTCTCTAATTTTGTATTTGATGAGCCATTTCTTTTGGAAAAATATTTTTAATGTTAACTTTATTTAAAAAAAGTTTCTATTTGATTCTTATTTTTTAACTGGAAAACACCAAATATTATACAAAATAATTATTAAATAAATCACTCATCATAATTCTTAATTATGAAATTTAATTGATTTACCCACAATATAGTAAATATTGTAAATTATAAACCACAATTAGATTCATATATCACATTTTAAATTTTTCATTTAGGCTATGTTTGGTTGGACGTTAGGTTTTTAATAAAATGGAATTGAATGGTTTATAATAGAATGAAATGTAAATGAATGTAGGGATAGAAGGGTTCATAATATAATACAGTGAAATATTGTTTAGAAGAAGAGTTTATAATGTAATATAGTAAAAAAATATTTATAATTTTACATTTCATCCTAAATCTCCCAAATCAGAGGCTTCTCATTTTTACTGTTTAAGATGAAATGAGATGTAATATAAAACTCTCCTCTTTCGCCTGATTCTATTCATTTCCATTATAAATCCTCCTCTTAGACGATAAAATAATATTTCATTTTATTCAATTCTATTAATAAACCCTCAACTAAACATAACCTTAATAAAAAAACACACAAATATCATAACAGAAACTTAAATTGATAATTTTGAAGTAGCAATTACAAAGAGTTGGAAAAAGACAAAACAAAATTTTATATTACAAATTAGACCTTTTTTAACTTTAAAACCCGTTTACCTCATCTTAACCATATTCAAGAGCTAAAATTTAAGTTCCAGTCAGAAAGAAAAGGCTATGTATTGCATAAAGAATTCAGCGCACAGTGGGTGTGCGTCAGGTTAATCATTTATAGCAAAGTTTGTTACATGAGAGAGAAGGACCAGAATTATTAGCCATACACGTGTTCTGTACTGAATAAAGAATAATAACAGAATATATGGGTTTTTGTCCTATGCGCTAACATTCCCCCTCAAACGAGAGAGTGCTGTTGTCAGTCCAAGTTTGCTCCGATGTTGAAGAAAGGAAGAATGTGTTAAAGCCTTAGTGAAACAATTTGCTATTTGATAGGAAGACGGTATATAATGAACGTTGATGAACCCTAAAAGTATAAGGTCATGAATGCAATGAATGTCAATTTCTATGTGTTTACTTCGTGCATACTGAACTGGGTTGGCAGCAAGAGCTCGAGCACTCAAATTATCACACCAAATCATAGAAGGTTTTTGCAAAAACAACCCAAGCTCAGTCAGTAATGAGTATATCCATTTAACCTCTGTTGCACCATCTGCAAGAGCTCGATATTCAGATTCCGAGCTTGAATGAGAGATAACTCTTTGTTTGTGTGTGCTCTAAGAAATTAACATGCTTCCAAGATATACACAAATGCCAGCTACAGATTTTCGATCGTCGATGTCTGTAGCCCAATCCGCATCCGTAAATGCAATCACCTGAGGAGTTTTGAAAGGCTTGATATGTAGACCAATTTGGTAAGTGCCTTTGAGATATTTGAAAATACGTTTCACACCTTGAAAGTGGATGTCCGTAGGTTGAGATAGAAACTGGCTAAGTTTATGTACTGAGAACGTTATATCAGGTCTGGTGGTAGTAAGATATTGGAGAGATCCAATGGCTTGTCAGAAAAGGGATGGATCTTTCATTGGTGTTCCATCGTGTTTTGAGAATTGTCGTCCAGTGACCATTGGAGTCAGTACTGACGCACAATTCATCATGTTAAACTTCTTCAGAATATCCAACGTATACTTGGTTTGGTTCAGATGAATACCCAACTTATCTCTGCAAATTTCTATTCCCAGAAAGTAGTAGACAGGACCAAGATCTTTCAAGGAAAATAAATTATTTAGCTTTAAAACTATAGAGTTGACGTAGCAAGGCTTATTACCGGTGATGAGTATGTCATCGACGTATATTAGCATAAATACTGTGAGCTTCTCTTTCCATAAGAAGAACAATAATACATCACTTTTGGCATTCTGAAATTCCCAGCTGAGTAAATTCAGACATAATTGATCGAACCACGCACGGGGTGCTTGTTTTAGTCCGTAAATTGCTTTTATCCATTTGCACACGTGATTTGGATGTCGAGGATCAAGGAAGCCTTTGGGTTGGTGCATGTAGATATTTTCTTGAAGGAAACCATTGAGGAATGCATTATTAACATCTAGTTGTCTAATTTCCCAGCCATAATTGACGGCAATGGTGAAGACAATTTGGATTGTTGTTGGTTTAACTACGGGACTGAAGCTTCCCTATAGTCAATGCCTGGTACTTGCTGGAACCCTTTTGCTACTAGTCGAGCTTTGTACTTGAGGATGGAACCATCGGGTTTCAACTTTGTCTTGAAAAACCATTTACAGTCGACTATCTTCTGTGTACTAGTGTAGGGGACAAGTATCCATGTGTTGTTACGCTGGAGAGCTTTAAATTCGTCTGTCATTGCTTGCTTCCAATGCGGTGAGGTTAAGGCTTCTGTGACACTTTGAGGTTCTATGATCTGTGTTGAACATAACTTTTCTGAATGAAGGAATCCAATAAATGGGTGTTTCGGCTTATAAATGCCATCGTTTGCTCGTGTAGTCATTGGATGTGTATTTACTTGTTCCTGCCTTTCAGATAAATTTCTGGACGGATCTGCTTCTTGTTCACCAATGTTTGGTTCATCAGATCTTGTTGTATTTGTTGAAGAAAATTCATGGCCTTGTGAATGAGACTATGATGAGAGTATATGTTAGACCCCGAACCTTTTTGTAAGCTAGGATTATTTAACGAGAAACTATTGGCAATTATTTATGTGTCAATAAGAGAAGAAATTGTGAGATTGAAATGAGATGGAAAGAGATTTATTGAATCAAAAGTCATAGGAT
>JAOTAX010000197.1:7183756-7199351 GCA_025629825.1 Erythroxylum guanchezii
AGTAAAACCTTTAAGTATGGGTGTTGGTAGTCGGTTGATGAGATATACTGCCATTTGAAAGGCATCTACCCAGTATGAGAGAGGCAGTTGAGCTTGAGCGAGTAGTGTTAGTCCCATCTCAACAACATATCGATGCTTACGTTCAGCTGTCCCATTTTGTGTAGAAGTATACGGGCATGTGAACCGCATGGTAATTCCTGCTTCTTGTGTCACATTTACAAAGGGTCTGTATTCAGTTCCATTGTCACATTGTATGGTTTTGATTTTTGTGTTAAAATAATTCTCTACTTGTGCCCGAAACACATTAAATGCATTTATAGCTTCACCTTTGTGTTTCAGTGGATATATCTAAGTATATCTACTGTAATCATCAACAAAATGTATATAGAGCTGATGGCCACTTACTGATTGAACTAGTGAGGGTCCCTAACGGTCTGCATGAACCAATTCCAAAGGAGAAGCATAAGACACAGATTTTAAAAATGGTAACTATTTTGATTTGCCATACTGACAAGCTTCACAAACAAAATCCAGATATTGAACATCCTCGTTACATTTATTTAGTATTTGCTTTAAAACTCTATCACTGGGATGTCCTAATTTGTATTGCCATTTTAGAAACTCCTTCTCTTTCTGTGTAAGTGACTGCATTTGAGCTTGAGTAGCTATTGGAGCATGTTCATACATCTGATACATTCCTTGGCTTGATCTCCCGTGCAATAAAGGACGTCTTGTCTTCTTGTCCTTTACAATACAGCCATCATTAGTGAAATGAACATCTACTGAATTGTCCTTAGTGAGTTTATTGACACTCATAAGATTTTTAGTTGCAGATGGTACTAATAACATGTCTTTGAGATGAATTCTGGAATTTGATGCAGGTAAAAAAGTAGAGCCTATTCCAACTACATGAGATGGTTCTCCAGTGCAAGTATAAAGATGAGTCTTACCTACATGATTGATGTTTTCCAGTTGCTCAGCATAAGGAGTCACGTGATAGTTTGCCCCACCACCCATGTACCATGATTGAGATACTGTCTGTGGGTGAGCATAGTGTCCGGTAGATGAGTTAGCATAGAAAGCTTGTGGAGCTGAATAATGCCCATAACCATGTCCAAAACTTGATGGAGGTTGAAAGTTTCTGTCGAAACGATGATAGCAATTTGCCACTACATGTCCTGGTTTCTCACATAAATGACAATAGGGTCTATTTCCATTATTAAATCCACCACGATTTCCGCGACCTCGACGTCCTCACGAGCCTCCACGTGACCTTTTCCAGAAATTCTGCTTGGTGATATTTTGATTTGTATTAGTGAACTGATTTTCAGTATCATCTTGGTGAGCAAGATTTACAGTAGGTTGAATTGATGGAGTCAAAAAATGGTTAAGTTGTTCCAGTCGACTTTCGAATGCAAGGAGAGCAGATTGTGTTTCAATCCAGGTGTGATTAGGTTGATCGATGAGCTTTACCACAATTGCATTGTATTCTGAATCTAGACCATTTAGTGTATGAAGAATGAGGTCCTTCGTGGCAACAGGAGCTCCAGCCAATATTAGCTTATCTGCAATGTTTTTCATTTTACTAATATATTCATCCATCTTCATTGAGTTTTTGCGTGTTTGATGGAGCTCTGACTTGAGCTGAGTAACACGTGATTTCATTGACGCACAGGTAAGAGTGCGAGCACCAACTCAGAGATCAAGAGCTGTGCGACAGTGAAGTAGTTGAGCGCCAATTTCTTGGGTCATTGTGTTACGTAACCAGCCAACCAGAAGTCTGTCAATAGCATACCATTCTTCGAAGACTGGATTTGGAATCATTTCTGCTCATTTAGAGATGAACCTAGGAGGTGTTGAACTAGTGTTGTTAATGTGTGACGCAAGAAAGTTGCCTTCGATCAGTGGTAAGACTACAGATTCTTATACGAGATAGTTTCCTCTATCTAACTTGATAGAGGTCGTTTGGCTGGAGGAATTGAAAAGGGAGTATGTTTTGGAGATGTGGGTAGTAGAGAGAGAAGTAGCAAAGGACACCATTGAAGAAAAAATTGGCTCTGATACCAGGAAAGAAAAGGCTATATATTTTTTTTGAAATTTTAAAGGAATATATTAACAAAACGAAAAAGTTATAATGTACAAAAAATACAACCGGCTATGGAAAAAGGGGAAACAACCCCAGTTGCCCAACAGAACAAAACAGATCAACCATACAGAACAAAACAGACCAACCACGAAGCGTCATAAAAACCAGCGCAACCTCATAGCTGGACTTAGAGAAACCTGCTGCTTAGAAACGATGAGAGCCTCCCGAATAGAATGAACAATACAGTCCGCTAGCACATACTTACTCCGCTCAACCCGTTGATAAATGTGCCTATTCCTCTCCCGCCAAATATGATAAATAGCCAGTTGAAAAGAGGCTTTAATAATGGAGCCATCTCGCCTCCCAGGTTTGGATTGAAGAATGACATCTTGCAAGACATCACTCCAAACATAAACAGCATTCAAAGTGCCTATTAAGTGCACTATCCTACTTCAAATGGCTTTAGAATATGCACAGTCAAAGAACAAGTGATTCCTACTTTCAGATACAAGCTTGCACAACACACAAGTAGGATCAAAAGTCCCAAACCACCGATCCTTAGTACGCAACCTATTTTTAATGACAAGCCACAAAAAGAAAGCAGATTTGGGACAAATTACCTGACGCCAAACTATATCAGCCCAAGACACCTTCTCCCTCAGCTCTTGCCCCAAGCCACGAGCAGAAGAGGTTGAGAAGAGGCCGTCTGGAGAGGCAGCCCACCTCAGCGTATCCGGAGAGGAGTTCAGAGAAAGACCACACAAAATAGAGGCAAGAATGGGACCAGACCTACACCGAAGCAGGCGGTCCCCCTCCCCTACAACCCACGTCAGCGCAGCTATTTGAGGGATCCGGCGTCGAACCCCCAGAAGGTTAGGCTGTTTCCATAGAGGACTGCGGACATGCCAGTTGTCAAACCAGAAAAAGGTGTCCTCTCCATTCCCAAGTCGATGCCGAATGACAGGATAAATCAAGGACCGCATATTCAGGAGGCTTTTAAAAACCCAGGAGTGGTCGGATCGCACTTGAAGAGTCCAAAAACTATGGCCCTGAAGACGATAAACTTGCATCCATTTGACCCACAGTACCTCCTTGTCCACAAATAATCGCCAAATTCGCTTCATGAGCAGACTGCGCTGCAGTAAAGTGAAGGAAAGAATGCCTAAACCCCCGTACTCCCGGGGAGTGACAATCTCACTCCATTTAACTTTGGCACCTTTGCACTGCTCGTGCGATCCAGTCCATAAGAAAGCTTTGAGAATCCGCTCCATTTCTTTAATCACTTTCTTCGGAAGGACGACATGGGCAGCCCAATGGACACTCATACTATTCAAGACAGAGATAATAAGGCTAACGCGAGCAGCGAAGGAAAGAAACCGATTCTGCCATGCGTTGATTATGCGCTTTAGAATATCCAGGAATGGCAAGAAGTCTGAGTACCGAGGCTTACCGGATGTGATAGGGACCCCCAAGTACCTAAAAGGGGTATCTTGGAGAGGAAGCCCGACCAGGTCACTAAGCTCCTTGCGGTTGCGCACATCCGAGAAAATAAAAATGGCGCTCTTTTGGGAGTTAATTTGCAAACCAGACCAACGAGTAAAAGTAGCCAGTAGGCTCATCAACATTTGTAACACATGGGGATCCGCCTTGCCAAAAAGAAAAACGTCATCCGCGTACATAAGATGAGAGATCTTCAAATCTCTGCACTGGTAATGATACTGAAACAACCCATTACACTGTACCAGATTGGTTAACAGACTGGAAAGGCCCTCCATAGCCAACACGAATAGGTAAGGGGAGAGAGGGTCCCCTTGTCGTATCCCGCGTTGAGGTTTAAAGGGCAACATCGGCAGGCCATTAACAAGAACACTCAAAGAAGTTGTTTGAATACACTGCAAGATCCAGGCACAAAATCGCTGGGGCAACCCAATGCCCAGCATACAATGCCGCAAGAAGTCCCATTCAACAGTATCAAAAGCTTTGTAAAGGTCAATACGCAAGGCGCAACTTTGTACCTTTTTCCCAGCGCGATAGTCCCCCAGCAACTCCTGAAGCAACAAAATATTATCCCCAATACTTCTGGATGGGAGGAAAGCCCTTTGGGCGTGACTGATAACATCTCCCAAAACCCCTTTCAGGCGCTCAGCTAAAAGGGAAGCAATGATCTTGTAAATTGTATTACAGCACGAGATCGGCCTAAAATCCGTAATCTGGTCAGGATGAGCCTTCTTCGGAATTAAAGAAATGTAGGTATGGTTGACCTCTTGAAGGAGCCATCCAGAAGAGAAAAACTCTAGAACAGCCTTCGTAACCAATGGACCCGTGACAGCCCACGTGTGTTGGAAAAACCCAGCCGAAAAACTATCAGGCCCGGGAGCCTTGGAGCTATTCAAACGGAACAAAGCTTCCTTCACTTGCAGGGCCGTGAAAGGTGCATTAAGAGAGTCCAATCTGTCTTGACTGAGAGAATGCTTCAGCACATCGCGAACCCCAAAGTCGTTCCTCCGCAAGTCTGCATTGCTACTCATAAGTTGAACAAATAAGCTTCTCGCATGATCTGACACCGCTGCTTGACCTCGCCTTAAGGTTCCCCCCGAATCCATCAAAACAGAAATGGTATTAACATTACGCTGGGCCAGGATAGCTGCGTGAAAGAACTTGGTGTTGCGGTCTCCATCTTTCAACCAAGTTTGCTAAGACTTTTGTCTAAGAATAGAATCATTGAGAGTCAAGGCCTCCTGGTACTTGAGTATGGCATCCGACTCAAGCAACCGAAGTCGGGCATCATGAGGATCTCTATAACAGCGCTGCAGCAGATCTGCCAATTGCGCGCTCAAGGCTTGGAGATTACATGCTCGCTGTTTACTAAACTGTTTGATCGCCCGTTTAGCACACTTGAGCTTTTGCATCAACTGGAACCCTTTAAAGCCCCGGATTTCAATCCGCCAAATCTGAGCAATCAAGTCCATAAAGCCCTCAACTTGCAGCAAACCATTAAAGAATTGAAAGGGGGCACCAGGGCGAGCATAGGCCGCCAGATGGTGAATGATAACGGGCTTATGATCTGAAAAGACTGGATCACCGAACTCCACCGAATCACAAGAGAAAGAGAGTAGCCATTGCCGGTTCACCACCACTCTATCAAGCTTCTTTCGAATAAACATACTACCCTGTTGTTTGTTCTCCCAAGTGTACCATCTACCATTACCACGAAGATCAGTAAGATCCGTATTACCAAACAGATGATTTAACTCCCGATCAGCGCCAGCCTAGAAAGTCACTCCGCCCTCCACTTCCGAAGAGGTAAGACAACAGTTGAAGTCACCAGCAACTGCCCACGGGCCCTGAATCACCGAATGAATCTCCAGCAAGGCCGACCACAAAACAGCCCGCTGGAAAGCAAAGTTGGAAGCATAGACAAGAGTAACCATGTAAGGGTCCTTGCCATGTTCTGTACATTGGAGATGCATGTACTGATCACTCATCCTGATCACCTGGACATCAAGCCGTGCAGTATCATACCAGCAGAGGATGCGGCCATTAAAGTGATGTTCATGGTTGGAAAAGAGCCTCCAATGGGGCCTTAAAAAGGATAAATCCTTCCTGCTCACCGGAGCCTTGATTTTGGTCTCCAAAAGTCCTACCAAAACAGGGGTGGTGTTAGATACAAGCTGTTTCACCATCAACTTTTTGAGGGGTCATTGAGCCCCCTTGTGTTCCATACTAACAACGACATGAGTCAGAATAGGCACTCAGGGGAAATGACCCCTTTGTGCTTTTTCTTCTTCGCTTTCTTTTTAGCAGTCGTCCGTTTAGAGTTGGACAAACTCGGAGAGATCTCCCCGTCCTCTAGGGTGCCACTGTCAGTTTGCTCAGGTCCAACACTCATGACAGGCGCGGCCTCGCTGGCCTTCCCCACCAAGTCAGGAGCAGCCAGTGCAGGCTACAGAGGAAGGTGAGAAGAAGAGGTTATTGGCACAACCGGAGCATCGGACGCAAGGCTAAGGGTATCCAAAGCCGCAACAGTAGTGTCATGAGCTGCAGCTGGCCCAGGGCTCCCAGTAGGCGATATACAATCTCCTGATCCACTAGGAGAGGCACCAAGCGAGCTAATCCCAACCTCAGCAGGAGCCTCATCTTGACCAGAAACAGAATCCATATGCAGTCGATTCCCTTACTCACGCAACCTGACAGCTTCCGGACCCAGAGTGGCACCAAGGACTCGAGCCTCATGCCCATCACCTTGGAACCGCCGACCAGTAGTAACCCACTGTTTCCCAGCCACCGAAGGCTTCCACGGGTAGGTGACAGAAATAGTAGTACAGCTCAATTCACCCGCATCATCCAATCTCCTAATTTTCAGAGTATCAGGCAAAACCGCATTCTTCGACACCTCAATACAGATTTTTGCAAAACCAATCCGGTCCATCTTCAAGGTCTGGGAGTCAAGACAAGTAGGTTTCCCAATACTACTGGCCAAATGGCTCAAACCCTCCAGTGTCCAATACTCCATCGGCAACCCATGGAACTGTAACCATAACGGCAGAACCTCCACAGCGCCCTTGTCCAGACTCATCCCTGTCGACCATTGTCTCAAAAACAAAGGTTGGTTACCGATATGCCAAGGTCCAAGCTCAAGTATCTCACGAAGATTCGACTGCGGAGAGAACTTAAACAAAAACAGGCCTTCCTCCATAAGCAGAGCTTTCTCAAACCCCTTCTTGCCCCAGCGAGCCTTAGCCCAAGCATTTACCACGGGAAATGCCAGACGCTTGGACCAGAAAAAACCCACCAAGGCATGAGACCAGGCCCGAGCACCAGCACGGAGCAACTCCACTGGAGGAGACACCACACTGTCAAGCAGCACATTCGAGTGAAAAGAGAGCTTACCACGAGAATGGGGAGCCCCTGTACGCCCACTCCAGGCGCCATCAACCAATGCTTCTTTCGAGGAAGAAGCAGTAGACACCCCCCGTACGACCGCCGAGGGTGAGACGGCAGAGGCCGCCAACTCGCGGGTAACCCCAGGGATAGATCCATTCGCCGGGGGCAGGGGGCAAGGAGATCCGCCAGGCGACTGCGCCAACGCACAACTAACAGCCCCCAGACCGGGAGAGGGCGAGGAGGAAAGGGGGGGAAAAGGATCTAAAGCAGGAACCGGAGCCGCCATCACCGGACTCAACGCCTGGGTGCCCGCAGGCTACCCTGGAAAAGACGTCCGCGCCCCAGTCAGGGAACAGACAATGAGGAAAAAGAGGACCAAGGGAGGGGCAAAACGGTAAAAGTGTTTTAGGCGGGAAGGCCAAGGAAGAGAGAAGACAGAGCATAACAAGGAAACGGAGTAAAATTTTTTTTTCCGTTCACTTAATTGATTGATATTAAATAAAAGTCAGCTGGATCAAACTTAAGAAAAGCTCTCTAATTTCAAGAGTGGCTTGATTCAATTATGAATGTCAAAAAAGGCTATATATTGCATAAAGAATTTAGCGCACAGTAGGTGTGCGTCAGATAAATCATTTATAGCAGAGTTTGTTACATGAGAGAGAAGGAGCAAAATTATTAGCCATACACGTGTTCTGTACTGAATAAAGAATAATAACAGAACATATCAGGTTTTGTCCTATGCGCTAATACAGTCAAAGCCTTTAGCAATGTCCATTGAATGTGAAACTTCATAATGTAACTAAATAGTATTTCGAAAGAGCTTTTGAAACAGCTTCTCTAATTTCGCGCTCTCGAGAGATTTCTACTAAGTATTGTACTATTTCAAAAAGAGTTGTATTGGGTGAGAATATATTGTGGTATCAACGAAATGATACATAATAGATACTTGATCTTAAATTTCAATGTTAGATTTTTGGATACGATGGAACTCATAGTCATAAACACTTTTCCACAAAAGTTAATTCTTGCCAAGTTTATGATCATTGAACCCAGGTGAGGTTTTCTTATGGATTCCACAATAAGCATCATTCACGAAGGTGGACAAAATGGAAAATAACAAATCTCCTCCTCATTCGAGTAATTCAAGCCCATCACATCATTTTTTCCCCACAAAATTATCCGCGAAGGCCAACTGATTCGACCATTGCTATTGGAAAATTATACTCACAGGTTGTAATTTTGTGTGTGTATGTGTGTGTTTTTTTGTTTTTTTGTGGTTGAGAATCGTTGCATTAACTGCTAGTCCTTTAACTGGTTGATTCTCTCGATCTCTCGCTAAATTACATAGTTGGATCGGTCACAACTTTTGGATCTTTTTCCTTATGATCGCTATATAAAGAGGACTACACTCACCTTCCACGCAATCCAATACAAAGTCTTTGGATTAAGCTGGTTATACTTTCAAGTTGCAATGGAGAAATCTGGACATGGCCGTGATGGCATTTACAGGTCTCTCAGACCTATCCTCGTCGTCCCTAAAGATCCCAATTTGTCTATGGTTTCCTTTTTGTTTAGAAATTCCAATTCATACCCTCAAAAACCAGCTCTTTTTGATGCAGATTTATCCGTCTCCTTATCTTTTGCACAGCTCAAATCCACTGTTATCAAGGTCGCTCATGGCTTACGCCATCTGGGTATCTCTAAAGGTGATGTGGTTCTTATCTTTGCACCTAATTCATATCAATACCCAATCTGTTTTTTGGCCATCGTATCAATTGGTGCTATTGTAACAACCGCCAATCCTCTGTATACTACCACCGAACTATCGAAACAGATTAAGGACTCAAATCCCAAGTTGATCATCACCAGGCCAGAGTTGTGGAGCAAAATTAGAGACTTTAATCTGCCAACTGTGTTCCTAGGGCCCAAGGAGTCTGCTTCTGCAAAACCCAGTTCAGGAATCAGAAGTTTCCACGATTTGGTCGAGTTGGGAGGGTCTAAATCTGAATTCCCTGTGACTAGTATAAAGCAAACTGATGTAGCAGCCCTTCTGTATTCTTCAGGAACGACTGGGACCAGTAAGGGAGTGATATTGACTCATGGGAATTTCATAGCTGCATCAGTAATGATCACTATGGACCAAGAAATGGCTGGTGAAATGCACCACGTATTTCTCTGTTTCTTGCCCATGTTTCACGTGTTTGGATTGGCAGTGATTACTTATTCGCAGTTGCAAAAGGGCAATGCGATTGTATCCATGGGAAAGTTTGACTTTGAGATGATTTTGAGGGCTGTGGAGAAGTATAGAGTGACTCATATGTGGGTTGTGCCTCCCATAATCCTGGCTTTAGCTAAACATATTTCTGTCCTGAAAAAGTACGACCTTTCTTCATTACAGCATATTGGCTCTGGTGCAGCTCCTCTGGGAAAAGATTTGATGGAAGAATGTGCCAAGAATTTTCCTCATGCTGCAGTTGCGCAGGTAATTAGCAACAACCTATTGCAATTCTTCATAGAATGATTCAGGCTTTACATATTATAGATACTCTGTGCTATCTACCCTTTGATGGTTGCTTGCTTCTAAATATGCCGTTTCCACATAAGACAGCCTGTTCTCCTGCATCTAAAATGTTGGCCTTTCAGGTCTAGCATCACGACACATAATATATGGCATAGGTCTGCACCATGAGCGAGCTTTGTACGTTAAAATGATTAAGGACCTTTCTTACATTGTTATATTTCACACCTAGTGTTTTTGAAGGTGGCCGAAGGTTTGGTTCCTTTGAGGAAAGAAGGATAGAATTACGTATGTTCCCCTGAATAACATGTTCGCATCTAGATATTAGGTCAAGCTTAGTTTTCCCTAAACCAACTTCTATTTTCAGACGAAGCAAAAATTTTATTCATAATGATTAATTTGGACTTTTTCTGCCAAGCCATACATACAGTAGTTTAAAATAATCTTGATATAGTTTAAGTTCGTATGTCAATGGTTATTCCTCATGGACACAGTTTGATTTTCCATTAAGCTCACTAACAGCAATGATGAACATCTAAGAAGGAACAAACTAATGTTAAAATAATCCATGAGCACTGCTACAGTTGGCTGGTGCTTAGAGAAACGAAGAAGGAGAAAAGAAATGGAAACATGGTTTTAGTTTTCCTATCAATGCTTGTTCAGATTAAGAAATACATACCATAGTATTGATAGTCAGGATTCAAAAGATTCTGCTGTTTCCCGTTGTCCCAACAAACAGAAAGATAAACCACAAAGAAAAAAGAAACACTAAAACATGACACTCATCTTGATGTAGGTCTCTGTGCTTTCAGGGTTATGGTATGACTGAAACTAGTGGCATCATCTCAATGGAGAATCACAGGGTGGGTACTCGACATACTGGATCAGCTGGAACGCTTGCTGCAGGAGTGGAGTCACAAGTAGTTAGTGTAGACACTTTGAAGCCTCTTCCTCCTAATCAATTGGGGGAAATATGGGTCCGAGGACCCAATATGATGCTAGGTAAGAATACTTACAATTTTGTTTTTGAAATTTAAAAAGGAAATATATTACCAAAGCAGAAACTTATACACAATCCTCCTCAAGGATCCTACAAGCAATAAGAAACTACACTACACAGAATGTACAGCAAATTACAAAACAAAAATCAGATTAACCATATCGCTCTTAATTTCTTGGTTAACGTTGTCTTGCTTCCTTTTGGCTATTATAGTCTCTCTAATCAAGTTGACAATTGCCTCGGCAAGTTCATATTTTTGCTGCTCCTCATTTTTGGAAATTCTCCTATTTCTCTCCCTGCATATAGATCACCATCTAGAAGGAAGTCTTGATGATAAGTCCATCCCTTTGGCCAGAGTTGGAATACCGAATGATAGAGTTCAGTGTTTCATACCAATCAAAGGAGAACCTTGAAAGTCTAACCATTTTCAAAATTCTGCTCCACATCAATTTGCTATATCCACACTCAAAGAACAGATGATTTCTACTCTCATTTGTTCACATAAGAGGCATAGTGGATCGTAACTCCCAAATCAACGGTCTTTAGTTCTCAATTTGTTCTTTATAACTAACAACAAGAAAATGGCAGATTTGGGACTTAATACCTGCTTCCATATGGTTTCAACCCATGGGACTAACTCCATTGGTGCCACCTGTAGATTATGAGCCAATTTATTATTGAATATCCCGCTAGCATGTATAGTCCATATCATCTTATCCTTCCTTCGTATAGTAGGCAACTCAGGTAAGTAGTTTTCCAGCAATTGAAAATGCCTAAAATTTCAAATCCTATCCCTCTCCTATATGAACCATGCAACTTTAGCCTCCCTAGGAATCCTACTTCTTAACGCTTGTAAGTCATTACACATCCAAAGAGGACCGAAATCAGTCCAATTATCAAACCACCACCAAATGTCTTCGCCATCTCCTACCCTAAACTTACAATTTGTTAATGTGAAGCTGCAGTTCTGAATAAGTTTTTATAAAACATGATATTGGAAAACTCTTATTTGCCTTTATGGAAAAGAGCTTAATAATGAATCTCATTGTCCAGTTGTGCTCTGAAATTTTGATTGAAAATTTGGATAGACATCCCTGTTATACAGGAATCATCCTGTTAAGTTACTTGATTAACACAATTATATATTTGTGGAGAATTGACTTCTACTTCGTCTTATCTCTTATATGCTGACTTCCAAGGTCATGAAATCATGTTTCATATCACTTCTCATGGGTTTTTGCTAAACCACTTTCCTCTTTTCATATTGGAGACTGTATGGCTGTTTTCTAAAGTACTTTAATCCTAATTTTTCCCTTTTCACTCTTTAAGTTCCTCTGGAAAGAGATTGAAAATTCTTTTATGCCCTTGATAATTGCCTTGAAATATCAGTAGGATTATCAGACCTTTGTCAAGCATTACAGAGGTACGTATAAATGGTTTTTAAAACAACGTAAGAAAGCTAAGGTTAAAATTCAAATGAAACCAGGCTATTTGTGAATGTAATCTAACTTCTAAGATCTCACGTATATTCAGTGGCCCCCTAAATAAATATTGACATTACCCTGTTGTGTGTATTAGCAGTCAGCTCGAATCTCATCCCAAATGAAGGTTTTGCATAAAGCTCTCAAGTCTCTTTAGTTACGTTACAGTTTTCTTACCGTTATTTATTTCCACTCCATACTAGGTATTCATTTGACATCACTACGTTTTGAGATTTCGAAATTCAATGGCAGGTTATCTCAACAATCCACAGGCCACAAAGCAGACCATTGATAAGAAGGGTTGGGTGCATACCGGAGATCTGGGTTATTTTGATGAGAATGGACAGCTGGTTGTTGTTGATCGAATTAAAGAACTGATCAAGTATAAAGGTTTTCAGGCAAGTCTATTCCAAGAATAAACACCAGAGCAAACTGACGATATTTTAGTCATTTTGAAAAAGAAAAAACTAAAGTGCTTCACTGAATCGGGGCTGGATGAAAACTGTATTTATGATTTTGTTACCTGTTAATTCTTAATAGATTGCACCAGCTGAGCTAGAAGGGCTGCTTGTTTCTCATCCTGAAATACTGGACTCTGTTGTCATCCCGTAAGTTCAATACGCGTGGTTTTGTACTTGCTGGATACAGCACACAAGTTACAACAAATAAAACAATAATAAATCCTGTCACAAGTTCACTCCAGTAATATTTTGGTGACGCAACTTGTAGATTTCCAGATGCTGAGGCTGGTGAGGTCCCAGTAGCATATGTTGTGCGCTCACCTCAAAGTTCTCTTACTGAAGAAGATGTAAAGAAGTTCATTGCTGATCAGGTAAATGATGCTTTAAGGGTAATCTGCGAGATTCCATGATAATCTGAATTCTCAGGGTCAGTGGAGGACTTTGTCATTGGCTTGTTTTTTCCTTCTTGATTATTCGATTGTTTCATTTGCTTTCAATTTCAAACATATCCTCCTGGAGTGGTCTAGTAATGATTCATTTTGTGCTGTGAGCATAAAATCGTGTATATCTTTTATTTTATTGTCTTTTTTTTTTGGTTAATGTATGCAACCAATTCACTGTTTGTTAGTTGAAGCATTTAGTGTACTTTTACTTGGAAGCAATGTGGCGTTCTGCATTGTAGAATTTTCAAGGTTGAACACCGAGGAACAAGGTCAGGAGCTTCTACTTGAATGCGTCTTTAACCAATTTTTAGTGTTGCAGGTTGCACCTTTCAAAAGATTGCGCAGAGTGACGTTCATAAACAGCGTCCCTAAATCGTCTTCAGGTAAAATCCTAAGAAGAGAGCTTATTGAGAAAGTGAAGTCCAAGTTATAATATTGTATATTTCCAAGGCAAGATGCTGTCGAGTATAGAGACTTGTATGTAACTGTAAGATGCACAATTAATTCAAGTCCAAGTCACAAGGTTGTAATATTTAGTTCCAGGGGCAACTGGCATTTTCGCTTACATGTACTGGTAAGTTTCTGAATACTATACAAATGTGTGAATTTATGCTGAATGAATATTTTAAGCAACAGTTCTTAACTGAAATCTAAAATAGGTAACATGTAAGTAGCATTTTGTTTAACCAAAACCGGTTCTACAAATGGGCAACCATAAAAAGAATATAATTACAAATGACCAAAGCAAAATCAATGAGCGTAAAGATTTAGGCTGTGAAAGCAATGCTTTGATGTTACTTGTGTTTATTACGGTAAAAATACAAGTTTTAAAACCCGTTTAAAAATTCTGGCATGACTCGGGAACTTGCAAGTAGAGATGGTAAAGATCAGATATTTCAATACTTGAATATATTATGCTGTAAGAAAGATAATATATAATAGAACTTAGGGTACAAATTGTTGTTAATTGTTAAATAATCAACGACTTATATCTCTCTAGAACTAAAGAAATTTCGAGGAAATGAAGAAAATGTCTACTTGTATGAGCGTAAGGCAGAATGGAGAAATATCTTGAAAAATGAATTAATGGCTATAAAGAAATTAATAATGATAAAAAGTTCTATAATATTTTACAAAAAGGCAGTTCTAAATAGGACTTCTTGTGTTATGTTGTAAAATAGAGTAGAGAAGTTAGATGCTAATGAGTGTAGAATTGAGAGGAACAAAAAATATGGAGGAAGAGAGAGATAGTAAAAAGAAGCTGGGTGTTTTATTATACATTGACCCTGTTTGACAATCAGTGGATTGCATTAGTTGTTAGTTAATTCTATCAACGATTAACTAATAGCAGATTAATATAGTTGATTTGACCAGTTGGATAACATCAGTGATTGATTTAAAGATGTTTGATAAAATTAACTGTTTAGTATTAACTGTTTATGTATAAAATAACTTATGAGGGTATGACGTTTAAAATTTTTTTTATAAGGACATGAGTATTAACTATTTATATCTTAGTATTTCTTTGAACATTTTCATAAGAATTTAGGAAGAGCAAAAGAAGACAATACTATCATTTTCTCCGATATTTTTCATCAAGCTTTAAGAACACCGAAAGTCCTCTCAATACAACTTCTTAATGATGAATGAGTTCGAATAAAAACTTTCCGAGACCCTCTTAAATTGGCAAGGGCAATTGAAGAACTTGAGAGATCACTAAAATGCCATTAAAAATAAGCTTGAGAATGAGTTTGCTCGGATTACACCAGGAGTTTTTCCTCAAATGCAGCATCAACGAGCTTAATATGAAATTGTGTATGTAAAAATGATATCAATTTAATTTCTAATTTAAAGAAATATAATTTTTTTTGTTATTTTAATTTTAATTTTAAAAATTTTAAAAATTGAAACTATATTTTTAATATATTAAATTTAAATAAAATTATTTTAAAAACTATTTATATTAATCTCTTAAAACTTAAACTTAGATAAAAATAATTAATTTAATTTTTGTCTTATTAATTTTAGTTTAAATTGAATTGAATTAAATACAATATACAAGTGATAATAATATTATATACTAAATATTTATATCAAAAGGGACTTAAATATCATATCTATACAAAAGTAATTAATATAATATAATTAGAGATAACAAATTTAATAGTTTTTAATTTTTTGAAAAATTTAATTTAATATTAAATCTTTTAATTTAATCACTAACTTTTTAAATTTTGTATAAATTAAGACAAATTTATATCTCTATCTCTATTTTTATCTCTACCTATCTCTATCTCTATATCTTTAGGTAATTTGCAATAACTTTTGGATTTAATAGTCTTTTAGTTCTTTAATTTGAAAACATTCCTCATAATAGCGTTTTCAAAATCAGTAGATTGGGCTCAGTCCGCCAATTCAATCAGTCAATTACCAAATATAATTATCAGCAATTTGACATTATCAAACATCTAAAACCTTTCAATCTACCAAAAAATGACTAATAAGTTATTTACCAAAAAAAATGTCATTATCATCTTTTGAGAATCTTTAACTAATATAATTTTCTTTTACCCAGCACTTTGTACTACAGTAAAACCTCTATAAATGAATATTTTTGGGACCTAAAAAATTATTATCTTATACGAGGTTATTAATTTATCGATAAATTAATATTTATTAATTTATAGAATAATTTTTATTTTGTACATTATATTTGTTAAAT
>JAOTAX010000197.1:7200549-7213698 GCA_025629825.1 Erythroxylum guanchezii
GCATACACAATCCTACACTTAGAGCATTTTCAAAACCAAAACAAAATACACTTAACTTCGAAAGATCATAACTTTCATTTCCGATATCGAAAAATATCAAACTTTATGGAGACAAAAAGCTTTCAACATAAGCTACAAGTTTTATGAAGATCATTTTCTCAAATTTGGCCTAAATCAAAAAGTCAACTCTCTATTCCAAAAAGTCAAACTTTCTCAATTCTTCATATTCTCACACTTCCACTCTTTATTTTTTAATTTTCAACTTCCATTTCAATCAACTCATTTACTTTACTCTCATAACCCATACAAATCTACTCAAATATCAAAGCCATCAAAACCAATTGATTCTTTTCTCATCAATTTCCTTAAGGCACAATTTCATCTATAACACTATACATATACAAAAACACTAATTCAATTTCATTTAATATTTCTAAATTCCACTAAAAGATCGGGGTCTAACATATACTTTCATGAGAAAGAGTGCAAAGTGGCACCTATTAGAATTTAGAAAATGAGCTCCCGTCTGTCAATCATCGAGACATAAAGTTGAGTTAGTATTTCACCAAAATAAAATCTATTTACAATGAAATTTGCAACACTGGATTCAAAAAATGCAATTAGTGAGGCGCGTAAGCGCAGAAGTATTATTTATGGATTAAATCTCAAATATAATGGAATAATTTATAGCTATTTAAGCCTACGATCAGGAACTAACTTCAATGGAGTTAGAGAATATCTTGACCAATCAAGAAGCTTTGAACAAGCAAATGTCCAAAGTTTCAATAAATACAAAGGACAAGGTTTTCTTTACTAAAAAGAGAGTGTCTTGAGAAGACAAGAACGTTACAAGAGTCAACAACAAATGAGAAGGCTCGACAAAAAGACAATAAGGTTTGGTTCACAACGAAGGGAAGTTAAATGCCCCTGAAACAGGGATGACCAAGAAGAAAAGAAATATCGTCATTAAAAAATAGTTGTGAAAGAAAAGGCCACCTTACTCGATACTATTGGACTGAGAAGGTAGAAGGAAATGACATCATATTCACACAAAATGAAAGTGAAGAAGAATGGAATTTTCATGCCTTATTTGCTATAGAAGAGTCTAGTTTTATAGAAGAATTATAAGGTTTATTGACCTTATATGGTACATACAAGTCCCAATTCACTTAAGTTAGTTTTAACACATAATGGATATCAAATCATCAAATAAGCATAAGACAAAATTAATAGAGTTAAATATTTCAAAATTCGTCTAAATAATGTAAATAGAGGTGTAATACAAAAATAATGAAGCTCGGAAATTTGTTGAAGAAAAATATAAATATGTATTAGGGTACTTTATGAATGATACAGTTAATTATGATGGTGACTGAATTATTGACTCTAGTTGCTCCAACTATAAACTGGGAACAAAGAGAAACTCCTAAACATGTCGGAGCACAAAGGAGAACATGTCATGGTTGTTGGAAAAATCGGGTAATTTTTTCTTTAAATCAAACAACTAGTGAAGTGAACCGATTCAGTAATACCCAAGAAAGACCGTCAAACGGACTCCTAGATAGTATTACCATTTCACGTAAAGTCCCAGGAAAGGACGGAGGGATCACAAACGGTCTCACTTAAAACCCGGCCTCCTAGACAGAAATTACGTGCACGGTGTATTTATTACAACCTAACCCGTGTATACACACGAATAGTAAATACACCGAAATAAATTGAACACAACACTACAAATATACCCGACAAGTAATATTGAATACTATACTACAACTTGAAAAGAAACAAGAAAATAAACGCGGAATAATAAAAGCGATAAGAAAGAACACACCCGAAAATTTGATAACGAAGTTTGGCCAAACGCGCCTAATCTCCGAGCACCTCTCAAATGGTCCACTTTTATTTAGATATGGGAGAAGAGATACAAATTTGGGATGATTACAATAGGAGGGGAGAGCTCTTTTTTATAACTACCAACCTTTCCCCCAAACACATAAAGTCAAGATGTGGGATAGATGAAAAGGTGCCAAATGGTAACAAATCTCCACCTTGGCACAATTTCTTATCCCATTAAATATAAATCTTCTCAATCAAACAAATAATAAAAGCAGTCTTCGCAGTGCTTCCAAATTTATGCCGACTCAAATGTGCAGGATATTTACCAAGTCCGAACAATGTTCAAACTTGGCACTTGTAACCATCTTGGTTAGCATATCTACAGGATTCTCTGTAGTCCGAATTTTATCAATAAGTATCTCCTCTTCTTTCAGAATTTCCTGCATAAAGTGATAGTGAACATTAATATGCTTTGTCCTTGCATGAAAGACTTGATTCTTTGCTAAATGAACAACACTTTGACTGTCAGAATAGACCTCAAGTTGTTTCTGACCAAATCACAAGTCTTTAAGCAACCCATGAAGCCAAATTGCCTCTTTCACAGCTTCTGTAATAGCCATATACTCTGCCTCTGTTGTAAACAAAGTCACCGTTGATTGCAACGTAGAGTTCCAACTAACTGGCGCCTTCGCTAAAGTGAACAAATAGTCAGTTGTAGATCGTCGCTTATCTAAGTCACCTGCATAGTCAGAATCGCAATATCCAACTACGGGTTGATCAAGTAATTCATCTCGCTTAAATGCTAAATCGACATCTATGGTATCTTGGATATACCGTAGAATCCATTTCACAGCTTATCAATGAACCTTACCTGGATCATGCATGTACCTGCTTACAACACTAACAACCTGTGAAATATCTGGTCTTGTACACATCATTGCATACATCAAACTTCCAACTGCATTAGCATATGGGACTTTTGCCATGTATTCTCGCTCTTCATATGACTTTGGAGATAACTAGCTACTTAGTTTCAAATGAGGAGCAAGTGGGATACTAATAGGTTTTGAATCTTCATGTATACCAAATCGTTGTAATATCTTTTTCAAATGCTACTTTTGTGACAACCAAAGCTTGCCTCTCTTTCTGTCCCTGCTTATCTCCATGCTAAGAATCTTCTTGGCTTTCCCCAAATCCTTCATCTCAAACTCTTTACTCAACTGAGCCTTTAATATGTCAATTTTACTTTGGTTCTTTGTCGCAATCAGCATATCATCAACATATAGGAGTAGGTAGATGTAGGACCCATCTTGAAGTCTGCGTAAATACACACAATGATCGTATTTGCTTCTTGTGTATTTCTGACCCTTCATAAGCTTGTCAAATTGTTTGTACCACTGCCTTGGGGATTGCTTCAGTCCATACAATGATTTGTTCAGTTTGCAAACCCAGTTTTCTTTACCAGCAACCTTGTGTCCATCTAGTTGAGACATATAGATTTCCTCCTTCAAGTCACTATGTAAGAATGCGGCCTTCACATCAAGTTGAGCTAGCTCTAAAATCAACTACGCTACTAAGGCCAACAAAATTCTAATGGAAGAATGTTTAACAACTGGAGAAAATACCTTATTATAATCAATTCCTTCCTTCTGAGCGTAGCCTTTAGCCACCAACCTTGCCTTGTAGCGAATATCATCTTTGTCAAGAAATCCTTCTTTCTTTGCAAATACCCGTTTGCATCCAATTGCCTTCTTTCCCTTCAGTAGTTGTGTCAGCTTCCATGTCCTATTCTTCTCAAGAGATTGCATTTCCTCTTCCATTGCACCTGCCCATTTGCCACTTTCTAAACTTCAGATTGCTTCTGGGAAGGTAGATGGAACATCATCAACAACTGGAATTGTATAAGCTACCATGTCAATAAAACGAGCAGGTTTTTGAATTTCTCGTCTCGTCCTTCTAGCGGCAATTGACTCTAATTACTGCGGAGGTGTTTGGGTTGGAACCTCTTCCTCATCTGACTATTCTTCTGCCATAGGAGAGTCACTAGTAGTGCTTTTTGCTGGGATCACCATTGTCTGTTCAAACTCCGCTTGCTTCGGCAGACACATTACTTGTTGCAAAGTACCATCAACCCCTTCTAGAGTGTCCTTATTTAACATGGTAGATTCATCAAAGGTAACATCCCTGGTGACAATTGTCTTCTTTGACTCTAGACACCACAAACGGTATCCCTTAACTCCAGCATTGAAGCCTATAAATAGAGCTTCTTTGCTCGTGGGTCTAACTTTGATTCATTCATATGATAATATGCAGTAGAACCAAAAATACGCAAAGAATCGTAATTTGTTGCAGGTTTCTCGGACCATACCTCTAAAGGAGTCTTGCAAACTATAGAAGATGAAGGTAAGCAATTTACAAGATGTTGAGCGTATGTCACAGCCTTACCCCAAAATTTTCTGCCTAACTCAGCATTAGACAACATGCAACGAACTTTCTCCACTAATGTCTTGTTAATACGCTCCGACACCCCATTCTATTGTGGTGTTTTTCTAGCTGTGAAGTGTCGAGCTATGCCACACTCTTGGCATACTTCCAGAAAAGGATCATTCTTGTATTCTCCACCGTTGTCTGTTCGGAGAACTTTGACCTTCCTTTCTTTCTGGTTTTCAACTTAAGCTTTCCATCCAAGGAAAACCCCAAGCATATCATCTTTGTTCTTTATAGTAAACACCCACACTATTCTGGAAAAATCATTAACAAAAGTGACAAAATAGTGCCTACCTCTAAATGACGGAGTCTTAGAAGGCCCCTATACATCTGAGTGCACATAATCCAGAATTCCCTTGGTATTATGGATAGCAGTGCCAAATTTCACTCTTTGTTGTTTTCCCAGAACACAATGCTCACAAAATTCCAATTTGCAAGCCTTCGTACCTTTCAACAATCTTTGCTTGGCAAGGGTTTGCAAGGATTTTTCACTAGCATGTCCCAAACGCATATGCCACAACTTTGTTGCCTTTACATCCTTCTTACTGCTTGAAATTGCTGGTGCTACCATCCCAATCACTGTACTACCTTGGTAATAATACAGATTGTCCTTCCTAATGCCTTTCAACATTACCAGTGCTCCTAAAGTTGTTTGAAGAATTCCATCTCGCATCATTACAACTAGGCCTTTTGATTCTAAAGTCCTCAAAGAGATAAGATTCTTCTTTAACTTCGGCACGTATCGCATATCCCTTAAAATTCTGGTGGATCCATCATGATTCTGTAGCTTGATTGAACCTATGGCAGGTGTTTTACATGGATTATCATTACCCATGTAAACAACCCCATCATCGAGTTCTTCAAAATCAAAGAACCACTCTCGGATGGGAGACATATGGTAGGAGCAACCTAAATCCAAAATCCACTCATCTAGATGCGATGCTGAAGGTGAAACCACCAAAGAGATATCTGATTCCGCGTTACTTTTACACGCTGCAATATTTGCATCTTTCTGAGTCTTCCCTTTCTTCTTTAATTTTGGACAGTCTTTCTTCCAGTGTCACATCTTTGGCAACTCGACTTTTTGATTTGGATCTTCCTCTTATCCCTTTTGACTGACTTTGCTGACGACCTCTTACTACCAATGCTTCATCTGCTGTAGCTGTTTTGTTTTTCATTTTATCCTTCTTTCTCAATTCATGACTATGCAAAGCAGAACATACAACATCTAAAGACACATTCTCCTTTCTATGAAGTAACATAGTCTCCAAGTGTTCAAATTCATCGGGAAGAGATGATAACAACATCAAAGCCAAATCTTCGTCCTCAAATTTCACATCCAAATTCAACAGGTCTGCTACTAACTGATTAAACATAGTGATATGTTCATTCATAGTAGTACCTGGTTGGTAATCAAATCGGAACAACCTTTTCTTCATAAGGAACTTATTCTAACCACTTTTTTTTTTCCAGAAATTTGTCCTCCAATGCCTTCCACAATTTGTGTAGAGGTCTCGTTTTTGAAAGCATACTTCTGCTCTTTGGACAGACACGATTGAATTGTTCCGCATGCCAACCGATTTATAATATTCCAATCCTTATCCTCATCATCTTCTGGTTTCTTTTCGTCAATGGCAATGTCAAGACCCTGCTAGAAAAGGGAGTCCAAAACCTCCCCTTGCCACATGCCGAAATGGCCAGTACCGTCAAATATCTCCACCACCAATTTCAAACTTGACAATGGAATCCTTGACCATGATGACGAGGAAGCTTATGTCCTTGGTGTTTCTTGATCATTACGTGCCATTACAGACTCAAAATATAGTATTCAATATAACAAAAATTACAAATAAACCAAAGACGAACCTTTAGCTCTGATATCATTTGTTAGAAAAATCGGGTAATATCTCCTTTAAATCAAACACTAAAAATGTACCCGAGAAATAATATTGAATACTACACTATAACTTGAAAAGAAACAAGACAATAATGCGGAATAATACAAGCGATAAGAAAGAACACTAAGAAATTTGATAACGGAGTTCGACCAAATGCGCCTAGTCTCCCAGTACCTCTCAAATGGCCCGCTTTTATTTAAATATGGGAGAATAGATACAAATTTGGGATGATTACAATAGGAGGGGAGAGCTCCTTTTTATAACTACCAACCTCCCCCCCAAACACATAAACTCACGATGTGGGATAGATGAAAAGGTGCCAAATAGTAACAATGGTGACATCAAATACCTTAAGGTTATCCATTGCTCATATTGGCTAGATAGTTATTGTTCCTTGTTCTAGCCCACATTAAGTGCAAGTGGACCATGTTTATCATGTACCTTAGAAGAAAAATAATTTATTATCAGTCTTATAACTAACATCTTTAGGCAATTATATGGTGTTCAGGCCTAAAGATGTAAATGTATATCGAAGTTTGATACAATTCCACCACTCATGGAAGGAATGTGATTTGAGTTTGTTTATATCATGATAGCATAAGAGGCATATATGGAGAAGACCAGAAAAATGAGATAACAAATTTATGGCACATAAAGCCCAAGCATGTGGTCTATAATCATTTGAAGGTAATAATGAAAAAATCCATGGTTAGGGGCTTACAAACTTTAGAGATATGAGACAACATAATTTGTACTAGATGTTAGTATAGCAAAGCTCACAAGCTACTCTATAGAGAATCCAAATACAAAGCATAAGAACTATTGGAGTTAGTGTACTAAGATTTTTGGGATCATTGAAGCAATTATCAATCAGTAAGTATTGGTATATGATTACATTTATTGACGATTTGTCGAGGTAGATATGGACAAACTTTATGAAGGAGAAATTAAAAGCTTTAACAAAATTTAAGGATTTTTAGGAGATCATTGAAAAGGAAATATGATACAACATTTGTTGCCTAAGCACCAACAGTAGGGGAGATATACTTTGCAGAAATTCATTCAGTATCTTCATGAGTGCAGAAAATAATGATAGTTAAATTACCAAAATACTATGCATTAAAATGGAGTTGCAAAAAGGAAGAATTGACACTTAGCGGATGCATGTCGGAGTATGTTGCACATTAAAAATGTTCCACCATGATTTCAGGTAGATTGTACGAAAATTGTTGTGTATGTAATTAACAAGCTAACTCAAGTCGGTTTATTTTTCCATATGAGAAATTATAGGGTAGAAAACCATATACAAGTTGTTTTAAAGTTTTTGTTTGTGTTTGCTACATGTTTGTGCCTAATAAGAAATATAACAAGTTTGATTAAAAGGTGGTTTGTTGTATTTGTGTGGGTTATGGTAATCAGTAAAATGGATGGATGTATTGCAATCCAATAACTAGACGATGCTACGTATATAGAAATATAGAATTTGATGTAGCATCTTTATGGTAGTCCCTATAAGCAGCATTATTGCTAAACTTTAACGAAATTGAGGACCAAGTATAAACATAATGTATAAACAGAAGCCAAAGAAATATATCCATCGCAAAAAGAAGTCATTAGTGTTGAGCCATCACTTAATCAAGCTAAAGCAATACCACCAAATAAAAGGAAGAATATGTGGCAGATTAGAATACACATTAGGTCTCCAGAAGAAGAGAGGCCATATTACATAGAAGAATTGGAGGATGTAAATTCTTAGATACAACTAAGAAGATCTTTAAGGATTTGGAAGCTAAATCCCGAATATATGAATGTGTCATTGTCAGAAGATAATATTGTAAAACAGACAATTATGTATGAAGAGGTAGTCCAAATAAAAGAATGGAGAGATATAATAGAAGAAGAAATCTAGGAATTGAAACAAAATGAAACTTGGGAGTTAATACCACTTACCAAAGTACAAACCATCTCATGTAAATGGGTATACAAATTGAAGACTCGATTTGATGGATTGGTGGAGAGATACAAGGCCCATTTAATGGCTAGAGGTTTTTTTTCCATAAAAATACAATGTTAGTTATAAAGAGCGTTTAGTTCAGTATCAAGATCACTATAGTACATGTGTTGTTAGCTTTAACATCTAACAAATCTTAGAGATTTTGGTAGTTGGATGTTAAGAATGCATTTTCGTATATAGATCAAAAAATATACATAAAAAAAATTGAAGGCTTTTGAGAGCAAGGCTCAGCTAAATTGTGTATGCAAATTGAAACAAGCACTAAGAGCATGATATGGTAAGATAATAGAATTTTTATTGCGAATATTCAGTGGCACCAATAGACTGAGTTTGTTTGTGAAAGTTTAGAAGAATAAGATAGCTATAGTGTTAGTTTATATAAATAACCTTATTATCACGAGGGGCAACAAAGAGGAGGTTCATTGAACAAGAGACAATTTGTCTATATGCTTCCAAATAAAATAACTTAGAGAGTTAAAACACTTCTTAGGACCTAAAATTGACAGAACCAAAGAAGAGTTATTTCTATGCCAACAAAAGTATGCTCAAGATCTATTTGAGAAACATGACATATTGAATTGTAAGTCAATTTCAACACCTCTGGAAGTTAATTCTAAGTTATGCTATATAGAAGGAGAGGAATTGAAGGATGCCATACTATCTAGGCAGCTAATGGGTAGTTTAACCTACCTAATTTTAACACGACCTAACATATCATGAATTGTGGGCGTGGTAAGTCGAGTCATGCAAAATTTGAAGAAGATGCATTTGGATGTTGTACCTTGAATTTTAAGATATATTAGAAGTTCTATTAATTATGGGATATTATATAAGAAAGATGTGTCATATGAAGTTATAGCATATTGTGATGCTAATTATGTTGGTGACCATAATACTCGTTGTTTGACCACTGGATATATATTTAGTCTTGGATCTAAAGTCATATCTTAGTGCAATAAGAGAGAACCTATTAATCTTTATTAAGTACAAAAGCGAAGTATAAAGCAACAACTATAGCAGCTTAAGAGTGCACATGGTTAATGCAGTTATTAATAGATTTACATCAACCAACTGACTATACGATGAATTTATATTATGATAACTAGACTGTAGGCCGCTTGGTAGAAAATCTAGTTTTTTATGCAAGGACTAAACACGTGGAGGTGCACTATCATTTCATATGATAAAAGGTTTTATAAGGTGTCATTGAGATGAAATATATCATAACAAAAGAACAAATTGCAGATATATTTACCAAGGAACTAAGTACAATCAAGTCGGAAGAATTTCGAAAACAGATTAGATGATTCCAAGAATAACATTACAAAGATTAGTTATTAAGATAGAGTACTAAATGATTACTAAATTGTCTCTCTCCAGAAGTTTCTGACAACTCTAAAAAAGTTTCAAGAAAATGAAGGAAATATCTACTTATAAAAGCATAAGGTGGTTAAATGGATAAATATTTAGAAAAACAAATTAATGGCCATAAATAAAATTGAAAGAAATTAATGGTAATAAAAAGTTTTACAATATTTTACAATAAAGCGGTAAATGAAATTTCACTTGTCCCCTACTTCTCCTATAAATAAGATTTGTTATGCTATGTTATAAAATAGAGTAGAAAAGTGAGATGTTATTGAGTGTGGAATTGAAAGGAATTGGACACCTTATTGTACACTGTTATCTTTTGAGAATATTAATTAATATAATTTTCTTTTACCCACCACTTTGTTTTACATTTATCATATTCCTTAGTTTGGGTTTATTATCATAATCTAATTACCGCTCATATTAATGTATATTGGATTAGAAATAAATTGGATTTTACATACACATTTATGTAAAAGAAAAGATCCCTTTCAAATTATACATATATGATACATATTGATATCTTATTAAAAATTTAATTTGTTTATCAATCAAATAAAAAGTGAGTACTACTATTATTAAAGTTACATTTATCAAGAAGTGGAAGACTTATGAAAATGTAGTACTCTGAAAGAACTTCAATGATTATATATCTTGTTATGAGAAAACTTGCAGTTGAGTTTTATAATATGAGTTTCTCAACAAATATAATGGCTTAGAGTAGAGAAGGAGCAACATTACCCAATGGTCCCGTTTGGTTGGCAGAAAAGTAAAGTAAATTTAGAATATGATCCCTCGGAAAATAAATATATGAAAAGTAAGGATATTTACATGTTTAGATACTTATAAGAGTTCTAATAGGAAAGTTGGGTAGATTCTTATTATAGTGTTTGGTATGCAATAGTATCTCATGGAATGTAACTTAATTTTGACTTGTGTTTCTAATTATATCCCTACAAACCGAATAAAAATTGAAATCGTTAAATAAGGAAAAATATGCGAAAGTAATTGAAGATGTAGGTAACATAGGGGGCTTAGCTTTAAACTATAAATTGTGCTCATTCATGTAGGGATCGAAGCATTAGTATAGTATAATATTAATATCAGTTAACATTATATATCGTTTCAGATTATCTTTAAAAGTTTTAAATAATCTCAATTTTATATAAATAATTTTTTAATTTTTAATAAAATTTATCTTTTAAAATGTAAGAATCATGTGAAGTTCTTTTAAAGACTTTAACATTACCATCAACTTGAATAATTAAATTATATTAATTTTAACCTTATTAATAGATAATATTAAATAGTCAAATAATTTTAATATATCTAATATATTAGATTATAAAAGACTAAAATAAAAAACTAAAACTAATTCATATGTTATAAATATATGAATAAATTAAAAATAATTAAATAATTTTATCATTTTTTAAAGTAAAAAAAAACACTAAAAATATGATTGGATTCTTTAGCTATAGTTATGTTTTATTCTATTTATTTATTATACCTAAATTGAGTTTACTTGTTTATGTTGTTGGCCCCCAAAATTTTCTTGATGAATAAGGATGTTTTAAATTAATTTTGAGGTTTTGATAGATTAATTATTTTTAGAGTAATTAGTATGTTAATGTGATTTTATGATATAGGTTAAATGAATTAAAGTGTTAAGGTGGTAAGATTGCATGAGGGGTATTTTTAGAAGATCACTTAAGTTTAGAAAGACATAAGGCATAAATGGAGGGCAAAGGGGACATTTTACTTTCATTAAGGGTATAAAAGGAGGAAGAGAAGTGTAGTCTTGTTCTAAGAACAAGAAGAAACGAAAATAAGGGAGAAAGAGAGAAAGAGTGTCGTGGGTTGAGAGAAAGAAGAGAGTTGAGCTAGGTTTCAATTTTTCTTAGCCTTCAAGAGGGATTTTGGGGTTGTGCAAGAAGGGAAAAAGAAAGAGGAAGGTTAAAGCTTCCATTAGAGCCAAGAAGCTCATTGTTTGGTGAAGATTTAAGGTAAGTTTATGTTTAATCTTTTGAATTTTTGGAAGGGTTTTGGTTCAAAGAGCTTAGGAAATGCATGGGTTTAAGTATTCTAGGACCAATTTTATGCATATGTTTCTTTGGGTTTTCCAATTTGAATTCCTATTGAATGGGAATTTTTTACAATGTTGAAGGGAGGCAAGAGGAGCAAGAGGAGAGGCATCCTTGAGCAAGTTTTCAAGCAAGGAAATTAAGGTGGGTTACACTTTTATAATTAAGTAATATGCCATTAATGTTTCTTTCAAGAAATGGAAATAAATGATTTTCAACTACTTTATTCATGTGCATTTATTGCTTTTTAAATGCTTTAAGAATGTGCTACATGTTTGTATATGAATTGTGTTATTGTTTTATGAAATGAATGATGGAAATGATTTTGAAAGAATTTTGGTTTTTGATATTATGGTTATGAAATCAAGTTTTGGAAATGTGCTATTTTGGACAATATGTTTACAAGATATGAAATACATGATTATGTGGGTTTGTGGTGGTCCCCTAAGTTAGGTTAAGTATACTTTGACAAAAGGCTTTTGTCGCCTACCCGCTAGTGGAATGGGGCTTCTTCATGGACTCCCCTAAGTTCATAGCTACGCAAGGCCATTAAATGAGATTGCGATAGTATGTTCTGTTCACGGCTATACAAGACCATTACGTGAAAATGTGTAGTACGTTTTATTTTTGGATCCACCCAAACCACTTTGATGTGCTTATGTGCTCATGATATGTTGACAAGATTGATACATACATGATTTGTATTCTTGTGAATTTGGTTGAGAATTTGAGAATTATGTGCTTTATGATTCAATGTGAATTTTTACAATCGAAATGAATATTTCAATTGTTTTGCTTGTTACCGATTATAAAATTGTTACCCACGAGCATTAAGTTTACCCCTCCATTTCCATCCCATCTTCAGGTGAAGAGTATGAGATCGAGTAACCAAGAGTCGAGGCATCACTCCACTTTTGTAATGTTTTAGTATTTTAAGCTAGTTTTGTAAAGCAAGGCTTTAGTCACATTTTGAGCAATTCTAGTTTATGTAAACTTTGTATTTTTGGATTATGATGTATTGTGGCTCGAAATGGCCATTAAAGCTTTGTAAAACTCTTATCTTTTGATATTAATGAAATATGTTGTCCTTTTGTCCATGAATTTCCAAGTCTTTTCATTGCATTTTCCAGCTTTTCATAGGAGTAGAAATTGTGTTTTGATTTTAAGGAAAAAACTCCATTAATCTATGCTGAATTAGACAAAGTTATCTTCTTAGAATTTGTAGTTTGTCTTTCTAGCTTTCCAACAATATAAAGAATGAAAATTTTGGATATCAGAGTTGAGAGATATGACCATTATAAGTTGGTGATGCTACATAGGATGTATATCAAGACAACCATAGTAAATAATGAGATGTAATTGAATATGATGAATCAAATGAATTGAGATTTGAGAGTTTTATGAGATGAACTTGGTGGTTGAATTTTTAAGAAGTGATATTGCATTATAAGAGGTGAAT
>JAOTAX010000197.1:7213798-7229387 GCA_025629825.1 Erythroxylum guanchezii
GTAACCAAGAGTCGAGGCATCACTCCACTTTTGCAATGTTTTAGTATTTTAAGCTAGTTTTGTAAAACAAGGCTTTAGTCGCATTTTGAGCAATTCCAGTTTATGTGAACTTTGTATTTTTGGATTATGATGTATTGTGGCTCGAAATGCCCATTAAAACTTTGTAAAACTCTTATCTTTCGATATTAATGAAATATGTTGGCCTTTTGTCCATGAATTTCCAAGTCTTTTCATTGCATTTTCCAGCTTTTCATAGGAGTAGAAATTGTGTTCTGACTTCAGGGGAAAATCTTCATTAATCTAGGCTAAATTAGATAAAGTTATCTTCTTGGAATTTGTAGCTTGTCTTTCTAGCTTTCCAACAGTATAAAGAATGAAATTTTTGGATATTGGAGTTGAGAGATATGACCATTATAAGTTGGTGATGCTGCATAGGATGTATATCAGGATAGCCATAGTAAATGATGAGATGTACTTGAATATGATGAATCAAATAAGTTGAGATTTGAGAGTTTTATGAGATGAACTTGGTGGTTGAATTTTTAAGAAGTGATATTGCATTATAAGAGGTGAATTTGGGAAGGTTACGAGTGAAAGTGATGTTAGGATGGATGTAGGAATCATTGGAGAGGCTTTGGAGGGGCTTAGGTATCACCTATGTCTGTTAGATGGACAATAAGTCCATTAAATGAACCTTCTTGGGCCTGTAAGGACCCCAAGCGTCGCCCATATCCGTTAAATAGACATTAAGTCCGTTAAATGGACCTTCACAAGGGTGGAACCCCGTGTACGTCGGTTAGGTGGAGGTGTATGTCCGTTTAACGGACATATACTGTACACTTTCAGAAATTTGCATTTTAGACCATCTAAATGGTAGAATCTCTCTTCGGGGTCTTCATGAAATTTGTATATCTCAAAGTCCTGTTTGAAATTGTCCTAAGAGAACCTTAATTTGATGTCTATAGACAAAGTTATGCCAATTGTCCCAAAACAGGTACAATAAGATTGAGAATAAAACCATGTTTGATTCTTTTGACCATAACTTTATTATCTGACCTCCAAATGAAGTGATTCTTAAACAAATAGATTCCTAACACATTTTCCTATCTGTCCATAAAAATTGGTAGCCTTTGTTGTTGATTTGAAAAGGATTTGTTGAAGGAAATTGAGGGAATCGGTTGGAAGAGCATGAATTGGTTATGAACATAGGGATTTCTGAGATGTTATAAGAATGAAGATGAACTAATGATGGCTAATGAGGGTTTATTGAAATAACCCTCCAGGGTAATACGCTCACGGTTTATGACTCTAGATGTTGGGTTCTGGAAACGGGGTCCAACATATGTTGTATACATAAAGGCAATAAATATTGATAAAAATAAGAAATTTTGGAAAATATCTTCCAAAATATTTTGAAAAAATAAAATAAAAAATATTAAACTTAAAAATAAATATGTAGTATTTGAAGGATGGAAATAGTTAATAAGCATTAAATATATTAAGTTTTAAACAAAGCTATAAGTGTAACATATTTAGATTTTAAGGCTGGTAAAATATAATACTCTACTAGTTAATATTATGATAGAACTAATGATAAAAGTAGATAATGTGATTCTTCTTCTTAAATTCATCTATAGAGCAAAATTACTTTATCCCGTCTCTCAATCCCTTTTTACTTTTTTTTTGCAAGGAGTTTCATTGTCCGAACTCCTTGTGTTAAGCATAATGACCAACCATTCGAGAACTACTTTAATTCCAATAATAACGTTTATAAAAGTAGCTTTTGATTTCAAAACTGTTTCTATCATAACGGACTCATACGGATCTAAGCTCTTACAAGTGTCGTCCCTTCCCCTACTTTCAGGAAAGTCTAAAGCTAGTTTGATAAGACCAGGAAATGTATAGAGGAAATAACAACCCTTGGGGGCATGCACGGAGTCGAGTGAGGCCAAATCTGAGTGTAAAGAAAGTTAGAGAGAGCAAGTTAACTAACACTAAGAGATGCTAGTCCTCGATAGAGCTACCAACTATGAGTTATATCATTTGCTCCAAGATAAGAGATTACAACTCCTTCTGGGGCAGACAAAAGGGTTTGACATAGTCAACTTCCGGGATGACTTAAGTTTATTTGGAAGAAAAATAATTATATCAATTTTAATTTTTCTAATAAATATTATAGTGAACATAAGTGTAATATTGGTAATTTAGGTGCAATAATGACAAATGGATGGACAATGTGAAAGAGATATATCAGATCTCATATAATTTGTAATAAAAAATATTGTCCATTTATTCTATATACTTGTATATAATTTCTCATTTCATGGTTTGTAGGGATGATAATTTTTTTTTATTAGAGTTAGTTTAACTTAATTAAAGTTAGGGAAAAGTTTGAATTAATTGAACTTTAGGTTATATTCGTCTTTTAAAAAATTAGATTTCAAGTTTCAATTCAAACACGGAGTTGATATATCAAATCTAAGTTAACTTGAAAACCGACTAATACATCTCTTTGTAAACCAAGAAGTGAGATGGTTAGGGTCTTAATCAATCCAAACATGAAACCTAAAGAAAAGAAACAAGAAAATAAAGCATTGACTACTATGGCTAATTGAGAAAGGAATCCCAAAGGGCCATTTGAAGAAGCAAACATTTGTTATTGAAAAAGTTGAGTTATTATTGTTAGGAGAAACAACAAAATTGTAAAGCACATTACAATTGAAAGGAAGCATCTGTGTATTCTTATTTATGACTTGAGTTTAAGGTATTGATAAGAGATGATGAAGTAAAGGTCATTCTTTTATAATCTCTACATTTTATGGTTTATTCTCTTTTTTTTTTCTATTTTTATTCATGGAACTTCTAAGTTAGCATTTTTATTTTCTCTCCATTCTCTTTATGTCTCTTCATTTTTTCTGTGAATTTTGTTTTTTCATGCCTCTCCTCTTTTTAGTTGGTTACTCATTACATCTTTGTCTTTTTGTTCAATCTCTTCATTTTTGTTACTTCTTTCATGTCTTCTCTTCACTTTTTCTAGTCATTGATTTCTCGTTTTTTCGATTGTACAAAATCACTTCATCACCAGATCTTGAAAGTTAATGTTATTAATTTTCACCATAAATAGATTGAACAATCTTGTACCATTTCTTTGCTATTAATTATTGTTAATTTTAACAAGAAACAAATTGTAAGCGAGGCGACTATAAACTAATGGTAGCTTTTCCTTTGTAGTTTCCTTTTAGGTATAGGTGGGTTCAGGCCACCTAAAATCCTGTTAGACTTGATTTTGCTTTAAACAATCTAGACTTAGTGCCTGTTTGCATGAGCTTATATCAGTAGAGCTTTTGTCAGTAGAGCTTTTCTGAGAAGAGCTTTTCTAAGAAGCTAGTTGACTGTTTGGCTGTCAATTAAAAAAACAACTTTTTAAAAAGAGCTTCATACAGTAGACTGTTTGGCAACATAAAAATAAAAAAGCACTTTTCTTAATTTTAACTATACTGTATTTTGTAATAAAAATTATTTATGCATATAAATAATATTTAAAGTATACTAAACAATATGCAAAGCACAATATATATTGAGTTTACATTTGATTTGAAATAATTCAACTACTATTAGGTCCTTCGTGAATGGAATGGGTTTATATTTACTTTACAATTGTTTGACAAATTCACTTCCATCTTGTAGAAAATTGTTTAAAGAGATGTCTCATTTTCTTGTAGAAAATAAAACTAATATAAAAAATAAATATTAAAACATATAAAAAGGCTAAATAATATTATAATCCCAAAATAAATATTTAAGTTAAGTAAACAGTTACATACATAATAACTTATGCATTTTATTGTAATACAAGAAAATTTGCAATATGTTTCCTCGTATCATTTATCTCGTTATTTTGTGACTCGTCTAAATGATTTTCTTTAACATCTTCATTTTCATTGATTTTTTCATTTGTAGGAAGTAATTCATCATTTTCATCATAGGGAGAAAACTCTTCATCTTTTTGAGCATTTAACTTTATAAAATTATGAATAACCACTGAAGCAATTACAATTTTAACTTGCTTTGGCAAAAGAAAATTGGGCATTTGACGTAAAATTTTCCACCAAAGACTAAAATAAATTAGTAAATGAACCAATATGATTAGAATGTACTTGTTAGCTTATACATAACTGTTTCTAAAACTTTGGGGTCTTCTATAAGCTTTATATCAATAAAAAAATTTCCTTTTAGAAACTTTAGATGTGTTCTTCAAAAATCCATTGAAATATCTCTACTATTTCTTGGAAAGAACTATGCAAGTTCAATCAACAATAGCAATAGAAATAAGCCGTCACACCGAAATTTAGGAAACCAACTGGGGATTGAGCACAGCTCCAATGAACAATAGTAGACCAGAGTTCTCTTCCTTGATTGTGAAAATGAATTGATGGTCAGTCATAAAGGTTGAAGTGCTCAGCCTTCCACATCGAAGCTTGTACTGAGAATAAGTACTAACTGCAGCTTCGGTTCCTTCCTCATTAACTTCAATATATGCCTTATGGAAAAGCTTTGAGAGGACAGGAGGCCTAGCACTATCTACCATCTCTGAGAGCTCACCTGTGTCTTTGAAAGGCAGTTCCAATCCCAGTTCCTGCATAGTTTCAATTAGTGCAATATCAGCACCGGAGAGATATTGAATAAGAGCACATAAAAATATCTGAGAACTTGTAAGGCTAGGATTTTGTAAGCACCATAATTTGATAATAAAGGAATAATTATATATAGTTCTCAAATCGGTTTAGATAATACGTGATGCAATTTACTAAGCACAAAGTTTAATCACATTAAGAAGGAAGTTTAGTGGACCATCATTATGCTGTAGAAGGCTTAAGCTTAGCCAAAAGAATTAATGAAATCAATGGATTAATGCAATGATCTTTATATGGCTCAAGTTGGTGTATTAAAACACATTAAATTTCATAAAGTTCCTCATTGTATTTAAGTTTTAACTAGACGTCAATACTAGGAGTTTCTGCATCAATCAAACATTGAGGTTTAAAAAGTGTGAATTTGAACATAACAAGACATGCATTTCTACAGTCAAAATGTTTAGCTCAGGCAAAGATGCATCTTATTATGATGTAAATTTAGTTAAATACTAAAAGGTTTGAAATGATTTGTACCAACAGAGAGAAAATGCAAATGGTCTACACAAAAATTGTTTAGTAGCAAAATTAAATAAAACGTAGATACCATCCGCAAAATAAGTGTGAATCCTTCATGTAACACAAAAAAAATTTCCTCTTTTGAGGATAACGGTAGTAGTCAATTTTCACAAACTTAGGAGAATGACTACCTTTTTCCCTGCTCAAATGTTTCAAGAAGGTAAAAGTTTCACATTATTTAAAACTACATTCTGAATCAAATAGCTAGGTATTTATTAATTCTTCTTCAGCTTTATCTTAAACCAAATACACAAGTTCACACTAACCATACAAAGACAATGCCATTTGCTCTATAATCCTTGTCTACAAACTAAAAATCTGAAAGTAGCCTAACTCTTCGCCATGGCATGATTTTCACCATATGAATTAATCCAACGTGGAGTGATGCAAGTTTTAAATAACAATGCATTTTGAAAATATAAAAAAAATATAACCTTACCCTATGGAAGAACAGGAAACTCCCATCTCTGTTTAAGAACCGTGATAACATAGGATGAAACTTGTTAAATGTTAAACAGGCTTATATGATATCTTACCTAAGGAACAATGAATGCATATATATATGAGCTTACAGAAATATAAGAACACTTGGAATGAGATAAGAATACATGCTAAGGTAGACGCAGCAAGAAAGAGAGAATAGTTACATAATTGTGATGAATCCTTTGTTTCATATAGAAGGTCCATGATATCCATGCATGCCTCAAGGTTTACAAGTTCCCCAACTTTTTCCATTCCCCTGAAATAAATGGAGACACTGAAGAACTAAACTAAGCGAAATCAAAATAATCATGAAGAATCCTTGATAATGCAAGCAATTTCTCAATAAAAAACTTACTTCAACTGAGACAGAAGATCTTCAAGGAATATGAAGGCAACATTTCCAGCACCAAGCTCATAATCTAAAACCTTTTACGATGATTACTGGCTTAACCGACTGTTTGGGCCATCAAAATGAAAGAAACCCTCAGTTGTTTGACAAGACTTACCTACAAAAAGACAATCTCCTATAGGGAAAAGGTGTTGTTAACAATTATGCATATAACAACATTCAAATAATTATAACACATACGACTAGCTTACTGCTTCCAAGAAATCGTGAGTTGTAAAAGGTTGTTCTGTAATGCTTTTGTCCCTAAAGGACTTCAAAGTTTTTACAGAGAGTGGCGAAGAATTATGTATCTAAAAGTTTGGACATTCATGTGAAGAGCTAACCTTCGACTCATTGTCAACAGAACGAAAACAAAGCAATTCATGCCATAGCTTACTTTACTAGAAACCCATAGAGATATTTTTTTAAAAAAAATCTGAATCTCAAATTTATCAAAAGCAAACTTTATCAAAAGGAAAGTGCCTCTATTCTAGCAAATTGGAAACATTTGAAACCGTAAACATAATAGAAGAACTTACAGAACTAGTGTTAGCAGGCTTGAGCTTTGATTACTGTGGAGCCATGATAGAAACAACTTTCTTGGAAATTGATTTCTTGCATTTGGGAACAGGGAATGGCAACGACGGTGAAGTGAAAGCAGACCGACCTAGATCCTTACATAGAAATGAGAGTGAGAAAGACGACATACAAGAAAAATAAATAATTTGAGAAAAAAACTAACAGAACCCAACATAAAAAGAAGAAGAAGAAGAAAAAGAAGGGTAGAGAACCAAAAAAGGATCAAACTCTCAAGTCTGGAGAACAGAAAGATGTGGAAACGCTGGATTCAGAGAAAGTAACCACCTTGTTGACGATGAAATGTGCAGAGTGTGGAACGAAGGTGGAAGAAGACATGATAAAAGATCAAAATAAGAATAGCGATGGTGTTACTGTTAAGTTGGAGTCAAGAGACGTCGGATGTTATAAACGTAAATGGCGGGAAATTATAAACATAAGTCTACCCGAAAAAGCTAAAATAAGGGACTTTTTTGAAAAGCCTCAAATTTGAGCTTCTTCAAAAGCTATATTTTAGCTTCCAAAAAAGCTATCTATTAAAAAAGTGCTTTTGTATTTTACGACCAAACACTTATTTTTCTTAAAAATAACTTTTGCGGTAGAAAAAAGTACTTTTCACTCTCTAAAAGCTTAACCAAAAAGGTGCTTAATCGAGGTCTAAGTTGAAAAACTTTTTTAGGCCAAACTCAACCATAGGTGATCTAGACTTATATCAACCTATTATTGTTCTTAATAGTTTGATCATAAAATTCCTAAAAACAATAAAAAGTTAAATTTTAATAGCACATTATACTAATGTTATTAAAATTGAACCGAATTGGCTAGTTCAACTGATATTATTATGAACTAATTAGCTCTCCTATTTAGTCTGTTTTTGAAATCTTTTATATATGAAAATTGTCTGGCTAAATAATAAACTGACCGATTTTATATACCATAACTAATATTCACTAATCCGAAAGATGTTTTCTTTGCCACAAAGTCCTTGTTTTCTAATATATTTCAACTTTTTTCATTGTTATTGTCTTTGATTATATTCAATTTATGTAATTTTGTTCAATTGACAAGTTCTCTTATCTTATTTCAGTTAGTTTTCTCCAATTCTTTTAAGATAGTATTTTTTCAAAATTGAAGCATCATTAAAACACTTGAAAAGTTAAATTTTCTTACACCCCTTCAAGAAATAATCAATTAAACTCCTTTTAATTACATGCCCATTTGGGCATTTGAAATGGAGGTAGCGGTTTTTGAATGACGTCAAGCAAATTTTTGTTATTTTTTGACACAATTTTATATATTTTTATGATTTTGAATTGATATCTATTACATATTTTGAATTTATGAGTCTGGATTTTTGTTTTGCATTCTAATTAATTCATGGTAACTTTATGATTCTTAGTAACTTTTACAATTTTTTGGATAAATTTTGATTTTTAATCAACTAGAGGATTCCCAAGACATGTTCCATCCTCTCTTATATGTTAATTTTTCCAACACATTAATTAATGATCTAATTATACACTTACGGTACATAGTTCTATATTTGCATGAGTATTTGTGAGTTGTTTTACGTGGTGGCTTTAAGAGCACATGCAAGTTTGCTTTCCTATAAGTCTTCTTCTATGATTTGTAATTGCACCTCATGACATCTTCTCATTAGGACATGTAAAATATGATTATTAATCTCTTGAAAGCATTTAAACTGTTGTTGTTCTTCAAGGAACCTATCACGTTAACTGTAATTGGCAGGGTGGTGAGAGTTGGGCTAAAAATTAGAGCACTAGATTGGAGTTGAAGGATAATTTAAGAAAACAAAGTTGTATGTGTGACACTATATGAGCCTGAAGATGAGTACATGGATAAGAAGGAAATTGTTAGAAATTTAATGACATAGACAGTAAATTAATCAGATCCTAGAAGGGAATAATGGGGATGGTATTCCATAGTTAAGAAGAAATAGTTGTTACAGAGCTTCTTAGCTTCTCAACTTAATAAGGTACTCTACATTATTAAGGATCATCTCCACTTCAACAAGACAACCCAAATATTGCAACTGTTGGAATAATGATAGCTTCTATGTCTTTCTCTTTATTGGTTGCTTCCCCTTCTTTCTCACATTGGATGGGTAAGGGGCCTTGTATTTCTTTATGTTGTTATTGGTTTTCCCCACTTGTCTAAGTTGTTTGGCTTGGATCTTTTGGTGGAGTGTTAGAGCTGGGCAGACCACTCGCATTTTGTGGGATTGCGATAGTACGTTCTGTTCACGGCTACACGGGACCCGTATGGGAAATGTGTAGTATGTTCCGTTACGGATCCACCCAAACCATTATGATGTGCTTATGTGTTTACATGTGTTGACCAGTTTGATGAATGTTTGATTGACATGAATTTGTGGTTTTGGTTTGACAAGTGGAGATATAAATGTTTTATGGATTTTATGATAAATTGCTATAATCATGAAGGTCTTTAAGGGCTTTTGTTTATTTCCGATTATAAAACTGTTACCCACGAGCGTTAAGCTCACCCTTACTCCTTCCCACCCGTAGGTGATGAGCAAGTTAGCGAGTGTTCGAGATAAGCGTCAAGGCATCGCTTCATTTTGTTCTTTTGATCTTTTGAAAATTAGAATTTGTAAAACAGTGCTTTAGTTGCATTTTGAGAAATTATCGTTTTGAAAAGTTTGTATTTTGGATTATGTTGTAAGGTGGCTCGAAATGCTCACTAAAGCGTTGTAAAACTCTTATTTTGATGCGAATGAAATACATATGCATTATGGTTGTTTATGGCTTTTCAAATTTTTACATTGCTATTTCCAATTTTCATAAGGGTAGGATTGTGTTCTGAATTCAAGGGAAATTATGGAATTATCTTGGTAGAATTGGTAGAAATTGTCTATTTGGAAGTTGTAGAGGATCTTTCCAGCTTTCCAACGATATAAAGTTTGTAAGGTTTGGATAACGTAGTGGAAAGTTATGATCATTTGAAGTTTGTGTTGCTGCATAGGGTGAACTTTCGGGACAGCTGCATTGATTGGAACTTTTAACCCTTTTAGAGGCAAAATTAGTTTTTGAGGCATTCATGGAAGTTGTAGATCTAGAAGTCTTCTTTAAAATGGTCTAAGAATGACCTTAATCCGATATCTGTAGTGAAAGTTATGCCCTTTTGATTGCTTCAGTCTTAGTGTTTCGTCTTAGTATGACGTCATCTTCGTCTTAGTTTTTCGTCTCAGTATGACGTCATCTTTGTCTTAGTTTTGTATCTTAGTGTTTCGTCTTAGTATGACGTCATCTTCGTCGTAGTATGACGTCATCTTCATCTTAGTTTTTCGTCTTAGTATAACGTCATCTTCGTCTTAGTATAACGTCATCTTCGTCTTAGTTTTTCGTCTTAGTATGACGTCATCTTCGTCTTAGTATGAAGTCATCTTCATCTTAGTTTTTTGTCTTAGTATGACGTAATCTTCATCTTAGTTTTTTGTCTTAGTATGACGTCATCTTCGTCTTAGTTTGACTTCTGATTCGTCTTAGTTTGACTTTTTGCTTCCTTCTTTTGTTCTATTTTTGACCTTTTTAGAGGCCGAATCTCGCTTTGAGTTCTTCACAAAAGTTGTAGGTCTCGATGTATGCTTTTAAATATTCCAAAAACGAACTCAATCTTACTTCTATAGAAAAAGTTATAGCAATCGCGCGAAGATAAGAACAGATTGTTCGAGAGTATAAACATGTTCGACTCTTTCGGCCATAACTTTCTCATCTGACCTCCAAATGAAGTGATTCTTGAAGCAATGGATTTCTAACATCGTTGCCTTTCTCTCCATAAAAATTGGTATCTGTTGGAATTGATTTGAATAAGTTTATGGAGAGAAAGTGAGGGGTTGGTTGAGAGAGCAAGAGTGGGGTATGTACATGCTTTAGTTTTTTTTTAGTATATTTTGAGCTGTAGAGCTCCAATTATGATGATTCTTACTTCAAAACAAACTAGAGACTTAGAGATACAATTTCTTTGAAGAGGTCAAGTTTTAATTTTTGTGATTGATTTGATGTTGGACTGTAAGCACAAGGTTTATGACTCCGGATGTTGGGCTCTAGAAATGTGGTCCAATATGTTATGGCATCAGAGCAACTAGGTTTAGTGATCTCCTAGGCAACTAGGTGGGTAGTTTTTAAGTATGAAGTGAGCATGCATTATTTTACATGAATCATATGCATTGTTTTAAATGAATAACTTGCATTGTTTTGAATTGTTTTACATGATTTTGAAACTGTTTTGCATGAATTAAGGATTTTCAATGGTTTTAAATTGAAGGAGTAAAATGTCGCCTCGAAAAAGGACTCGAGGAGTTCTGACTCGATCTGGCTCTCGCCAAGGGAGCATGGATGAATCGTATGTCCCACAAGATGTGGGGACACATTCTGCTCCAGATTCTAAGGCACCTAGTGTGCAGCATGAGGTGCCTCCACCGCCTCCTCCGATGCCTCAAATGGATCCACAGTTCTTTCAGGCCTTTGCCCAGGCTTTCACTTATGCCATGGGCCAAGGGTCACAAGTGCCAGTGCCAGCTCCAGTGGAGAGGAGTGGGCAGTATGATAAGCTCCGCAAGTATGGGGCTGTTGATTTTAATGGAACCACTAATCCTAAAGAGGCAAAAGTATGGTTAAAGAGGACCGAGAGAGTCCTAAAATAGATGAAGTGCTTTGATGAAGAGAAGCTGGACTATGCAGTCAGTTTGCTGCAGGAGGATGCAGTCCACCGGTGGGAATCAGTGCCCCACGATCAGGCCATGCCTCCAATGCCGACATGGAGGGAATTTCTGGAAGCTTTCCGGAGGAAGTACTTATTGAGGGTCTATATCCAAGAGAAGGCCAGAGAATTTTTGAATCTCACACAGAGGGATATTAGTGTGAGTGAGTATGAGTTGAAGTTCACTCAGCTTTCTCGATATGTGGCCAACATTGTGGCGAATGAGGAGGACAAGTGCCGCAAATTTGAAGGCGGTCTTTATCTGGGGATCAAAGAGAAGGTGATGATCCATAACTTCTGTGACTACCAGAAGTTGGTAGATGCTGCACTCCAGTCTGAAAAACTGGAGAACATAAGATATGAAGCGAATAAGAAGAGGAAGAGTTAGGAACAGTCTGCTAAGAAGGGAATGAGTGCTCCTATGCCAGAGAAGAGTTTCCGCTCCCAAAGCAAAGTGGGGAGTAGTGGCTCTGCCAAAAATAAGCAAGTGAAGGTAGTTTCAGTGCAAGCCTCAACGGTGGGAGGAAATAGAAAGATGGAGAGGAGTAGTCGCATGAATACGAACCCCCAATGCGAGAATTGTGGAAAATTTCACAGGGGAGAGTGCTTCAAGTTACTTGGAGCATGCTTCCGATACAGTGAGAAGGGACACATGATTAGGGACTGTCCCCAAGCAATGAGACAAGAGGGGTCACAATCGTAAGTCTCAAGAAGAGTAGGAATAGTGGGACCCAGGCCAGTTACAGAGATGGGCAGTTCTGGAGTTGCGAGGAAGGCTAATCCTCTAGGGAGGCCAAGGGGTCAGACACAAGCCAGGGTATTTGCCATGATAAGGGAGGAAGCTGCAACTGCACCTGAAGTGGTCACGGGTATGGCTCACTTATTTAGTTATGCAGTATATGTTTTGATTGATTCTGACTCCACCCATTCATATGTTTCTGCTAGCATGATTTTGCATGATGTTAAATTGGTGCCATTAGATAGTCCGTTGATTGTGAGTACTCCTTTAGGGAGAAAGGTGATAATAAGTCAAGTATATAGAGATTGTAAACTGGTTATTGAGGGTGCTAAACTGGTTGTAGACTTGTTGCCTCTAGAGTTGAAAGGTCTAGATGTTATACTTGGAATGGATGCCATGGAGAAGTATCATGCGAAGTTAGATTGCAGCCTCAAGGTGGTAGAATTTGATCTGGGAAATGGAGACAAGGTGACTTTTCGAGGAGACAGGAGGATACCATCGCCAAGAATTATTTCAGTTTTGCTCGCCGAACAGATGATGAGAAAGGGGTGTGAAGCCTTTTTGGCCCGTGTTGTGGACACTGAGGTGAATGAAGTGAGGTTAGGGAATTTTCCAGTAGTGAGGGATTTTCTAGATGTGTTCCCAGAGGACTTACCTGGTTTGCCACCGGTGAGGCAAATTGAGTTTACTATTGACTTGATTCCCGAAACCACACCCATTTCTATACCACCGTATAGAATGACTCCAGCAGAACTGAAGGAGCTTAAGGAACAGTTGAAGGAACTATTAGAGAAGGGTTTTTACGGCCGAGTTCGTCACCATGGGGATCACCGGTTCTATTTGTTAGGAAGAAGGATGGGACATGGCGTATGTGCATCGATTACCAGAGACTCAACAAAGTGACTGTTAAGAACAAGTATCCTCTGCCCCGGATTGATGATCTATTCGACCAGATGCAGGGAGCAAGGGTCTTTTCCAAGATTGATCTCAGGTCAGGGTATCATCAACTCAGAATCAGGGAGTCTGATGTGAACAAGACAGTCTTCAGAATACGTTATGGACATTATGAGTTTTTAGTCATGCCTTTTGGATTAACCAATGCTTCAGTTGCTTTTATGGACCTCATGAATAGGACCTTTAAGGAATATCTGGATCAGTTTGTCATAGTGTTTATAGATGACATTCTGGTTTATTCCAAGAGTGAAGGGGAACATAAGGAACACCTCAGGATAGTGTTGCAGACTTTGAGAGAGAGGAAAGTTTATACCAAATTTAACAAATGTGAATTCTGGCTTCACGAAGTGATTTTCGTTAGATATGTGATTTCTAAAGATGGGGTGCATGTTGATCCAGGGAAAATTGAAGCAGTAGTGAATTGGCATGCACCGACAACAGTGGCAGAGGTAAGAAGTTTTCTGGGTCTAGCAGGGTATTATAGGAGATTTGTTGAAGGATTCTTGATGATAGCTACTCCTATGACCAAGTTATTAAGGAAGAATCAGAAGTTTATCTGGAGTGATGAATGTCAGAAGAGCTTTGAGGAGCTTAAGCACAGATTGACAAGTCCTCCAATTTTGACTTTGCCCACAGGAGAGGACGGTTATATAGTTTATAGTGATGCTTCAAGGAAGGGTTTGGGTTGTGTATTGATGCAAGGAGACAGGGTAATAGCTTATGCTTCGTGGCAGCTAAAGCCTTATGAACTGAATTACCCGACCCATGACCTGGAATTGGCAGCAGTAATTTTTTCCTTGAAGATTTGAAGACATTATCTGTATGGGGTTCAGACAAGGATCTTTACTGACCATAAAAGTCTCAAGTATTTATTGAGTTAGAAAGAGCTGAATTTGAGACAAAGAAGGTGGATTGAGTTGCTCAAGGATTATGATTTATTGATTGAGTATCACCCAAGAAAGGCAAATGTAGTGGCGGATGCCTTAAGTAGAAAATCATCAATAGCTCATGTTCAAACAGTGTATTTGCCGTTATTAGAAGAAATGGCGAAGCTTAGAATAAGTTTGAAACAGGAGGAACCAGATTGCGTTATTACAAATTTTAGAGTGAGGCCGATACTCAGGGAGAAAGTTAAGGAGTTACAAGCGCAGGATGCAGAATTGAGTAAACTCCGAGAAGAAATTCAGAATGGCAAGAAATTCGAAGTGGTAGTGAGGGATGATGGACTTATGGTTGTCGGAAGTAGACTTTGTATTCCGAATGTCAAAGAAGTTAAGGATGAAATACTAGACGAGGCACATATGCCATGCATCCAGGTAGCACCAGGATGTACAGAGATCTGAAAGAGCATTTTTGGTGGAAAGGCATGAAGAGAGATGTAGCAGAATATGTGAGTAAGTGTCTAGTGTGTCAGCAAGTCAAGGCTGAACACCAGGCACCTTCTAGCAAGTTAAGGCCATTGTCCATTCCTGAGTGGAAGTGGAAATGGGTAACTATGGATTTTCTGATGGGTTTGCCCAAGACTAGTAGGAAGCATGATGCTATATGGGTCATTATTAATCGGTTGATGAAGTTAGCCCATTTTCTGGCAATTAAACAGGCTGATTCTCTGCATGTTCTAGCAAAGAAGTACATTGATGAGATTGTAAGATTACATGGGGTTCCAGATTCCATAGTTTCTAACAAGGATCCTCGATTTATTTCGAAATTTTGGGGAGGTTTGCAAGAGGGTCTCGGGACCAAGTTAAATTTTAGCACGACTTTTCATCCCCATACGGATGGTCAATCTGAGAGGACCATTCGGACGCTTGAGGGAATGCTCAGGGCATGTGTGATGGACTTCAAAGGAGCTTGGGATGAACATTTGCCATTGGTCGAATTTGCTTATAATAATTCGTATCATTTGAGCATTCAGATTGCTCCTTATGAAGCACTGTATGGAAGGAGGTGTAGAACTCCGGTATGCTGGGATGAGGAAGGAGAGAGGAAACTGATAGGGCTAGAGTTACTGCAGATGACAGTGGATAAGGTCAATTTGATTAAGCAACGACTTAAGGCAGCACAAGATAGAATGAAGAGTTATACTGATGCACACCGGAAGGAGATGGAGTATGAAGTCGGTGATAAAGTATTTCTTAAGACGTCTCCTTGGAAAGGAGTCATGAGGTTTGACAAGAAGGGCAAGTTGAGTCCGAGATATATGGGTCCATATGAGATTGTAGAGAGGATCAGACCGCTAGCCTATAGGTTGGCGCTGCCACTAGAATTGTCACAGATAAGTTGCATAAGGGGGCATTGTGGGAAGATCCCTTAAGCATGTAAGTTGCAAGGCTAATAAGTAAGGGTCAGTTGGACATTGTAGCATCACTAAGCGTTTAAAAAGGTAAAAGAAATAGGTGTCTTACAATTAGAAGAGAGCCATAAATGAAAATTAAAAGGAGAGAAGAGAGAGAGTGTCGTGTGGGAGAAAAGAAGAGAAAGAAAAAGGGCTAAGCTAGG
>JAOTAX010000197.1:7247898-7259174 GCA_025629825.1 Erythroxylum guanchezii
TCGGTTCGAACCGAACCTGAACTCAGGTTCGGTTAACCTTATTTACAGGTTCGGTTCATGCGATTCAGGTCCGGTTCGCGGGTTTTCTTGAACACCCCTAACAAATACAACCAACACTAAAAGAAAAAAAAAACAGCAACCAACAAACTCACAAGCATAAGAAACTAAGCAGCAAGAAATAAAGCACACAGGTAATTTTTACGTGAAAAACCTCCCTCAGTGTGAGAAAGGAAAAATCACGAGACCTAATCTAGTAAAGAAAAACCCCACTATTAGCAATCAAGTTACAAAGAGTTTTTTTTATCTCTAGATATAACTAGAGTTACTACTCAACTCAAGACATAACAACAGTCATCAACAAGATGAAAGAATTAAAGAGTTGAGAACAATATCAACCTTATAATTTGACAGCAACTTCGACTGAAGATCAGGGCACCTTGGAGATCTCCAAATCTAATCTCCACTATTCAAAATGAAGAACAACGAGAGAGGAATCTCTGGTTAAAATTTCAGGTCAATCCGACGAGAAATCACCATGCGATTGAAGGTTAGAAGAAGATTGCATAATGCTGGGAAGAATAACAAAAACTCCCACCTAAGCCTCTCTTTTCTCTTTTCCCTCTCTTTTTCCTTACGGTTGAACCTCTCCTATTTTTCTTAACCTATTTAGGGTTAAAAACACCATTTTATACTTGGGCTTTGAGCTCCACTTAGAAGTGACCCAAACCATCAAATCTCTCCCTCATGACTAAGCGGAGGATCTAGCCATACCGACCATCAACCAACAAGTCTCAAGCTTCTCCTTCGACAATGCTTTAGTCATCATGTCAGCACCATTATCATCTGTACGGACCTTCTCTAGCTCTAGCAACTTGGAATTCACCACATCTCGTATCCAATGATACCTAACATCAATGTGCTTCGACCTTGCATGGAAACTAGCATTCTTACCAAGATGAATGGCACTCTGGTTGTCACAGAATAACGCATACTGGTCCTGCTTGAAACCAAGCTCAAGAAGAAAGGTTTTCATCCACAGCAACTCCTTACAAGCCTCTGTAGCTACAATAAACTCGACCTCTATAGTTGACAAAGCAACACACTTTTGTAACCTTGACCGCCATGCTATAGCTTCCCCTGCAAACTTGATCATGAAACCTGATGTAGACTTTCGAGAATCAACATCTCCTGCCATGTCTGCATCAGTAAAACCAACTAGCAAAGGCTTATTACCACCAAAACTAAGACTCAAGTCAATTGTACCTCTAAGATACCTCATAATCCACCTCACCACATTCCAATTCTCTTTACCTGGATTAGAGAGAAAACAACTCATTGTACCAACTGCATGAGCAATGTTTGGCCTGGTACACACCATGGCATACATCAAACTGCCAACTGCTGAGGTATATGGAACTTTCTTCATCTCTTCCTTCTCTTTGTCTGTAGAAGGACAATGGTTGACACTCAACTTGAAATGAGGAGTAAGTGGGCTAGCAACAGGTTTAGCCCCAGTCATACTAAACCTTTGAAGTACCTTCTTTATGTACTTTTCTTGCGACAAATACAACTTCCTGGCATTCCTGCAATGAGTAATTCTTATACCTAAATTTGCTTGATGACCCAAGTCTTTCATGGCAAAAAACTTACTTAGCTGCTTCTTCAGCTCCACAATCTTAGAAGCATTCCTACCCACAATCAACATATCATCCACATAAAATAACAATATGATAAAATCATCGTCAGAAAATCTGCGTACAAACACACAGTGATCTCTAGAAGTCTTCTTCTAGCCTTTCTCCCCCATAACTGATTCAAACTTCTTATATCACTGCCTAAGAGCCTACTTCAACCCATATAAGCTCTTCTTCAGTTTGCACACATAGTCTTCTTTTCCTTTCACCTTAAAGCCCTCAGGTTGTTCCATGTAAATCTCCTCCTCCAAGTCACCATGAAGAAAGGCTGCCTTCACATCTATCGGCTCAATCTCCATATCAAGACTACCAGTAAAACCAAGAACTGTTCGGATAAAAAACATTTTTACAACAAGAGAAAAGATGTCATCAAAGTCAATACCCTTCCTTTGACCAAATCCCTTAACAACCAATCTGGCCTTATATCGCAGCTTCAAATTGTGCTCTTCAGCTTTGATTCTGAACACCCACTTGTTCTTCAAAGCTCTCATGCCTTTAGGCAACTTCACCAACTTATAGGTGTGATTTTCATGCAAAGATTTCATCCCATATTGCAGAGCTTCAATCCAATGATCCTTACGCTCATCTTCAATGGCTTCCTCATAACATTCAGGTTCTCCCCCATTAGTGAGTAACACTCAAACCTCAGGTGAGTAACGGGAAGAAGGAACATGCTGTCTAGTAGACCTCCAAAGTGGAACAGCCGGTTCATCCACAACTTTAGGAACATGAACATCTACCTCATCAACAACAGCATCACCATCAGCATTTTCAACATCAACATGCTGATTAGGAACATGATTCTGGACATCATCATGATCATCAGGTCTAGCAACATCATAAGCACCAATCTGACGAATAGGATCAAGATCAATCAGGCTACCAGAACTAGAATGCCCTAGCTTCTCTACCTTGTCAATACCTTCAATGGTTTAATCCTCCATGAAGATAATATCATGACTTCTCACAAGTTTCTTCTCAACAGGATCATACAACCTATAACCAAACTCATCAAGGCCATAACCAATGAAGATGCATTGCCTCGTCTTGGCATCCAACTTGGACCTCTCATCTTTAGGCACATGCACAAAAGCTTTGCATCCAAACACTCTCAAGTGGTTATAGGAAACATCCTTGCCATACCACACCCTATTTGGAACATCACCCTACAAAACAATAGTGGGAAACAAATTAATAACATGTGCAACTGCTAATACAGCCTTACCCCAAAATGAATCAGGCAATTTAGCTTCAGAAAGCATGGATATGACTCTCTCCATCAAGGTCTTGTTCATCATCTCTGCCAAGCCGTTAAGTTGAGGAGTCTTTGGAGGAGTCTTTTGGTGTCTAATGCCCATCTGTCTGCAGTATTCATCAAATGACCTATAGTATTCACCACCGTTGTCAGTGCGAATGCACTTCGACTTCTTTCCAGTCTCTTTCTCAACAGAATTTTTAAACTACTTAAAGACACCCAACACTTGGTCTTTAGTCTTCAAGACATAGACCTTTAGATGGAACATGAGGGCCCCCCCAAAGATCAGAATGAATATGATCCAAAGTACCTTTAGTTTTGTAAACAACTAGAGAACTGAAACTGACTCGTTTCTGCTTCCCAAAGATACAATGCTCACAAAAGTCCATCTTATTAGTACTTTGACCACAAAGTAGGTCTCTCTTGCTTAACAACGTTAAACCTTTCTCACCCATGTGTCCCAAATGCGTGTGCCACAATTTGGTAATGTCACCATCAGTAGAGACTGCCGTAACACCTGTTATTGTAAATCCCTGCAAAGCATATAAACTACCAGACCTGCAAGCTTTCATCAATACAAGAGCACCTTTAGAAATTTTCAAAACTCCACCTTCAACTGAGAACTTGCACCCTTGAGAATCGAGAGTGCCCAAAAAGATGAGATTTTTCTTTAAATTAGGAATGTGTATAACGTCAGTGAGTGTTCTAATAATACCATCACACATTTTGATCCAGACTGTACCTTTACCAACAACTTTACAGGCAGCATTATTACCCATCAAAACAATTCCACCGTTCAATAACTCATAAGTGGAAAAACACTCCCTGTTGGGACTCATGTGGTAAGAATAATCCGAATCAAAAATCCACTCCTTAGTAGACCTAACTTTATCTTCTGTGACTACAAAGATAATTCCCTCATTCTCATCTGCTGCTACATTAGCCTCGGTGGTGTTGCTGTTGTTCTGCTCAACTTTATTTTTCTCCTCATATTTCAATTTAAAGCAGTCAGCCTTTATATGCCCCTTTTTTTTGCAATAATTACAAATTTTATTTCTATGTCTGAATTTTGATCTGCCTTTGGGTCTACTTTTTTCAAAATCTCTATTTTCAGATCTACCCCGTACGAATAGTCCCTCTGCCTGACTTCCACTAGTCTCCTCAGTGATGCCCCTATCAATATGCTCTTTAGACTTTAATGCAAACTTAATACTATTATATGAGACTAACTCTTTCCCATAAATCATAATATCACGAAAATATTTAAAGGACTGGGGAAGGGAACATAACAACAATATGGCTTGATCTTCTTCCTTAATTTTTACATCTACATTCTTCAAATCCAAATTAAGAGAATCAGATTTATCCAAATGTGAAAGAATATATGTACCTTTTGTCATCCTCAACATGTACAACTTCTGCTTCAAATAAAGCCGATTTTTCACCGTCTTCTTCATGTACTTAGCTTTCAACTTATCCCACATACCGTTAGTTGTGCTTTCACCAGCAACCTCCTGCAAAATTGCATTGGAGAGATTTAATATGATAGCTGATATAACTTTTTTATGTAGATCCGTGAATTTATCTGACGCCATATCTGCTAGCTTTTTCTCTACTCCATCAAGTGCAATCTCACAACCATCTTGTATTAAAATGGCTTGCATCTTGAGCTGCCACATATCGAAGTTAATGCTCCGGTCAAACTTTTCAATAGAGGTCTCCGTTATCGTCATGATGGCTAAAAATTGATATTTTGACTATTTTTCTACAGGTGAGCCCCATACGTGAAACTGGGATAGTAGACCCCACAAAAGCGCTGGATGTGGGCCCCACAGGTAAAGTCGGGACTTAGGCCCCACAAGCAAAACTGAACTCTGTTTACAAAACCGAGACAGTGGGTTCTACAAGATAAAACCGACGCAGTGAGCCCCGTTTAGACTTACAATAAAAATCTAAGTTATTTTTTGAAGTGGAGGGTCCACCTTAGTGGCAACCACAGAGCATATGGTAAGTTAGACCAATATGGGAAGCTCTGATACTAGTTTGTTAAGGAAAATGCCCTAGAATCAGATATCGGTTGAATTTAATAACCTGAAAAATAGTAACAAAAATAAATATAGGCAAAACAAAATGGAACAGAATACAAATATTTACGTGTTTTGGTCAATTTCACCCATGTACCTGTAGAAAATCGTATTTGTGAGTCTTTTTTACCTTTGTTGAGTCCGTACAATATATATTCTCGTGACCGTTCTTAGACTAGAAGTATTTGTACTATTTTGTCTACTTTTAGACATCGTGTGAAAGAAATCATCCAGAGTTCCAGATTGGAACAGTGTGGTCTTAGATCTACCACTGCAGAACAATACGTAAAACTTGAAATCTCTAAAGAATTGATCTCTTTATGGAGGGAGCGAAATCATACACAGCTTCATGTTGGAGCTATACGCCTTGTTCTTACACTTCATGGAAGAAAGAAAATACCTATTATAGCCAGGATATCTTTTCTAGATACTGCTTACACAACATCCCAAAATGTCCTTATTGGTACTCTGCTGACAACGCTCAACAACGGAAGTGTCATCTTGACCATAACACCTGATTTCAACATCAGGTTGGATGATCCTACCTTATTTGAACATCTGCAAGTTCATATCTAGATTATTGGACCAGATCAAGATCCTACAGTTATCATGGCTACTCTACATTACCAAATGATATATCGTCTATAGAATCATGCTTTGGACCTTAACTTCCCGAATTCCACTTCGGATGCTTTTTACATGATCGCTGATCGTTCCAATGATCAGACTACTATTATTCAGATCCTGAAGCAACTACCAACACAGGAGCTTGAAAAGTTGATGCCTACTGAATGGATCACCAACTACCAGAAGGTGTTCCACGCGCCTCATCGACAGTCTTTTCATACGACAACTCCTCCGATTCTAAAGACATTGAGAGATGGAACTGTTACGTCCATTTATACACGGCCCAATGAAGATCCATCTGGACCTTCAACATCTGGGGCAATCCTTATGATCCAACCCGTATTCACATCTCATTTCACTGGTACTTTGCGAGAATGGTGGCAAAGTATTAATGAATATCAACGCCTTTAGTATATCCAAGTCACTACTGCAGGAGCACTACTTGGAATTATCCATAAAGAATTCATTGGTGACTTTTAGCTCACTGACAAACAAATCCATCAGGAATACTTCGTAATGAAATGTTATTCTCTTTATAAACGTGATATCCAGAAGCATTATCAACGAATGACAGAAAGGTACTATCTCTTGAATGGATGGAATGATGTTAATCTTCAATATACTTTTATATCATCCATTCTAGATCAACTGCAACCAGAACTACAAAGGACCATAGTTTCTCTTCAGTAGGATATGTCAACAATATCTTTTGGAGAAATCTATTAGCTTGCTATAGCTTCTCTTGATAAGTTATGTGATCAGCATACCTTATTCAAGAATATCATGAAAGGCGGTCCAGTTCTCAAACACGCTTGCAAGAAGCCTTATCTCCAGATAAAATGCAAAGATACAAAGACTTGTGAGTATCATAGCAAGAAGAAAGCTCATCTTCATTAAGTCTACCCTAGGAGAAAGTTCCAAAGGAAGAAGGAAAGCTGCAAGCTTTGAAAGAAAACAAAAGAAAGGAAGAACATTAGTACAAAGAGAAAATTTGTTCGGTTCTTTAAAAAGTCCTCACATCAACAGAAGCCTACTCGATGTTTCTACCTAGCCCAGACATTCTGATTGGCATAGACATATACAGTAAAGCCTCACCTTTGCAGATCATACCCACAGGCCTCAGGTATCAATCACTATTTAGTCTATACACTGAAATAAAAAATGTGTTTGAGCTAACCCAAGTTCCTATACAATACACTGCACTGCGAGATAAACTGTTGGAATACTGTCCTGAATCTCATGCGTAATTTTCTTACCCATATCCTCTGTGGAAAAATGATGACTACTTTATAAGGCTACCTTTTAAGAAGAACGAGGATATCAATCCTACAAAAGCCACACATCCAGGGATGAACCCTGATGATTTGATGCTCGCACAAGATAAGTGTGCAATCCTTTTGAAGCAAGGACTTTTTGAGCCCACAAAGTCGGATTGGGCTTATCAAACGTTCTATGTCAATAAATGTTCAGAGCAAAATAACATAGAAAAAAGAGATTAGTCATTGACTAAACTTCTGAATGCTTTGTTGCAAGATGACAAGTTTCCTTTTCCAAAGATAAGTACTCAAGTACAATTCCTTAAAGAAGTTGTTATCTTTTCAAAGTTTGATCTTAAAGCAGGATTTTGACAATTGGGTATTGACCCAACAGAACGATATAAGATTGCATTCTGCATTCCCAATGCACAATACCGATGGACTATTATGTCATTTGGACTTAAAGTCGCTCCATCACTGTTTCAAAAATCTATGACAAAGATCTATGAGCCTATCCTTAATAGTGCACTAATCTACATTGATGACATCTTACTGTTCTCAAAGACCTATGAGGAACATCAGGCCCTTCTAAAAAGATTTTTAAATCTCACTAAACAGTATGGCATTATGCTATCGACCTCGAAAAGCATTATTGGCACTACAAAAATTGAATTCTTGGGTATAAATTTCAAAGATGGGTTCTACCAGCCAAGTTCACACACTGCAAAAGAGCTATTACAATTTTCTGATGAAAATATTACTGTCAAATAGATACAACAATTCCTTGGAATTGTCAGTTATATTGGAGATTTCATACCACACGTAGCAACTTACACTTCAAGCTTATCCAAGCTTTTGAAAAAAAATCCACCACCTTGGACAAAGAAATAAACAAAGGCTGTCAAGCATCTAAAGTAGATCTATCAGGACCCTCCACTACTAAAGATTCCTGACACAAGACAACGTATCTTACAGACCGATGCTGGTGACACCCACTGGGGTGCTGTACTCCTTGAAGAAATCAATGACCAAAGACATTATTGCAGACATATAAGTGGTCAATTTAGTTCTGCTGAATGCCACTATCATATCAACTATAAGGAGATTCTTGTTGATAAACGAGGTATTGAAAAATTCACTTTCCACCTCACTCCTTATCATTTTGTCATTGAAATGGATATCACCTCCTTTCCCAAAATTCTTGATCAGTCCAAGAAAAAGATTCCCAACAATCAATTACTTCGTTGGCAAGAGTGGTTTTCCTCCTATAAATACTCCATTCGACATATTAAAGGTCATAGAAATATCTTTGCTGATTATCTCTCTAGACTTACAAAACCTCTCTTGTTCTTCTCTTCTTTTCTCAAACTTCCCATTCCATTATACTAGTTAATGGAGTTTCCCAGATTTGCAAAATATCAAAAGGAGTTTTCTTCTTTATTTTCTACTCCTCGAACTACTGTTTTAGAGCTTTATCCACTTTTGCATAAGAGTTTGTTTTATTATTTGCATCTAACTCTTCTCCAACATGACATTTTACCAGTTCCTGGATTCTTTGAACCTACTGCACCTTCTAAAATGATGTAGCATATTTATGATACCATCCATGACTCAACCTTGTAGCATCTTTGGGCAATGTCAGCCTTTATGCTTGCTCAATTGCCTTTTCACCTCTTCATGTGTATTGTCATCTCTCTGATCCATCCAATTCAAAATCTCTTCTATGGACCTTTCTTGAATGGTTCCAACCCCTAAATAAATAGAGAATTGATATGTCCCAACTTTTAACACATCATAGATTATGGGATTCCTCTTTGGACGATCAAGAAAACTATGTCATTTATCTCATTCATTGTCCTTATGTTATGAGTGATTCTGGACAACTCTGCACATTCAACCATCTCTAGCATTGGCAAACTCCTACTTCCTGGTCTACAAATCAAACATGTTTCCTAGAAGATTTATATTCTCTTTTAGACCAGTTAAACCAATCTCAGAATTCAGAATTCTCAGCAATGTGCACTTCTCTTGGACCTTATTACAGAGATACTGCTTTTCTCGAACCAATTACCACTCCATTAATAAGTCAGTGGGCTTCCATTGCTGATAATGTAATTCATATTAGAGCTGGTGAAATTCTTAGACAAGTCTCCAGTCCATCAACAAGCCCATTATGTAGTGCAATACAAGAACCTGATTCTGTTTCTGGTCCATGACCTTCTAATTGGGATACGATAAATATCCATCAACTCATCGACCATCTTGACAGAACAATGGGAACCAGTGAAGATAATGACATGCTGGATGACCTCACTTTAGCCCTTTAAAGTGAGCACACCTTTTAAGGCAACCACCTTCACGACTTTTGATTTAAGATGGCCCTATAAATCACTGTTTAAGATTTCATCTTATCATCACATTGTGTATCTTTAGACTTTTGATAAAGTAGGTTACTTTTGTCAAAGTTAGGTAGCATTATTGTACCTTAAAGTAGTGTTCTTTTCAACAAAAGTAATGAGATTGTCTTACGTAGATTTACATTTCTAACCTTCTCTTCGCCTATAAAAGCAAGGTTTCCTTTCCATTATAAGCATGCTTAATTTTAGGTTTTGAAGATGGATGCTTAATCTTAAGCTTTCCTTAAAGTGTATCTTAGTGTGAGATAAATGAAGTTTGTTTCTTTCTAAGTCTCTTCTCCTTCCTAAAAACTTCAAAGGCTTGAATCATATTACTATCTATCTAGGTGTAGGACAAGTATGCTCTACACTCGCCTCTTTTGAGGATCTTGTATATCACAAAGTCTATGACAGTCTGAGACTGCCTGTAAAACAATTTTCGCTGCTTGATTCTGAGTGTAATGGGGAAATAGTGAAGGTACTGTTGAGATTATTGTTACAGAGTGGGAGCTGAGAGTTATAAAAAGGGAAAGGGTTCCTAAAAGGAAGGATAAGAGTTGTGTGCCCGTGGAGAGTGGCCTTGTTGTCTCGTCCATCATACCTGGAACAATCCCGATAGTCACAAGTATATTTCCAAGTTGTTTCATAATAGTCTACCAGACAACTCAGTACCTCCAACCCGACTTTGGTTAAGTTGATAATCTTGTCTAAACAGGTTGTTTTAGCCGATTTGGTGTCGTAGTTTCCTTATGTGCCCTTTGGGGTCCCCCATGGTATCAGAGCCAGAACTTTTGTTCTTGCTTGAGATATATCTTGTATACTGTCGTACTAGTATCCCAAGTCACCCACAAACTTGGAGGTCTTACATTACGCATGACTAGCTAGTGGCCCAACCAAACCTTTCGCATCTTGTCAGGCATGTAATATTGATTCTTGTACAAAGAAGTGAGTAAAAAGAGAGCCTATACGAAAACATGGAAACACTGCCTACCGACCCTATTCATTTATCATTTACTTGGTCTATGTCTTCTTTACCTTATAGTGTAAAGCGTGTGTTATCAAATAAAATAGAAAACCATGTTGAAATCAACCATGTACCTGTAGAAAATCGTGTTTGTGAGTCTTCTTTACCTTTGTTAAGTCCGTACAGTATATATTCTCGTGACCATTATTGGACGAGAAGTATTCGTACTATTTTGTCTACTTCTAGACCTCGTGTGAAAGAAATCATCTAGAGTTTCAAATTGGAACAATGTGATCTTAGATTTACCACCGCAGAATAATACATAAAACTTGAAATCCCTAAAGAACTAATTTCTTTATGAAGGGAGCAAAATCATACATATCTTCATGTTGTAGATATACGCCTTGTTCTTACACTTCATGGAAGAAAGAGAATACCTGCTACATCTAGGATATCTCTTCTAAACACTGCCTACACAACATATCAAAATGCTCTTATTGTTACTTTGCTAACAACGCTGAACAACGAAAGTGTCATCTTGACCATAGCACGTGATTTCAACATCAGGTTGGATGATCCTACCTTATTTGAACATCTACAAGTTCAGAGATCACTGGAGCAGATTAAGATCCTACAACCATCATGGCTACTCTACATCACTAGATGATCTATTATCTACAGAATCATGCTTTGGACCTTAACTTCCCGAATTCCACTTTGGATGCTTTTTATATGGTTGCTAATCGTTCCAATGATCAGACTACTATGATTTAGATCTCGAAGCAACTACCAGCACAGGAGCTTGAAAAGTTGATGCCTACTGAATGAATCACCAACTACCAGAAGATGTTCCACGCGCCTCATTGACACTCTTTTCATACGACAACTCCTCTGATTCTGATACATAGGAGACGGATATTGTCAGTAGTGTACCCTAGGCCAATGGACATATATGTGATTCATGTATTAACATTATGACTTGTTAATAATATATTATGAG
>JAOTAX010000197.1:7274067-7293852 GCA_025629825.1 Erythroxylum guanchezii
CAATTTAGGTAGGAGACATCTTGAAAAGAGGTTGAGAAGATCTTGGATTGTTGTGTTCTAATTGGGAACAAATTCTGGAAATCTGCAGATTTGGGAATATGACCTTAGGCGTGCCCACGCCTAGTCTTTGAATTTCAGCCAGACTGGAATTTTCGAATTTCTTGCCATATTTTTCCTCTTTTTGATCCTTTTTCATTTTTTTGGTATTGAAAACCATCTGCAAACATTTAACAAATAATTCAATTAATTTATGAACACAATTTTTGCAAATCAACCAAATTTAAGTCCAACTTATATGCATTATAATTGACTTAACAACCAATAACAGAACGTACACATGTGTACATATTCTTAATCAACTTGCTACACCAATTCAACTTCATTTTTGCTTTCATTTTACTTCTAATTTTCACCTTAATTCTTCCCATTTCGAAATCTCTTATCCACTAAAAGCACCAAAGCACAATATGAACCTATCAACATTTCTCATTTATTAGTTCTAGTCTTCTAAAAAAAGTTCGGGATCCATCAAAAAGTGTCATCAGTTTATACCAACATATTCTTGGATTTGGAAAGTGAAGTGAGGTAAGGGAAAGTGTCAATACTCAATAGTGATTTGCTTGATTGATTGGCTCTTGATTTTTGGTTTAATAGGATTAGAACGGTAAGTTTATGCATCTCTTGAACATTCTTCTTCTAAAAATATTTATTCATGTATTTATAATTAGAAAGATAAATAGGTACATCATTGAATAAAAACTGCTTGTATTAAAAATTTTGATTTATGTTTTCAATAGTTAAATAATTATTGATTCGTATATTATATACTATAGGTTAAAATGATTGTTTGGTATATGACAAATCCCTTCACTTTTAAAATACTTTATCAAATTCTTCAACATCCTTTTTTGTGATTTAAATATGCTTTTATAGTACCATAAAGAAGAAATTTTGTATTTAGTTGGTGATTGTGTACAGGGTTTTTTTGCAGATGTTGTCTTCCTCTGTTTGATTGGAGCCAAAACCAAAGAATTTGTGTGCCATCTTTAGGTATATTCAACAAAAACCCTCTTTTTGTATTTTGTAGGAAATCGAGTAAGGCTAGCGGAATATACCTAAAAGCTAGTCATTGTAATGATTGAGGCTTATGGAACTAGCAACTATTTGAAGTGGTTGTAGGATTAATTGTTCAAGTTCCCCCTTCTTAGTGGTTTGCAGTTGTCTATCAATTCAGGTAACTCGTCTATCCCAGTTACAAAATCATTTGGACAAAAAATTGTAACTATTATTAATGCGAATTAGTAGTAACCATTATTGTTAACGTGAATTAGTAGTAATCATCTTAGTAATTAGCTTGTTAATTAATTGTTTTATATATCAATTGTCGTTTCATTTTGTTTTATATTGTTTACGTAATTGGTGTGTATGAACTGACATTATGTAATAGAAGAAGTTAAACAAACAAATTAATAAAAGAGACAAATTAACATAGTATAGACATAGGATGGTACATAGGCTAGAAATCGATGATGCAGCTCCAATAAGGCTTATCAGTGAAAAATTTCACGAGCCTAGGAGCTACAACGAGAATTCCATTTCTCGATTCACATATGTAAACAACGTCACGTACCTTAATTACATAGACTCTTTTTACATAATATTGAACGAAAAATACATGTAATAACTCAGTTATCTTCTTTTATTGTCTAGCTAAATGGATAAGAGTTGGTTGTCTCATCGAAAATGGTCAACTAAATACATAGAAGGAGTTAAGAGTTTCATGCAATTTGTAAAAGATCAAATGCGTGATGAATGTAGTATTCATTATCCATGCATTGATTGCTTAAATGTCGACTTCCAAAGTCAACATGTGGTATATAATCACTTGTTGATCCGAGGCATAGATAAATTCTATACTTCATGGCTTTATCATGGTGAACGTAAGGAAGCAAGTTATAGTGGAAGTGGTGGTACATCTTATGATGTCAGTTACAATAATGATATAGATGATTGTGATGTGAATGACGATGGTGAGCATAGGATTGACGAGATGTTAGACAATTGGTAGAATTATATGGAGACTATGAATGAAATAGGAATTTCTATTGTAATTGGTAGTATTGCAGAAGATAATTTTGGGAAGTTATTGAAAGTTGCTCAAAAACAATTATATACGGGGTGCTCTAATTTCTCACAACTATCATTTGTTGTGAAGTTGTTGCATTTGAAGGTTTATAATAAATGGAGTAACAAGTCCTTTGACATATTAATTGTCTTACTGAACGATGCATTACCTATTGGACACAAGTTGCTGAAATCTTAATATGATGCAAAGAAACTGTTAAGGGACCTTGAATTAGGATACATCTCAATTCATGGTTCTAAGTATGATTGTGTTCTTTTTTAGAAGGAAAGTAAAGATTTTCATGAGTGTCCTATTTATGGTGCATCTAGGTGGCAGGTGGATGATGGAAAAGGGAAAACGATACCGAATAAAATCCTTCGATACTTTCCTATTAAACCACGATTACAAAGACTTTTTATGTCAACAAAAACAACCATAGATATGAGGTGGCATAAAGAGAAACGCATTGATGATAATACTATGCATCATCCAGTAGACTCAATGGCATGGAAAGAAATTGATAGAAAATTTCCATGGTTTGCACAAGATAGTCGTAATGTTCGACTTGGATTAGCCTCATATGGATTTTATCCTTTCGGTAATATAAGTACTTCATATAGCATATGGTCGATGATTCTAGTCTTATACAATATAACTCCATGCAAGTGTTTGAAGGAGCCTTTTATATTGTTTTCTTTGCTTATTTTAAGACCTATTGCTCCTGGTAAGTATATCGATGTATACATGCAACCATTAATTGATGACTTAAACAATTTATGGGAATTTGGATTACAAACTTTTGATGTTGTTAAAGGTGAAACATTTATAATGCATGCTGTTGTTTTGTGGACTATAAATGATTTCTCATGTTATGGGAATTTGTCTAGGTAGAGCATTAAAGGGTATATGGCTTGTCCTGTGTGTAACCATCAAACATATTCAATGAGGATACAAAGTAAAATATGTTATACGGTTCATCGTCATTATTTGGAACATGGTCAGAGATGACAAAGAAGTAAATTGTTTAATGGCAAACTAAAATTGGTTAAAGCTCTGATGCAGTTGTTCGATGATGATATTGTTTACCAGCTATCACATTTAGGTGACGTTTCACCTGGAAAACACCCAAGTAATAGAAAGCAAAAAAGAAATGATGTCGAACTAAATTGGACAAGAAAAAGCATATTTTCCAATTTTCCATATTGGAAAGAATTAGTATTGAGGCATAATCTTGATGTCATGCATATTGAGAAAAACATTTGTGAGTCCACGTTAGGGACTGTCATGGGAATTGATGGGAAATCCAAAGACACAATTAAGGCTAGACTTAACTTGGAAGACATGAATATTGGAAAGGACTTGCATTTGAAAAGAAGAGATGATCAGTCATACGTTATTCCCCCTGTTTGTTACAACATGTCAAAAAGTGAGAAACAATCAATCTGTCTGTTCCTCCATTCAGTCAAATTTTCTTATGGGTATGCATCAAATATAGGCCATTGTGTGAATGTTAAAGAGGGAAAAGTGTTAGGGTTGAAAAGTCATGATTGTTATGTACTTTTGCAACGATTAATTTCTGTTGGAATACGTGGGTATTTGCAGAAGGATGTGTCCATTACTTTGGGTCAATTAGGAGAGTTTTTTAAGCAATTATGTTACAAGACACTTAAAATTGAAGAGCTTGATGAAATGGAAAAAGATATAGCATTGATTCTATGTAAGCTTGAACTATTATTCCCCTCATCATTTTTTGATGTTATGGTTCATTTTGCAATTCACTTACCATATGAAGCAAAACTTTATGGACCAGTTCAATTTCAATTGATGTTTCCGATCAAAAGGTAATTCATATTAAATTCATAAAGTTTTTTCTATATTCTTTGTTTGTAACAATTCTTAAGTTTATAACTGATTATGTTTAGGTTTTTATGCTCTCTTAAGTGTTATGTACGTAATAGAGCTCGACCATAAGGGTCTATTGCAGAGGCTTATATAACAAATGAATGCTTGACTTTTTGTTCAATGTACTTACCTGATGTGAAGACATGATTTAATAGACCAGAACGTAACTTTGATTTTAATGACGACAGTGGGTTGTCCATTTTCTCCCAAAAAGTTAGACCACTTGGTGTGGGTAAATATGTGGAGTTAACTAAAGACAAATTTGAAATCGCCCATTAGTATATTTTGAACAATTGCGAGAAAGTCGATAGATACATGGAGTACGTATAGCATCTTACAATTTTCTTCATTCACTCTGAGATCTTACTGTAGTTGTCTTTTTTAAATAGAGAACACAAAGAAATAATTCGCAACAATGGGATTATTAATGTTGAAGAAAGACATATGCAGAAGTTTGTATCATGGTTTAGAAATCGAGTAAGTTTCATATTGATTATATATTATGAAAATATGAGAATGTCTCGTCCTTATATTTATTTTCAATTTGTCGTACAGATGATTTAGTTACATAATCTTAACGTGCAAGAAGCGAGAACAACATTATATAATTTGGCATATGGGCCTCATATTTGTGGGAAGAAATACGCAGATTGCACTGTTAATGGGGTGAGATTTCATATACAAGATCAAGATAGTCGAGTTAGAAGTCAAAATTGTGGGGTTGTCATTGAAGGATGTCATGACGACGAAATCATTGACTTCTACGGTGTCATCTCTGAAACAATAGAGTTGCACTACATCAAGGATAAGAAGGTTGTTCTACTTAAATGCAAATGGTTTGATCTAACTTACATGAAAGTGAATGGGCATATTACTAGCATAAATGTCAGTAAGACATGGTATGATAATGATCTTTTTGTCCTACAAATCAAGTCAAACAAGTTTTCTACGTCAACGATACTATATTGGGTAGTAATTAGAAGGTTGTTCAAAAATTTCAACAAAGGAATTTCTTTGATTTTTGTGAAAGGGATGTTGGTTAATTGGATGAGGATGCAGATGAAGTCTATTAAGAAATTGGATTGGAGTTCAATAACGAAGGCATTCTAGTAGAAGATGCAGATATATTATTATTCCATAAGAGAGATGTCGATCCCAACATAGTTCAACTAGATGAATTCCAAGCCCATCTTATCTTACAAACAGATGAAGACTATACTCAGGGTGACTTAAATGACAATGATGATATTTTGCTCGAATATATTAATGATGAAGAATCCAATGATAATGTACCTGATGATGATGATTTTCAAAATCTTGATCATGATAATTGAATGTAAATAAATTATTTGTATTGTTTGAAATGTTATGTTCATAATTGCCTTAGGTTGTTGATGTTTAACTTATGTTAATTTACGATGACTATATGTATATTTTTAATGTTTCACTTATGTTTATGTGGAATGTTATGACGAATGTTTAATATTTGACTACTGATCTCCTTATATTCATGTGAAATATTGATGTTTAAGTTAAGCTTAAACGTTATCTTCATATTTTGTTTTAGTTGTTCAGTATAATGGCACCTGGTAGAAACAAGGGAAAAAAGGTGGCAACGACCGAAGAAGTTCCTCCCCCACAACAACCAACTCAATCCGCCCTTATCGTTTAACAACCAACAATTGCATCCTCGAATGAAGAAAATCAGCAACAACCTTTAAAAACATTGTCAGCTAGTGTTGAGGGATCTTCAGGTATATTACTATTAACCAAACATATTTATATTAATGCTGAAATTACTGATTACATGTTTAGTGTGCTTTTCTTATTATGAACTTTTTGTTTTTAAGTTCCAATAATGTCATTAGAAAACAAGGTAGAGGTATCATAAAAGGAGTTGAGTTACAATAGATGAATGTTGCAATGAACAGTAAGTTGTCTGTGACCATTGACCCCATGCGACGTCGCCCTCTAAATAAGTTCCAATCTGCAAAATTGTCCAGTGAGTTAGGCGTCATTGTGAGGAATGAATTGCTTTGCCTTCAGCATGCCAAGCAGTTGAAGGAAGACAACTTGCTCCAAAATGTTTTGGACAAAGTTTTGGTAATATTTCAATTCATTTGATTAAATGTATTGCAATTTTACTTACCAAAAATAGTAACTTAACCTTTATGTGTTCTTTTGTAGATGAAGTTTAATATCGTTGACATCGACAAACTTGAGGTTTCAAGCTGTGCTAGTTCGCTATTGAAACAAAGGGCAAAGGATCATCGATATAAACTTCATAAATATTAGTAGTCTTTCCTTCCAATGAAGAGGCAAGGAGACATGTTTCGGAATGGATGAGTTCAGAAAATTAGACTGAAAATATGTGATTATTGGGCCTCTGCGAAGTTTCAGGTTTGTTTTATTTCTCTTCATATTTCCTTCCATTGTTTTTGTTTATACATTTCATGACTACTTCCGTTAATTTAGGAAAAGTGTGAGAAAGCCAAGGTGAATAGAGCAAAAATAAAGACTTCTCATAACATCAGCTCCAAATCATTTGTTATCGTTTGACAAGAATTTGTAAGTGTAACGTTTTCAACTTATTATTCAATTTCTTAATACAATAAATTCTATTATCTTCTAATTTTTTAGATTCATATAATAGAGCCAAACTCAACTCCAAGGACAAAAGTGTGATAAGATCACTCTATACAAGCTAACACACTACAAGGAAGGTGAAAGTTGGACGTTTGAAGAATCACAAAGTAATTATGTATATATAAAAAATAAATATTACAGTTAATTTCTTTATGTAATACTAAGTAATAATTTTTTACTTAACTCAATTTTGTACTTTAAATTGTAAGATAAGATGCAGGAATTGTTGCAGACATCATTGTCTCAAGGGAATCAGTCCAATGTCGAGGACATTTGCAACAAAACATTATTCCCTACGTTTTGAAGACCGTCTCTAAAAAAATTTACCTACAACAAACAATTAGTAGTTAAAATTATTATGCTACAAAAACAAAATTGTAGGTGAAAATAATTACGTACGACTACGGTTTCCTAAGTGAAAATTTTTCTCTACGAACCACATATGTCGCAAATTGCTATGTACGATGATTTTGGTTCTCGTTAGTTATATGTTTTATCGACGAATATATTGTGTATCCAAAACCTTTCTGCGACGATTTTACAAAAATGTCGCCGAATTCGGGTAGTAAAACAATATCGGTGACATTGTTTTGCTACCCGAATTCGGCGACCATCAGGGCGACGATTGTTTTTCGTCGTAAAATATTATTTGACATGATTTTTTTAATATTTAGCGATGATTGAATTCATCTCTAATAAACTTATTTGTTGTAGTGGCAGCACCATTTATGTAACATCAATAAATTCGTGGATATAGAATCCAATGCTTTTAGACTCTACCCAGGATATATAGTAATATAGAAAGGACAAGGGATTAAGATCAAAGGTATAAGCCAGAGTCAAGTCATGATAATATTGTCGAAATACGTAAATACAAACATATAATGTTCATAGTTTAATATCTATTTTTAATGTGACATTGACTATCTTCTAATTTGTCAATTATTTTATAGCCCAAGTTTTAACTCAATTGAGAAAAGAAATATTTGATTAAGATGTAATGAGTCAAATTTTATTACATGTTTAATTTTGTTAAAAATGTTAATAACTGAACTGTTAAGTATCTGAAAGGAAACAAAAAATGATTTATAACAAATTGTTAGTTAATGTTCTAATATTTTTAAAATATAAAACATAGTTTCTTTTTTTAGTAATTTAAAAATTAAGTTATGATACTTTACGAGTTCATAATATTTGATTAATTTTATAATGTTGAGAGTTTATGAAATATTTTAGAACATCATACGTTGTACTATATCTGAAATTACGCGAGGTTTGTAGAACTTGACTAGTCTATACTGTGTTGGAAAGGAAGCAGGTATAACACATGCAATAATCAATCAATAAATCTTTCCCCACTTGAATGAATCTATTAGGAGTAATAATAAGCAAAAATTGTAGCAAACTAAATGATCATAAGCTGCCTCAATAATGCACGTATCAAAAAAACAAATAACAAAACACAATAATTATTTAACGTGGAAAAAACTCCTTTGGTGTGAAGGATAAAAACCACGGGACCTCTCTTGGTCCAAGCAAATGAAATCCACTATCACAAACACTGTCTTACAGAGACCAACAGCCACAATAATCCAAAATCAAAGGCTCAATCTCGTATAACCACAAATCAAAGTAGAGAACTACACTAAGAGAGCAATCATAACAAAAGGCTTTTGTTCTAACAAATTCTGGAAAAGTTTCAGCCGTCCAAATCCAATCTCCACCGTTCAAAGTAAAGAACAATGAGTAAGGAATATGCTCACCAAAATTCAGCTCGATCGGACACAGAATGATAGACCAAAATCAAAATATGGTGAAGTTCATCAGTTTTGGAAACACCTTAAGACCAATCCGATTTTGGAACCAAAAACTTAACCTCCAAACTTCTAAACCAAATCTTCATCGTTCAGAATGAAAAACAATATGTCTTCAAACTTCATACCAAAAATGAGATCGATCTAATGGTGAACAACTTCCCAGATGTTGGAAATGTAAGACGGGCCAGGGTGAAAATTTTCTCCTTTTGTGTAGGTTGAAAGAAAACCAACTCACTATCTTCTCTCACTCTCTCTTGGCAGCCGAAATTTGGTTGAATAGTAAGACAAAAATTAGCCCTAATGGGCTCAAAAGAAAGTGGGCTTCAACAAATTTTGGGTTTTACCACATAGGAGGGAACCCAAACCCAACAATTCTCCCCCTTTCCGACTATGTGAATGAGGTTGCCAAACTTGTGCTTAATCGACAAGCTTCAAACTTCATCTTTGGTAGAGCTTTTGTGCACATATCAACACTATTATCATCAGTATGAATCTTTTCAAGCTTAACAAACTTAGAATCCAAAACATCACGGATCTAATGATACCTCAAATCAATATGTTTGGATCTACCATGGAAAGTAGGATTTTTACCAAGATGAATAGCACTCTGGCTATCACAAAATAGAACATACCTCTTTTGTATAAACCCGAGCTCATTCACAAGCTTCTTCATCCACAACAACTCCTTACATGCTTCAGTGGCTACAATAAATTCAGCCTCTGTAGTAGATAAAGCAATACATTTTTTGCAACCTAGATTGTTATGCTACAACTCCCCCTGCAAAGGTAATCAAATAGCCAGAAGTAGACTTTCTTGAATCAATATCTCCAGCCATATCAGAATCTGTATAACCACAAAGCATAGGCTTTTGAGTCCCTTAACACAGCTTCAAACTTGAAATGCCATGGAGATATCTTAAAATCCACTTTATTGCATTCCAATGCTCCTTTCCTGGATTAAGAAGAAATCTACTAACAGTACCAACTACATGAGCTATATCTGGTCTAGTACAAACCATGACATACATCAGACTTCCTACTGCAAATGCATAAGGAACCTTTTGCATGTATTCTTTATCATGCTCACTAGAAGGAGACTGCTTCAAACTCAATCTAAGAGATGGAGGAATAGGTGTACTTACAGCCTTAGCCTTAACCTTAGCCATATTGAACCGATGTAGTACCTTCTCAATTTACTTCTCTTGTGAAAGACATAACTTCTTGCACTTTCTGTCACGAATGACTCTTATGCCAAGAATCTGCTTTGCTGGCCCCAAATCCTTCATAGCAAAGGACTTGCTCAACTCTTTCTTCAAATTCACAATTATGGAAGAGTTAGGACCTACAATAAGCATGCCATCAACATATAACAACAAAATGATGAAATCATCGTCAGAAAATTTTTGCACAAAAACACAATGATTAGAAGTAGTCTTCTTGTAGCCTTACTGGACCATAAAAGACTCAAACTTCTTATACCATTTCCTTGGTGCTTGTTTCAAACCATACAAGCTCTTCTTCAATTTGCAAACATAACTTTCTTTACCCTTCACCACAAAATCTTTAGGCTGCTCCATGTAAATCTCCTCTTCTAAGTCACCATGGAGGAAAGCAGTTTTTACATCCATCTACTCAATCTCTAAATCAAGCGTAGCAACCCAACCCAAAATAACTCAAATTGAAGACATCTTCACCACTGGTGAGAAAATCTCCTCAAAATCAATCCCCTTTTTTTGACTAAAGCCCTTAACAACTAATCTGGCTTTATACCGTGGAGATGATGAATTCTCTTCTTGCTTCACCCTATAGATCCACCTATTCTTTAAGGCTTTTCTATCTTCGGGAAGCTTGACTAGTTCAAAGGTCTCATTATCATACAAGGATTGCATTTCATCTTTCATAGCTGTAACCCATTTCATCTTTTCCTCACTGTCAATAGCTTCTTGGTAGCATTCAAGCTCCTTTGCATCTGTCAACAGCACATACTCACTAGATGAATACCTAGTAGATGGTATGCGATCTCTAATAGACCTCCTGAGTGGAAATTCTTATTCCTCACTAAGTACCTCATAATGATCATCAGTTGCATCATTTACAGGAATATCAACCTCATATGTATCTTGAGTATTATCTTGACGATCAACCTGATTTTCAACATCAACTGCATCAGGTGTAGGAGCTGAAGGAACTGGATCTAAATCAACCAAACCTTGAATCTAAGGCGTTAATTTCTCCACTTTGCCAATATCTTCAATAGTTTGATCTTCTGCAAAGACTACATCACGACTTCTAACAAGTTTCTTCTCAATAGGATCATAACACCAGTAGCCAAACTCATCTTGACCATAGCCAATGAAGATACATTGTCTTGTTTTGGAATCCAGCTTGGATCTTTCATCTTTAGGAACATGAACAAAACATTTGCAACCAAATACTTGCAAATGGTCATAGGAAGGCTTTCTACCATACTAGAATCTATCAGGAACATCATTCTGCAAAGCAATAGTAGGAGTTAGATTGATAACATGTGTAATTGCATACAATGGCTTACCTCAAAAAGAATTAGGTAGTTTAGCATCTGAAAGTACACTTTTAATTCTCCATCAAAGTTCTATTCATCTTTTCTGCCAAGCCATTCAGTTGTAGAGTCTTAGGAGGTGTCTTATGGTGTCTAATACCATGCTCTCTACAATATGAATCAAAAGGCTCATAGTATTCTCCTCCATTATCAGTGCGAACACATTTCAGCTTCTTGCCTGTTTCTCTCTCAACATAAGCACGAAATTCTTTAAATGCACCAAGTACTTGATCTTTCGTCCTCAAAACCCGAACTCAAAGCTTCCTTGAGTGGTAATCAATAAAAGTCACAAAATATTGTGCACCACTAAATGACTTTTCCTTCCAAGGACCACACACATCTGAGTGTACCAACTCAAGCAACTCTCCCTTCCTAAAAGGAGGATGATGTTTAAAGGACACCCTTTTTTATTTTCCAACCAAGCAATGAACACAAGTGTCTAGCTCTCCACCTTTCAAACCAGAAAGCAAATTCTTCTTAGCTAGAATATTCGGCCCCTTCTCACTGATGTGACTTAACCTCTTGTGACATAAATCTAAATAACCATCACTCTCAACTGCATTCACAAGATTTGTAGGGATTGTAGTTTGTAACCAATACAAGCCTGAAGCTCTAAATCCTCTAGCCATAACCAAGGACCCTTTATAAACCATGTCATGCTCAAACAAATTTGTGCCATATCCATCATGATACAAATTTTCACAAGAGATCAAATTTAACCTCACATCTGGTGCATGTTTAACATTCTTAAGCACCAACTTCATTCCAAGGTTGGTCTCCATAGTCATAGTATCAATGCCCACTACTTTGGATACATTTTCAATATCCATCCGTAAAATTCCAGAATCACCAGGAGTATAGGAAGTGATGAGTTCTCTCCTTGAAGCAACATGGTGTGCAGCACCACTATCAAGTACCCAGAGAATCTCATTGCTAGCAACATTAATCATATCTCCATCATGAACAACTGCTAAATCAATTGAAGTAGCAGCAGCAACTCGATCATTGTTATCATCATTTCCCTTCTTTTCTTGCTTACCTTTGTCACCCTTATTCTCCCTCTTCCACTTAAAACAATTCTTTTTGATGTGCCCCCAGTTTACCACAATAACGACATTCAGGTTCTTATACCTCGACTTTGATTTACTCCTACTCTTTCCTCTATTACTATGATCTTGACTTTTGCTTTTACTTCTCCCCCTACTTTCAGTAACCAAAATATCTGACTATGATGTGGAAGTCCCTTGAGTTCTCCTTCTCACTTCCTCATTTAGAACACCACTCTTCATTTACTGCATGGTTACAATACCATCATGAGTAGAATTTGTAAAAGATACTTTAAAGTTCTCCCAAGTATCAGGGAGTGTATTCAACAACCAAAGTTCTACAATGTCCTCATCAAATTTCACACCCATACCAGACAACCGATCAAAGATACCCTAAAATTCATTCATATGGTCAAGAACCGAGTTCCCTTCTTTGTACTGCAAGCATATGGCTTGTTTAAGCAAGAATAACTTGTTGTTGCCAGTTTTAGAAGCATATAAAGATTCAAGCTTCTCCCATAAAGTCTTGACGTGTGTGTCATTGACAATATGATTCAATACATTATCCTCAACCCATTGTCTAATAAAGACACATACTTGTTGATGCTCAAACTCTCATTCTTCATCAGACTTAGACTTAGGCTTATTAGTAGCAAATACAGCCAAATGCAACTTCTTTAAAAATAGAAGATCTTTCATCTTTCCTTTCCAAATATGATAGTTTGTGCCATCTAAACAAATCATTTTACTCATATTTACCTCCATCATTCAAACAAGCAAAAATAGACCCAATTAACAAATTAACTAGGCTCTGATACAACTGTGTTGGGAAGGAAACGTGTATAACACACGCAACAATCAATTAATAAATCTTTCCCCACTTGAATGAATCTATTAGGAGTAATAATATGCAAAAATTGTAGCAAACTAAATGATCACAAGCTACCTCAATAATGCACAAATCAAAAAAAAAAAACAAATCACAAAAACAATAATTATTTAACGTGGCAAAAACTCCTTCGGTGTGAAGGATAAAAATCACGGGACCTCTCTTGGTCCAAGCAACTGAAATCCACTATCATAAATACTGTCTTACAGAGATCAACAGCCACAATAATTCAAAATCAAAGGCTTGATCTCATATAACCACAAATCAAAGTAGAGAACTACACTAAGAGAGAAATCACAACAAAAGGCTTCTGTTCTAACAAATTCTGGAAAAGTTCCAGCCGTTCAAATCCAATCTCCACCATTCAAAATAAAGAACAATGAGTAAGGAACATGCTCACCAAAATTCAGCCCGATCGGACAAAGAATGATAGATTAAAATCATAATATAGTGAAGCTTGTCAGTTCTGGAAACACCTTGAGACCAATCCGGTTTTGAAACCAAAAACTCAACCTCCAGACGTCCAAACCAAATCTCCACCGTTCAAAATAAAGAATAATATGTCTTTAAACTGTATACCAAAAATGAGACTGATCCAACGGTGAACGACTTCCCAATTGCTGGAAATGTAAAACGGGTCAGGGTGAAAATTTTCTCCTTTTGTGTAGGTCGAAAGAAAACCAACTCACTCTCTTCTCTCACTCTCTGTCGACAACTGAAATTTGGTTGAATAGTAAGACAAAATTAGCCCTAATGGCTCAAAAGAAAGTAGGCTTCAATAAATTTTGGGTTTTACCACATAGGAGGGAACCCAAACCCAACAGAAATATGTATATACAAACATATAATGTTCATAGTTTAATATCTATTTTTAATGTGACATTGACTATCTTCTAATTTGTCAATTATTTTATAACCCAAGTTTTAACTCAATTGAGAAAAGAAATATTTGATTAAGATGTAATGAGTCATTTTATTACATGTTTAATTTTGTTAAAAATGTTAATAACTGAATTTTTTAGTATCTAAAAGGAACTAAAAAATGATTTATAACAAATTATTAGTTAATGTTCTAATATTTTTAAAATATAAAACATAGTTTCTTTTTTTAGTATTTTAAAATTAAGTTATGATACTTTACGAGTGCACAATATTTGATTAATTTTATAATGTTGAGAGTTTATGAAATATTTTAGAGCATCACATTTTGTACTGCATCTGACATTGACTATCTTCTAACCTAAACGATGTCTGTTTTCTGCGTTCAGGCATAACCCCCCGCCAGCCCTCCTGTTTTTCTTTCTTTTTCTTTGTTTTAGCAAATATCAATCTCAAATTTACTTTCAAAATCATTAATTTGATGCTATTTTATTTTGCTACTACATTGCTTGAAGGATAAATTGTACAACAATTACAATTTCAGAGATGGAATTAACTTCAAAATTCAAATGCTATCAATTGAATATTTAATTTCATAAGTATATTAACATTAGCCTAATGTTATAATCTTTATTTATTGATCAATGATAATGAACTAATACTTACAAAAATTAATCATTATTTTCTGATTGTTTATGTGAATTTCTAAATTAAGGTATAGGCCAAATTTATTTTTAATAGATGAAGTAGACAATACTTGGCGATAGATCAAGATTTACTTAATTACAAAAATTATTAGATTAGGGGCCTAATTCATAAATTTAAAGTTCAGATTACTATTAAAAGTTTTTTTATATAATCTTTTGTTAGTTTTCACTTCATACAATAATTTATAAATTATATATTTAATAAATTAATAAAAAGCTTTTAAGGCAAGGGGTGTCTTGTGCCTCTTTACAAGAAGTCTGGGGTGAGACTCTCTTGTTCCAAGCCAACAACCTCCAATGGAAAGAGACCTTTGAAAGCACAAGCGTCTCCTTTCTGACTTTGTTTTTTTACAATTTACCCTTCAGTCATGTTTCCAATTTCCAAATTCCATTTTTGGAAGATGTCAGTTTTTTATGCCCAGCCTTGCAAGTCTTACCATTTACCAACAAAAGCTTTATTTTTAATTTTGATATTGGAGTCACAATTCACAAGTCACAACACTTAAAGGCTCTGTTTTTTTCCCCTGTTATAACTCCGGGAATGGATGAATGTCATTTATCATTATCATGTACATAACGGCCCCCTTCGATTTCTGACATCTTCATTCCCCTTAAATACATTCATGCCCCTTTTATAGTCCCCACACCACAACTTACTCTCCCCGATACTCGCTCCTTTTTCCTAGTAGAAACTGAAGAGAACTGCTCCTTCCAACTTACCATGGCTAAGGTGACTTTCTTATCTCCATTCTTATTCCCTTTTTCTATGGGACCGGTTTTTATGGTGTTTTTGTTCCGATGTGTTTCTGTTGTTTGCAGAAGAAGAATATCAACAACAACCACAGCAATACCGACGACGACGACAAGAACAAAGGAGACAAGACGGACCAAGTGAATAAGAAGAAAGGAGAGAAAAATGAGGATAGTAAAAATCAAACCACTGTTATTTTGAAAGTGGAGATGCACTGCGGGGGCTGCGCGTCTAAGATTGCCAAACTTGCTCGTGGCCTTGAAGGTAGGTATTACAGCAACGTCATCTCTTTCTGTCATGACCATCCCTCTCTCCAGCTTTATCTTTCTCCTTGACTAATTGACATGAGAAAACTGATCCATCAGCTTTAAATAAGTGTTCTACTCTATTTCTGCTTGCCCTCGATGTTTATGGTTGTTTTTCAAAATCCTCTTAACTTGGTTTTGATATTAGGGGTTGAGAATGCTAAGGCAGAGATGGTTTCCAACAAGTTGACGGTGATCGGCAAAGTTGATCCCTTGAAGATCCAAGAGGATCTCCACCTCAAGACCAAGAAAAAAGTTGACCTCATCTCTCCGCAGCTCAAAAAAGAAGACCCCAACACCAAGAAAGATGAGAAGAAATCCAACGACAAGAAACCGGATGATAATGCCAGTTATACTAAGAAACCTAAGGAGGTAACAATGAATCGCTAGTTATTTACGATGCACCATAAAAAGATCAATCGTCGTTCTTCGACACAGGGGGCATTTTAATGCTGTTCCTATTTAACCAAAGGATGTGGGTGGATTACATTGTAGTCTGGTCTGGTGTTTACTTCTTTAACTCATAGAGTGCGTTCAAATCACAATCTCATCAAACATGTCTAATTTCATTACTTAGACGTTACATTACCGTGTCAAGTGGGGTGGCGCATTTTAGCGAAGCAATTTTAATACAATATCCAATTATGATTAATTTAATGTTGTAGCCACCGGTGACGATGGCCGTACTCAAACTGAGGTTTCACTGCCAAGGTTGCATTGAGAAGATTCAGAGAATTGTCTACAAGACCAAAGGTGACCTTATTATTCCGTAAACCACCCCAAACACTCAATACTCGCGTCCATTTCGCTCACCGTTACGGTGTTATGGTTTTTGTTCTTACAGGATTGCAAGAGATGTCGCTGGACAAGCAGAAAGAGACGGTGACGGTCAAAGGGACAATGGACGTGAAGGCCTTGACTGACACTCTTAAGGACAGACTCAAGAGACCCGTCGAGATCGTTCCGGCTAAAAAGGAGAAAGACGGCGGTGGCGGTGGTGATAAAGATGAAGGCGGGGAGGGAGCAGGAAAGAAGAAGAAAAAGGGAGGTGATGGTGGCGCCGGCGGCGGTGGCCAGGAGAAGAGTGGCGGAGCTGACGTGGCCACAGTTGACAGTAATCGGATGGAGTTTATGGTTCAACCCGGGTACGGGCACGGTTGTGGGTACATGGGTCAGCCTGTTTACGGAAATGGGTATGTTGGTCAACCCGTGGTGGCCAATTGTAATTACATAGGTCCGCCTGTCTATCCATGTGGCCATGCCCCAAATTATGGTTATGGTTATGGTTATGGTTATGGTTATGGGTACGGGCAGGTGGCGGGTTACCCAGCTCACTTGAAATTCAGCGACGAGAACCCTAATGCCTGCTCCATTATGTAGTTACTAGTTTATAACTCAGCCCTAGTAGGCGGTTTGCTCGACTTTGAATGTGGGGACCAAAAATGTAAATAAAATAGAGTTGGGTATGTGGGTGGAAAATTTTTGGGTTTTGGTTGGGCAAAGTGCAAACAAACAGTCAGTTATTTGGTTGGGAATATGCAACTTATCTTCTATATTTAAGATTATGAATGACACGGTAATACGAGGTTTTGAACTTGGAAGTATTACTAAATGTAGCGATTATTTTGTTATATCAATCAAATAAATATGGAAGTAAAACCAAATTGGTAATTATATACCTATATTATATTTATATGCTGGGGGGGTTGGGCTAATCTCTTGGTAATTAGCTTTTGGTGATACAAACAGTACTGGCCATTGGGAGGTGCGGGACACAAGTCACAGACTGACAGGGGCGCACTTGAACTACAAATATGGTGGAATATTCTTTGTTATAAGAGTCATTCCACCAACTACCAATCGAATAAGTAGTAACAACTAACAGCTACTACCAGGCCCTCTCCACCTTTGAATGCCTATGCTATACAGCACGTCCAGTTTGTACATTATGCAGAAACTCATATGGTTATGATATTCTCTATTTTCATCAAAGTAAGCGCTTTTCCTTGATTTTAAGAAGAAACCAGCAGTGACTGTGAGTTCCCTAGGGAGGGGAAGAGAAGGGAGTATTATGCTTAGAGAGGGGAATGTCCGTATTCCTTTGTCCTCTCGAGCCTGTCTTCCACAACATCTTCAAGCACTGCAACGACAAATAAAATAAATATTGTATTTTGTATACGTATGTAAAATACATACCTGCGTACAGCTTATTTGAGACGGCTCGGCTGTCCTGTTTTTGGAATTTTGCTTGTCCTTTTTGCCAGTGCAGTACTGTCCAGGCATTTTCCTGGAACATGGGTCGTTTTGTGTGCGTCACCACCACATCTGCAAGCTAGCAAGCAGTGCTACTACGTAGCTATCTGCTGCCAGCTTCTCTGTACTGATTCAAGTGTGGTTCAAAAAACAAAACGCCTGCCTGCCTGGTATGATTTACGGATTGGTATCAGCGTGAGTGGAATGGCAAGAAATTCCGGTCCCCCCTTAGACTCTAAAGCTGCACTTTAGGTTACTCAAAAATTCTTCAAGTGTTTCCTTTAGAACAGACCATTCACGATTTTCCTCATCAAGTTTATGTAATGAGTAAAAACCATGTTCCACAGAGTTCTATTTTTTCCCCTAAAAAACTTCTATAGAAAAAGGAGGCGTTAGGCTTGGGCATGTAATAATAATACCTTTTACGTATACACGTGCATGCATAGTGACTCTACTCAATTCTCATCCGAATCATATATAATGCACGTAATATGGTGTATGTGATATGGTGCAATTAACATATTGTGACATGGTTCCCCCTCTCCCCTTTTTGTTGCCTTTTCTCTCAAGTATGCAAACAACTTGCATAGAAAAAGGGTGGAAGAAACTGGCTGCTGCATCTCAACAAAATCACTTTTCAAAGGCTTTTGTTTTGCTAAAAAAATGTCACAACCCACATGCAAATGTCACGGTGATAGCAATAAACACAGATCTTTTCGTATTTATGTACATATCATGACAAGTAAGAAGGGGGCAAGTGTCGGTGACTGGAACGAGCACGCATATGTACATTGCCAACTCCAACGCTAGTCCAGTCCATATTGTTGTCTAATTAAATTACGAGTAATTTGCTTTGCAAGAAGTTGGTGTGATTCTTTATGTTCTTTTGGTAAATGATTATTTATGTTTCTTGTTTCATATATATGTATACTTCAATTTCGTATATTCAATATGGGAATGTTAGTTGACGAGATTCCAAATACATGTGAAGGGAAGTTCTTTTAAATCCTTTTTCCTCTGCACGTGATGATTAAAAGAATTCAATCCCATGTGGACGTTAATGGATCATGTAAAAAAAAAGAAAAAAAGTGGACCCTATAAAGATAAAAGCGTGTCTTTTTTCATTGGAAGGGAAGACCATTAGGCCAAGACTTGACTTAAATATACAGCACGGTCAAGATTCCTCTCCTATTTACCAATTGTTCATTAATCGTTAGATTACCCCACGTTAAGTAACCACAAAAAATTAGACAAACAGGTCAAAGCTTTTACTCAATCCATGCACTACAACTTAATGAAATCAGTGTATTGTGTTGATTATAGTGGTTGGCTGAATAGAAAGCCCAATCCCAAATTCCCAATTCCCAATTCCATCTTAAGGTAAAAAAGAAAAATATCAAAGTTGGAAGGGAACAACCGTCGTGGATTGTCACAACATGTGAAAGCAAAGTTGAAATGGTTTGCGCTTGGGAATGGTGAATCTCTGAGGGGATGATAACCAAAACGAATACTATGTAGAAGAATTTATTGTCTTAATAACCCTGTGTTATTCAAAAGTTGTTAAAAAAATCCTGACATATAAAAATTAGCAAAAAAAATCCTGAGTTGAAATTTTATTAACTCACAGCCCCTTAAGTTAATCTGGTCAACGAATGGACTTGAAAAGTCTATTTTGCCTTTACACTTAAAAAGTCTTTGAGTTCTTCTTGTTTTCATTATCCAACAAACCATTGTTTTCTTTCCTCCTTGTTGCCGCAATCCCTGTTCTTTCCTCCTTGCTGCCGCAATCCTTGTTCTTCCAACAGTAGTGACTTGTTGATCTTCCTTGAATTTTCGCTGTTCTTTCCTCCTTGCTGCCGCAATCGCTGTTTTCTCGCTACAACAATT
>JAOTAX010000197.1:7307614-7346126 GCA_025629825.1 Erythroxylum guanchezii
CTTTATTGTTTGTTTGTTTATGTTATGAATTGAGTGATCATGAATAATTATGAATGTGAGTCAATCTAGAGGTTTTCCTAGAATTGATTTGTTCTGAATGGTTTTGATTTGATTAAACTTCCATTTTATTGAAATATTTGTGATCGGATTCTGAATTCCGGACTTGAAGTCCGAGGAGTATAATGGTTGGGCATGTATTAGAAAGTGCTTTGATCCGTTGTGAAATTCTGTATGTTATGTGTATTCTCACGAAAGTTGAATGCCGGACTTAGGTTCGATGAATATGAATTTCTGATTTAACATCATATGTGATATGACATGATCAGTATGTGATGCATTTCATAAAATGCATGCTCAGATAAGGGCGTTGTGACTTAAGTGGACAGTTTGAAGCGCTTCCACGTAGAGCTTTGCTCCGTGAACTCTGATTCTGCACGTAGAACTTTACTCTGCGAACTCTGATTCTGCACGTAAAGCTTTGCTCTATGAACTCAGATTCTGCACGTATAAGTGATTGCCACTCAGTCACAACAATAAGAATGAACATGAGCCTCATACGCATTGCTTATGCATAATATGAATGACTAAGTGTATTGAATGTGAATTGTGAAATAGAGTGAGATGTGTGAACTATGTGTTATGTGACTGGGTGAGCCATCGATGATGGTCACTCATTGAGTTCGCAAAACTCACCCAAAATTTGCAAATATTTTTCAGGATCAGAAGAATACCCTGTTAAGCCAACAAGAGTATACCTACTGCATGCAAGTGAAGGTTAGAGGTCGGAATCAGTTCGCGTCTGCATTACATTCCTCTATTTTGTATTGAATTGTATCTTCTGCAACTTTTTGTGTAAATTTGTATTTCGAAATGACTTGAGTGTTTTGTATTTATGAAAGGGCCCAAATGACTATTGAAATTTTGTTAATAGTTTTGTGTTAATTGAAAATGTTTGTAAATGAACCTGGGCCCAATTTGAATATCGATTTCCATATGTTATGTTTGCGGTTTCAAAATATGTTATTGATTTCAAAAAAAAATACCGACTTTTGAAGGTTTGAGTGCTCTAGCATGCCACCCTCGCGGGGCACGGACTTGGATATCACCCACGATATCGGGTTCAAGTCTTACAGGAGTTGGGTGTTACAGTATTTTCTCCTTAAAAGTGTGTACATTTTGACATATTATGACATTATGATTATTTCCTACTATAGATGATCATCCTTTTATCCCTAGTAATAACTGTTCTTGTATATGGTCATAATACATATGAAGGCCTTAAGATTTGTGTTGATCTTAAGCATTTTGAAGGTCATTGGACATATATAAAGATTGACCTTGAGCCTATATCATTTTGATACATACAGTTTAGTATGGATATCCATAAATTTAACATGACATAGGGGGATATAAGTTTTCAATCCCATAAAGGTTCTTTAATGCAATTTAGCACTCAGTTGGAGAACATAAAGATTTTCTCTAATGCTGTTTAGCATTTAGTGAAAGAAAACAAGTTTTCTCTAGTGCTGTTTAGCATACGGTGAGAGAAAACATGATTTCTCTACTGCAGTTTAGCAAAAAGTTGGAAAAATTGAGACCTACAAGTGAAGATGATACATTTTAGATCATACAGGTATCATCCTAGTTTGTCACACTCTATTTTCTCATTCAGGTTAGTGAGGTATTAGATACTTGTGATTATATTGGACCTGTGTCGCAATGACACATGTGTTTGATTTTTTTTTGGTATCAAAAGCCTTGCAAAACAAAATGTTGGACTTTCATTACCTTTGGAACAAATGTTTTTAATTTTTTTAAATTTGGTACCAATACAGTAGCGTGACTTAATCGATTTTTTAACCATTTTTAAGCTTGAGTCACAACTGTAATTAATGCTTGTCCAAAAGGGAGAATGTTGGACAATTTTGTCCTTCCCCATAATATTGGATAACTATTAATTGTATTTTTCGGTTTTTCAATAATTTATTAGTTAAGTTACGTAATTTGATCCAAACAAAGGCAATAAAATGGCCAAATAAATGATCTAAATTAATGGGTCAAAGTCCGGGAGGAAAATGAATCCTGATTTGTGTAGATCGGATCTATATCGAACTTGCGATGGGGAAGCCCAATATGGAAGCCATATATAAAGGTTAAGGTCTCTTGCAGTTGCTCATATAATTCGTAAATATACTGATCCTCTGATCCGTTAAGAGTGCTTACGTCTTGAGAAAACTATAAAAAGGCGTTAATTGCGTGTCCGTGAACGTTTTCCGTGAAGGTCGCAGGAGATTGGAGCTCGTTTTGGTTTCGAAAACTGCTTTAGAAAATCAGATGGAATCGAAATTAGGTATTTCGCATTTCTTTCGTTTTTAACCCTTTCATGAATGATCTGGGATACATAATAAGGTCTATCCTACGTGTTACACTAAAAGTCGATGGAAATGCCTAGAGTGGAAAAAATGTCCTTTATTTATGTGGCATCTCTGTATTTTGGTTAAACTATGACATTTTAGGTGGAGGACTAATGTATGTCTAATGACATCGTTTTGTCCTCTCTTAACTCTTTGGTTTCTTTGTACGTTGTAACTCCTAAATTAATGTGTAAAATTTTCTTTTAACTTCTCTAAAAAAAATAGCATCTATATTGTGTAAGTGTAAAGATTGAATATTACGATAGATAATACTGCCAATGTTTTGCATCTCTAATTAGTTGAGTTTTTTCTTTTTTTAAAAAAATCATACTTTATATTTACAAATTTTTAGTTTCAAAATTGTTTCGATATTTTTCTTAGTATAGAATTAGTAATCTGATTTAATTTCAACTAAATGGTTAATTTTCTCATGCATAAGTATACATTTATGCTATTAATGGCAATTAATTACATGAACATAGAAGATAAATAAATAATAACTTTACATTTATAAAAGATTATTACTATTGATAATAGTTGCATAAAATTATAACATGCAACTAAATTATTTATGCAAATCTATACAAAGCCTTATGAGTATTCGTTATCAAGGGTTGACAGACTGATAAGCATAAAAAATTTTCGCTTGCTTTAATGATAACGTTAATGGTAATTTTATCATGGTCTAGCTGGATTTTAGTTTTTAATCAGTATAGTAACTTCTAAGAAAATTCCTATAAATTACCAAATTTATAAAATTCCTATAAATTACCAAATTTATACACTCATAATATTAATATAGAATCCTTACATTGAATAGGTATAAGATAAGATGGAACGTGACAAGAAAATGTCATAAGCTCTACAACTCGTACTTGTTCCATTTCTCTTTTATACTAGGAAATCACCGAGGATGACGAAACCAAAGAGCCAAATGATCATTGTTAAATTCGTGTAATATCTTCCTCAAGCTGGAAGTAAGTTGGTAGAAAATGAAAAATAAACTAGCTCATGTTTTCGGCTTGAAGTTGGTAAAGGGTCCCAAAAGTATGCAGAGCCTCGCATTGAGCCCTTCTATGCATGCATAAGCTTACTAAAGCTGTGTCTTGGGCTTTATTTTCCATAGGCTAATCTGGAAATCAAGCCCCGCCAGTACTAAAACCAAAAGTTACACTCTTATCTGTGAAGCAGCACGATTCCCCTGCGGGGTTCGTTGAAGGTGAGCGACTTGGTTTTGCGGGTGGCCCTAAGATGTTTAAAAGAGCCGCGGACTGGAGCCCAAGTTCTAAATGCAGCCACCCCCAGGTACATGTTGGACCGTCAACCACTAGACCCCAGCAGAAGTGTGTTACTACATGACACGCAATCTAAGAGGGAAGAGAAAACGAGGATTGGAGTTTGAATATTATAAGAACCTTACACGTGTCATACTAATTTTCTCTAAATAAAATCCTACCTGGCTATCTCTCTCTCTCTCCTGTGCCACGGGGGACACATTGGTATTCATGCTAGTAATAGTCGTCCCTTCTTAGTCGTCCTTCCTTATAACTAACAGGACACAAATACTGAGAAACCCTAGATCCACCGTCTGCTTTCTTCCTCTACCCTCCTCTTCTTCTTCGAGGTTTGTTTCTTTCCTTTTTCTCTTTGTTTTGTATACATGACGTTCTCAAGTTGTTACTATGAGATTATCAACACTTTATCTGATTTTTTTCTTTTTTTGATTTGGTTTTAGCTATTTTGGTTTGTGAGGATGGTGTCGGACGCAAGCAAGAAGAAGGCAGCGCAGAAGAAGGCGGCTGCCGCTGCCAAGAGAGGCGGTAAAGCGGCGTCGGCGTCGGCGTCGGCGTCGGCGTCATCAAAGTCCATGACGGCTGTTCAGAACGGAAGTAGCGTGGATAAGTTGTCGGATGGAGTTGAGAGTCTTCAGATATCGGATCGGACCTGTACCGGCGTTCTTTGTTCCCATCCTCTTTCCAGAGATATTCGCGTAAGTTTCTTTCACTCGTTTTGTCTATATCTGATATTTTTATTTGACTTTTTATGGGCTTTATGGATCAGGTGATATGTAGATGTGGGAATTCTTACGCTGATTTTGTGCTTGAAATTTTTTTTTGAAATCGAATTGTAGTGATGTTGATGAGATTAACTTGTTTGAACTTTCTTCTTTTCAAATTTTTCCCAGATTGAGTCATTATCTGTTACTTTTCATGGACATGATCTCATTGTTGATTCGATGTTAGAGCTCAATTACGGAAGGTTTGACAATTTATCCACCCATTTCAACAATTTTCACGACAGTTATTAAGGACTCTGCTCAAATTTTGTTCTCTTGATTATCTTATTTGCGCAGACGATATGGATTGCTTGGATTAAATGGATGTGGAAAATCAACACTTCTAGCTGCAATTGGATGCCGAGAACTTCCAATTCCTGAGCATATGGATATTTATCATCTCACTAGGGAGATTGAAGCTTCTGAGATGTCTGCACTTGAGGCTGTCATTAGTTGTGATGAAGAGAGGTTGAAATTGGAGAAAGAAGCTGAGGCTTTGGCTGGTCAGGTATGTCCAAGTGACTCGATGTTGTGGTTCATGAAGAGCTTGTAATATGATGTTATTCCTTTCTCTTACTGTATTCATTGTGGTACGATTGCAGGAGGATGGTGGTGGAGATAGGCTTGACCTTATCTATGAGCGTTTGGAGGCAATGGATGCATCAACTGCAGAGAAACGTGCCGCTGAAATCTTGTATGGTTTGGGTTTTAACAAGCAGATGCAAGCGAAGAAGACGACAGATTTTTCTGGTGGCTGGAGAATGAGGATTGCATTGGCTCGAGCTTTGTTCATTAGCCCTACTATCCTCTTACTGGATGAACCGACTAATCACCTTGGTTAGTCTCTTAGATCCTGACTTTGCTCATGAAATTGAAACTTTGAATCACTGTTTGTTTTGACTTGTTTTAATCTTTTTCCTTAGAAAAATCTTGGGTTGTCATTCCTGAAATCTTTGTCCCAAGTATTAGGTAACTGGTGGTATTATTTGTCATCACGTGTGTGTTATTTTGTCCATGAGTGTGACTTTGTTTTTTTTTGAACTGCAATTGCCACGTTTGAAGAGAAAGTAAAAGTTTTCATTTTGATGCCTTACTTAGTTATCATCTTGAAAACGTAGTACTTAGGTAAATGGTGGTATTAGTTGCTGCCATTCGTATGTTCTTTGGTCCGTAAATGCTTCTGACTTTGTTTTTCCTGAATTGCAATTGCTGTGGTTGAAGATAAAACTAAAACTTTTCATCTTGAGGCCTAACTTATATATCATCTTGAAAACATAGTGCTTAGGTAATTGATGATATTATTTGCCACCACGTGTGTGTTCTTTTGTCTGGGTGTGACTTTGTTTTCAATGAATTGCAATTGCCACAGTTGAAGAGCAAGTAAAAGTTTCCATCTTGAGGCCTAACTTGTTTATCATCTTGAAAACATAGTACTTAGGTAATTGGTGTATTATTTGCCTCCACGTGTGTGTTCTTTTGTCCATGTTTGCTTTTGACTTAGTTTTTGCTGAATTGCAATTGCCACGGTTGGAGAGAAGGTAAAAGTTTCCATGTTGGGGCCTAAGTTATTTATCATCTTGAAACATATGACTTAGGTAATTGGTGGTATTGTTTGCCACCACGTGTACATTGTTTTGACTTTGTTTTTTTTTTTTTTTCTGAATTGCAATTGCCACGGCTGGAGAGAAAGAAAAACTTTCCATATTGAGGCCTAACTTATTTATCATCTTGAAAACAAAGTACTTAGGTAATTGTTGAGAAAGTAAAAATTTCCATCTTGAGGCCCAACTTATCATCTTGAAAACATAGTGATTAGGTAACTAGTGGTGTTATTTATTCAGTCCGTGAGCGCTTGTGGCTTTGTTTTTTTGATGCAGTTGCCACGGGCGAAGAGAAAGTACAAGTTTCCATCTTGATGCCTTGTTTATCATCTGAAAATATAGTCTTAGGTAATTGGTAGTATGAATTGGCACCATGTGTGCGATCTTTGTCTGCGAGTTCTTGTGACTTTGTTTTTACTTAATTGCAACTGCAATGGTTGAAGAGAAAGTATAAGTTTCCATCTTGATACCTAGCTTATTTATCATCTTGAAATGTTTTCATTTGATATACTTTTTGTCAATCTTCTCCACTGGGAGTTATTGTTCTCTTTTGAGAGTATTTTGGTGTTTGTTAATCATCGTCAGTGAAAAGGTTACTGTTTTTTATATTTTTTCCGTGTTTTGCACCTCTAGTGAATTGATTTAATCTCCAATTATATTTTAGTTTTTTGGTGAGAGGGGAATCTTTCTGGGCATAATTACTGTGAAGCTAACAATTAATTCATTTTTTGGATTACAGATTTAGAAGCATGTGTTTGGTTGGAGGAAACTCTGAAGAAAATGGACCGCATTCTAGTTGTGGTTTCACACTCACAGGATTTCTTGAATGGTGTCTGCACAAATATCATACACATGCAAAACAAGAAGTTGAAGTACTACACAGGTAACTACGATCAATATGTTCAGACTCGTGCTGAACTGGAAGAGAATCAGATGAAGCAATACAAGTGGGAGCAGGAGCAGATTTCTTCAATGAAGGAGTATATTGCTCGTTTTGGGCATGGATCAGCAAAATTGGCTCGCCAGGCCCAGAGCAAAGAGAAAACTCTTGCAAAAATGGAGAGGGGTGGGCTGACAGAGAAGGTGGCCAGAGACAAGGTTCTGGTTTTCCGATTTGTAGATGTAGGGAAACTCCCACCTCCAGTGCTTCAATTTGTGGAAGTTACATTTGGCTATACGCCTGATAATCTTATATATAAGAATCTTGACTTTGGGGTTGATCTTGACTCTAGGATTGCACTAGTTGGCCCCAATGGTGCTGGTAAAAGTACTTTATTAAAGCTTATGACAGGGGATTTAGCTCCGATTGATGGCATGGTTCGGCGTCACAACCACCTGAGGATTGCACAGTTTCACCAGCATTTGGCTGAGAAACTTGACTTATCCCTGTCTGCTCTGCAGTTTATGATAAAAGAGTATCCAGGGAATGAGGAAGAAAGAATGAGAGCAGCAATTGGGAAGTTTGGGCTATCTGGCAAAGCCCAGGTAATGCCTATGATGAATTTGTCAGATGGCCAGAGGAGCAGGGTGATTTTTGCTTGGCTAGCATTCAGGCAGCCACAAATGCTACTTCTAGACGAGCCAACTAACCATCTGGATATTGAAACCATTGACTCATTGGCAGAGGCGTTGAATGAGTGGGATGGTGGTATGGTTCTTGTTAGCCATGATTTCAGGCTCATAAACCAGGTTGCTGAGGAGATTTGGGTGTGTGAGAACCAAACTGTTACCCGTTGGGAGGGCGGTATTATGGACTTCAAGGAGCACCTGAAACAAAAATCTGGGTTTGCTCAGTAAAATTCCCTATTACGGGTGCCTCCATTGTGTTTGACTGTGATAGGCGGATAGCAAAGAATTTCAGGGAGCTGATAGGGAGTGTTGGCTGGGCACAATATTGACACCTATGGATGGTTACACCCCCGTGACAACGCAGGGTGTTAAAAGAACAGAGGTGGGTGATACAAGGCTTGCTTCTTGTTTTCAGCCGATATCACTATGTACTCTTCTGTTCAACTTTTAGGCGATATTGTTATAACTATGCTATTATTAAAATTTATTATTTGCATACCCAGGAGATTGTTGGCGGTGTCGTGTAATTTAGAGGTAAGCATGGCGTGAACATTCTATCATTAGTGCAATGATTATACTTATCGGAAACTTTTGTCTACTTCCTATAGTTTGTGGTTGTAGTGTGGCATTGCTTTGACTGTCTCATCTATAGGGATTGAATATTAACTGTTTGTAATGCTTCTATATGAAGCAAGGAGCACTATGTTGAAGGAAAACGTGTGGTGTTATTCGATGCAAAGATGAGATCAAGTGCAAGGAAAGCTTGTGATTTAACTAGGTGCATCCGTATCACTTAAAAGAGCCAAAAGGAACACTCGTCAACTTGGGTGGTCTTTGCCATGTGTAAAATCATTATTCTATTGGCTAGTAATGGGATTGGCATGGTAACATCACATTGGAGTCTAATTGATTCTTTTAACCCTGAACCTTGCTGGCTTCCAAATTGCTAATAATTGATTAAAGCTAATAAAGGGATTGCAATTATAATATGCAACACATAAAAGAATACGAGTATAATGCAACACATAAAAGAATATGAGTATCATTAGGGCGTGTTAATTTCCAACTTCCTTTAGGTTGAGGACCACTAGAGACTGAGTTGCGTAGTCCTGCTTCGAACAATCCCGTTCCAGGGCCGACTTGCCTTGTCTTGTCAACCTTAGCTCTCTCGTTTTAATCGAAAAAAAGCACATCATATAAACGCGTGACTAAACTAGTCAAGAAAACACATAGATATCTTTCCTCTTTTGCACAGAATTAGAGTTACATCCCTCTCAATTGGTACTTGGAAATAAGCTTGTACACGTAGTTTCACTGTGATATTTGTGTGTATATGTAGCCAATATATCACATGGTTAATTATTATATAGCCACGAGATCGAACATATCAATTAAGAATTCTGATAAAGAAAGGAACACGTATATGTGGATCCCGCATTTCAGGGTGCTTTGCTTGACATACATCTATAATGACAAATCATAAAACGAGTAAGCTAAGTTGGTTTAGGTATAATCGATCCATTGCAAGTTGCACGAGGAATATTTTGGCTTCTAGGTTTCGATGGGTCCAAAAACTGTTCTTTTTCTGGAAAAAGTTCAATTGATTTGTTAATTCAATATCTTCAAGTTGCAAATTGAAATGTCATTTCAATGAATATGTGATAATGATTTGAGCCACTTCTCTGTAGCCCCTCATCTGTCGACTTGTTTTCTCGTAGACAGACATGGGTGACTGTACTTGTACTTCGAGACGTTATACAACCAAGAAATTGCAGTTTATAATTATTTTAATTTTTGTTATTTCTTTAATTAACGAAAACTAGAATTGTAATTTCTTTTGCAAAAAGTTTTTTTTTCCATAGTTCCTATTTAATATTCTTCTTCTTACTTTTACATATAATTTTCAATTTTTTAATCCTTGGTCTGGACTGTGAATATTCTCAGCTATGTAATGGCTGGCTTGCTACTATATTTTACCGGCAGAAATGAATATTTTCATTACGTGACTAAAAGGGTATATTAAAATTTTTATAAACTGAGTTCATAAAATGATTATTAGTAAAAGAGTTACCAATTAATTGAGAACTGAATGTTATATTACCTTAAATTGAACCGTACAATTTTTATATAATAACAAATCTTAATTTTCAGAATTGCAACTTCTTCACTTTATAACCTGCTACTTGAGTATTTGTAGACATGCTAATTAAGTATATTTAAATACATAAGCTACCGTAAAAGAGCATATTAACTACATAAGCTACCATAAAAGGCCTTTGAAAAGACCCTTCCTTCCTATTTCCTAATTCCGCAAATGAAAGAAAAAAGGTCTTGAAAATGGTTCATTTACTAATTAATCCTTCTGGAATCCCTCCATATTGTGGATCTATAATCTAGTTTTCTCAAGTTCTTGGACTATATAGCTACATCATTTTTTATCTAGTTAAAGCAAAAGGGGACATATGGAAAATAAAAATGACTTGAATTTTGTGAAGAAAAAGAACATAGATTACTTCTTACTTCAATTTATACCAACGTTTTAAAAAATAGAGTGAAGTTAAACACAAGAGGTTTAAGATTTGAAATGTTTAACTATTATTAGATTTAAAGATTAGAATACAATTGATAGAGATTGTACTTATTTATTGAAAATTTTGAAGTTAAATTAAAAAAAGATTTTAACTAATTTATTTTATTTATAAAAAGTTATTAATCTATGAAAAATAATCGATTAATTAATGATCGATTTTTAATAACAAAAGTTATTAAATTTAATCAAATCAAAAAATTAAAACTAAATTAAAAAATTAAACGATTCAAAATTTTTACCGATCAAATCAAGTAAATGCTAGAGTTTTTTAGCGTAGATATATAGACAAGATAACGTGGGTTGGTCATATAAATTGGTCTAAAATTTGGGAAATAATTGAATATATATAAAGGACAATTAGCTAAGCATATTTTGGCAGATTTACTAGTTCTAGTCAAGTAAATGAACTGGAACAAGCAAGAACAATTGATACAAAAAGTTAAGACTCCATCTGGCTAATGGTTTTCATCGTCAACAACTTTGCACCATAGGTTTACATGCACCCCAGCTGATGGCCTCAACACCACCACTTTCCTCCCACCGCTCCGCAAGTATCCTCTCCAGTTCGGCCGGCCGGCAAGGAATGGTCAATGCACCCTCTCGATCGAAGCCATATTCCTCGGCAGCTTTCTCCAGTAGTCTCAAAAACGTAGGGTGAGTCAAGTAACACAATGGAACTACAAATCTTTTAGGCTCCTCACCGTCCACAGCTATCACTGCAAAGTGACCTTGTTTAACGTCTTTAGGCACATACGTTGAGTCAGTTTTTCCATTGTAGGAACTTTGTTTCCTTCCAAGTAAAAGGCTCTTTTGTAGCTTCTTAGCTACAATCTTAAGCTCTATGATGCCATTCTTCTTCCTACAGCTACTCACAAGCTTAGCCATATTCGAAGTAGATGTGTTTTCTTTGGTTGATGTCGTGTGTTGTGTGCCCTGTTAAGTGTGCTAGCGAGGGATTTATATAGCTGTAGATAAAGGGTTTGGGGGTGGGATAAGAATAGACAATGTGTACTTACACTGGCCGACTGCGATAGAGAGAAGAAGAAGCATGTTCATGGTTGGACTGACTTGGGATTTAATTAGGAGACCAGTGCATGTGCATGAGTGTCTACTAGACCATGAAACGTCGCTTTTCGATAGTCACGTCTGGTTCAGTTGGTCGTCCTCTCCCATTTTGCTCCTCTTCCATGTAATTCAGAAAGTTTTTAGTAAGGAACGCTTATACAAGCTCAGATTAAGCAACTGAATATTATTACTCATTCCAACTGCAGATGCCAACTTATGGACTGGTGAACAGTAGCTAACTAACTATCGTTCATACTTGTCACTCGACTAACACTCGACTACTTACTGAGGACTTTACTTAAGTGTAAATCTTTGCTCTTTAACGGCAATTAACAGGAGGCTCGACTTTAGCATCGCCATTTCTTTGTAAACTGCGTTAGTTAGTAACAAAATATGGTTAATAAGTTACTACAAGAGATTCTAGATCAATATTAAGATGTAACAGAAGTTTAAGGCAAAACTCAGAATGCAACGCGCTTTCATTGATACCTGTAAATAAGCATGTAATACAAATCAAAGTATAAGCATTACTCTTCTTTAATCTCTCTTATTTAGTAATGTTGATCCTTCTAGTGATTGCAAGTTTAGTTTAACGCTCTTTCATCTCGCCTAAAATAACCTAGACCGATGTAAACTGTAAATTTGGGTTCCAATAATAAGTCCGATTGCATCCATTTCAGTTCTTTAGCTACATATTTCATAGGATATACGAGCTTGTTTAGTAAATAGCTGGTTAATTATTTTTTGGTGAATTGAGAGGTATTTAAATGTTTACCTGTGTCATACCACTGATAATTATGTTTCATAATCAGTGAATTAGGATGACAGATTGAACGCAATTCGTTGTTTTTGAAACTATTTTTGAAAAAGCTCCTATGAGGAACGTTTTGTTCCAGCGATTGAAAAATTAAGGGACAAAAAGATAATTATGTCTAAAAGTTATTATAAATTACTCAAGTTCTCATCTTTTATTATTGTTTTCCCTTTATCAAACACTAATACTCTAAATTTCTCTGATACGCCGCTAGGAGAGACGACATAGGTTAGTGATAAATAAATTAATATAATAGAAAAATGAATTTCAACTTGATTAATATGGAGGGAGAAAGTAGTAGTAGTAGTAGTAGTAATAATAATATATTAATCAATTAATTATTATTATTATATATTTTATGTTTTTTATTATCTAAAATCTAAATTCTTATGAAAATATTCAAAGAAATATTAAGATATAATACTCATGTCCTTATTTTTTAAGTCATGTCCTTATAACTCATTTTACATATAAACAACTAATTTTAATAAACATCTATAAATAAACAACTGATATTATTTGCTGGTCAAATCAGCTGATATAATCCGCTGTCAACGAACCACTGATAGAATTAGCTAATAAATGCAATCCACTGATTGTCAAACAGTATCTATACTTCTAATTTATTATATTATATTTGCTTTTCTTCTCTGTCTTGTACCTAGATTGGCAAAGTGAAGCAATTGGACTAACAAGATTCCACAAGCCCTATGATATATTTAGCAAAATACGGCAAAAGGAAGGAAAATTCATGGACCGACCTTATCATCTCTACCCTATAGGAATTATGAGATCATGCCAAGGACACCCTTAACATCTAGGGGTCACGGACCGACCATAAAGTCCTATTCAATAAGTGGAACGCATTAGTTGTCCGCTCTCTGGTTAGGTAATAAAGATTAGAGAAGGGCAATCACTTATTCTTATTCTTAAACAAACATTCTAAAGACCAAAGAGTGGGGTAAAAAGAAGAGAAAAGCTCTCCGTTGCTGATTTTCCTATAGCTGGATCCTCCGAAACCACACGAATCCTTAGTTAGAATGTAATTCCAACTCAACACCTTTTGAGAAGAATTGCTCTTTGTAGAGCACAATACAATGAATGTTGTAAGCTATGTTCGGTGTGTGGATCATTTTCTATTTAGAATTGTAAATAAATTGTAGTTTGTTTTAATTTTGAGTTTTAGATATCCTTACAATACGGAGCAATTAAGCAAAATTTGAGTTATTCAAAACTATAATTGTTCATTGATTTTTTGTCACAAAATAAAAACCAATGTTTTAAAAATGGACTAGAGGTTAAAACGGTAAAACATGAGACTTAAGGTTTAACAGGCTCAACAGGTATTAAACTTTTATAAAATTAGCTAAATATTGAATAAATTAAAGAATCTAAAATATGATTGAAAAAGATTGTCATTATCCATTAACGAATTTGAAGTTTAATTGAAAAAAGAGATCATTAAATGAAAATTAAGTGATTTATATTGGTTCATAAATATTTATTAATTTGCAAAAATTGATCGATTATTTTTTACCAGAAAAGTTGTTAAAGTAAATTAAATAGAAAAGTTGAAAAACTAAACTGAAAAGTTGAACGGTTCAAAATTTTTTACGATTAAATCGGTTAAACCGATTGAGTTTGTTAATTACCAATAAAAACTGGACTCCATTGACAACAAACTTGGTTTCTTTTAACCTTTTATTTTTCAACTAAAATACATTTAACTCCCCTGTGTTTTATCCCTTGGTACGTTATGGCTCCCCTATTTTTAAAATGGACTTATTATCTCCTTTAACCACCAATTAAAGGAGCTTAGAATTCAAAAAGACTTTTATACTTTTGCATTAAGATGACATCAATACAACTGTAAATGTTGCATTTTTTGGACAAAAAAATCCTTTTTGGTCTTTTGTTGACTAAAATACATTAAACTCCTATAATTTTTGCTTTATTTCTTTGTGCCCTCTATTTCAAAACAAAAATTATTTTAAGAATGAATTACATTTTGACCGTTAATAAATAAAAAAAATTACTAAAAATATCATTGTCTTCACAATTGTAATTCATGACTGCTAATTTAAGGAAAAAATTTAAAAAGAAAATTTATTTATGAAACAAAATTAAAAAAGAAATAATTAAAAATAATAAAATTAAATATCACCATTTTTATGTTTCCCTTTTGCTTTATAAAATTATAACTTAGAGAATCTCTTCTTCTATATATATAGGAATCGATATTATTACATTTCAATTCCTTCTCAACACCTTTAAAGGAAAATTTCGAGTTGGATCCAATAATTATGTAATAGAAGAAGATATTGTCGAGACAAAGAACCCCTACCATGGAAAATATTTTGATTGAAGAAGTTTCAAATTTTGTCTTATATATATAAACAAAGCCACTCTTGAGTCCTCGATTGATACTAGAACAAAAAAATTCAAATTAGAATTAGTAAGTATCAAATAATTGATAAAATAGATAACAATAATATAATAATTTATAGTTTTATAGAGCAAAAGGGAAACATAAAAATTGTGATATTTTATTTTATTATTTTTAATTATTTCTTTTTTATTTTTTTCATAAATAAATTTTATTTTTTAATTTTTTCATAAATTAATAGTTATGAAGTACAATTGTGAAGACAACCATGTTTTTAGTAATTTTATTATTTATTTATTAATAATTAAAATATAATCCATGCTTAAAATAAACCATAGGAGTTAAATATATTTTAGCAAAATCTATCATTATCTCTTATCACACTTCGCATTTTTTAAAATGGCCTTATAAAAATATCTTGCGCTGAAGATAAAAAATGTAACTGACAATAAAACATAAATAAATAAATGAGAGGAAAGATAGTGAGAGGGGCAGTATTAATGGAAAACCAAATTTGCTCCACGAGTCATCTCACCGTAGGGCAGAAAAGAGTAAGACTCAGAATAGCCATAATTCATTATCGACAGGAGATTAATGTCTGTGGATTATGTCCAATCATATCATCTGGACTCAAAAAGAGAAAAACCTTATGGATTGCCATGAAAAAGCTTCCATATGGGGTTTAAAAGGCCACGGGCAATCAATATGTTTCCGATAGGGAGCATCTAAACACGACTGCCTCAGAATTGAGAAGCTACTACTGGCGGTTGGCAGGTACTCGTTTCCTTTAATTGCAAGAACACAAGTTCGTGTTTTTCGATTGTCTTGAAGTGTGTATTACGTACAAGACCTGAAGGCTTAGCAACGTCACACTTCTTTTATTGCTGAAAAAGAAGATTATGATCACATTTGCGGAAGATTGTGACAACTATTAATTGAAAGTGTTGTGGTTTGTTACCGATTGTTTAATGTTAATTAGTAGTCTGCTTTTTTAAAACTTAAACTTTAAAGCTTGTCAATCTTACATGTATCCGCAGGCATACGGTTAAACAGTAATCAAACTTCTTGTCCTGACACATTATAACAAACTGATCGGGCTCCATGATCACACAATCCTTATCTTGTTCTTATATTTTTCTTCTCGTCCTCAAAGAAAAAAGATGGATAGATGAAGAGCAAATTTAGTCCGAAGATAGAGAAAGGAAGGAGGCATGCAAATCAGCATTGTATGAATTTAGGAATATTTGACTTCTTTTACTTCAAAGCAATTCTACGTGTACTGAAAATCTTCAATGACTTTAGGATGATATTTAATTGATGTCACAATTATGCAAGATTAGTCAAGAGTGAAACTACTAGTAAATAGAAAGTTATAAACCCAATTTATCAAAAAGAAAGTTATGATTACCTAATTATAATTAGGTGAAGCAGGAGAGATTGAAAAATCTAAAATTAAGGTCACATATTTTTGGAAGTCTTATAATTCAACCAAGAAATGGGTTCTTACAAGAAAACGTTTTCAAACTAGATGCACTACAAGAAATGAAGGCATTATCGACGAAAATTTGGCAACGGTTGACAAACCGTCGCAAAATTGCGATGGAAATTGCATGTCGTCGAAAAACTACTATGGGAAAAAAGTCATTTAGCGACGGAATAAAACTTTGTAGCTGAAATAGGGAGGAAGTCGTGGTTTGTCAATGGAAATTGTATAACCGTTGGAAAATGTGTGTGGAAAATTTAGGGTTAGTGACGGTAGGGTAACCGTCGGTGAATAAGGCGGAAGAAAAAGGTGGCAAGTGGAAAAATAGGGTTTGCCGACGGTTTATGTCGTCGCTAACAAACCGTCAGTAAATATTAAAGCAATACGTCGCCGACGTTTTGACAAATGAACGATAAAATGTTAATGAAAACAACATCGTTTGGTTGGTTATTTGGGTGGCTTTTAACCAGAACAAAACGACGTTGTTTGGTGACCAAACGACGTCGAAACGACGTCTTTTTATTCTGGTTAAAAGCCACCCAAATAACCAACCAAACGACGTTGTTTTCATTAACATTTAAATTATGGTTTAAATGTTAGTGTTAGAAGCTTGTATGATGAAGCTTTGTTGTGATGTTGCAATGGTGGTTTGATGCATGTAATTAGGTGTTTGTTGAAATGCCTATTACGAAATTGATGGTTAAAATGAATGATAGGAGATGGATGCAACACTATTTATTAGACAGGTTAAAATCAATAGTGGGTAACATGATAAGAGCAAATCCTTTTTATAAAATTATCATACCCTTTTTCAAGGAGTAGGCCTTAACTTAAAATATAATTTTTTTAACTTAGGTACATTTAGTGATCAACTTGTGAGTGTCATCTTTGGAATTGATTAGAATTATACCTTTGCTTTGAATTTTTATCTTTGGCAAGTCTATAAAGAATCATTGCTTCTCACCATCTCATAAAACACTACAAATTTGGCTTTGTATTAACGTATGTGATCGCTTGCACCGTTATCTAATTACCACATATTATCAACATCATTTTCGTCTTATCTTCTTGTTAACAACAAAGTTGACTCTTTAAGTTCTTGATTATCATCAATAAGATTAGACTTTTCTTCAATACTACTAATGGCAATACAATATTATCATTAATAATGGTCAATTTATGACAATTAAAACATTCAACTTTAGACTATTTGTATCTCCTTTTTTTATATATATTTTACTAATAGTCTTATCCTTTTTGTCTTATTCTTCCATGTATTGTTTATGAGTTTTGGTTTCTCTCTTTATTAATTTTGTTGTCTTTATTGGATCTTTTTTTCGAAATAGGCCACAATAAGGTCATCTTCCTTGTCCACAACCTATACGTTGATTCTTTCTACCTTGATCATTCTTTAAAGTAGTCTTAAGTTTGAGAACTTGCTCTAATGACTCTTCTCATCTTCTCATGATCTTTTCTTCACGATCTTGTAAAGAACCCTCTAGTTTTTTTAACATAGCTTTCTCTAAACCTTCCAAACATTTTTAAAGCTAAAAAAACTCTCATGCATAGATATAATTCTACTTTATCAGATGAGAAAATTGGAAGGAAATGAGTCCAGTACTTACCATACTTTATACTTCCCTCAGAACACTCTTCTATACTTTAAGAAACATGGCTCTCATACCACTTGGTTAAGAAATGAGAGATTGGAGAATGAAGAGTGAAAAGATCATAAATGGATTATAGTATTTACAAAAGTGTTTATCTTCTATTTGCAAAAAGATCATAAATAAAAATATAAATGACTCACTTATAATATTATAAGATTTTAGTGGTTATAATAAGACTTTTGAATTAATTCACATTATTTACAACAATAAATTACCATAAGAGTTCTATTCTAAAATGTCAAATTACTATTTTCAAAAACCATGGTGGATAATATTGTTGTAGAGTTGGACATTTCTTTTACGAATAACGTATAGAGTTGGTCATATGACGATAATGAACCTTTAAACGATCCATCGAACGAATTTTTTGATATTTCATCTGGAGAGGATGACTAGGGTCAGAGATCTGAAAAGGAGCCTGGGTTTTATTCTTATTCATCCGAAGAAGAAGATGGTTGTACTTTATAATTAAGTTATGATAGTGATTAAATTGTGTTTGTAATTGAATTTTTTAATGAGCGTGATAAATTATTTCCTTTTCACTATATTATGTAAAGAATTTCATTGCAAATCTTATTCAAGGAATGTTGACATGGCGAATGGTTACGAATGGTAGTAATTCCTTCCGTTGGGAAGAATGTGGCAAAATTGTTCCAACCGAAAGAATAAAGTATGCAAGAAAAATCACCACTTCATACACTAAGGATCGTTTGCCTTCTATGGCCAGCCGATCTTCTACTTCAAGGTATTTACTATGATCTAAATAACGTCTCTTTCCTTATTATGTGCATCTCATTTCCTTTGATGAAATGGTTATATATATTCACATTTGCTGGTCTATACTACATGTTTTAAGCTTCCTTAAATCTCGAAGATGACATGTATGCCGATAGAGGCGAGAGCGATGTCACTACAGTATGTAAAGGATTAGGAAGATCGGTTCTTAAGCAAAATTCATCGATTCTACAAACCTTGTCTGGACATTCATATATGCATTAATATCCATTATTGGTTCGTTTAACCGTTTTCTAATATGACATTATGAAAGTTATATACTAATTGTGTTTTAGGTAAATCAGTTCCTGTTAGTAGTTTATCTGGAGAGTTAGTCTTGTATACTAAGACCAGCGACGCATTCACTGTATCCTCAACAAGTTTAGCTATAACAGAAATGCTGTTGCAAGAAGGTGTTCAAAAGCGTACACTTGAGGAAAGAAGTATCACTGTTTTAATTGGTGCGTTTGAACAAGCCAGGACACTTCTTAGGAATCCAGACATCGGGGACTCATTTATCTTTACCGAATCCCATGTCACATGGAATCAAACAAAATAATTATATCATTTTAATTTATCGTTGCAATATACTAAACGTTGATATATTGATGTATGAGTAAGAATTTGGCCTATGCCATATTGAATGAGGGTTGTTATTGTTTTTTTTTCTGCAATTGTTAATTGTCATTTTTGTCGTTTGTACGTGGATATGACATACAACAAATTGCCTTATTTCCTTTTCCATATATTGTATCAAATATTGAATTCAAATTATTATATAAGTAGAAAATTCAATAAACAATGATTTTCAGGTTCATCGTATGGGACTAAAGAGACAACGTGAGGTTATGCGGGTCAGGTTTAGAGGCTTAATCGGTGGAACTTACTATGTAGGTGGATCGTCACATTCTGCAGCTCCCAGTAGCTCACCTCCTCCCCCTCTCGAACCTACAGTTGCAGATGAGGCATCACAAATTAAATTAATATGCACAGATAATTCATAACTGTTTAAATTATGTATTTTTCATAAATCATTAAACCAATTTTAATGTCATGATTTTACAAAAAATTCTAACTACCAATTATCGACGGATTTTAGAAAACCATCAGAAAACGTATTAACATGTTATCGATGAAATAAGGACATCGTTGGAAAACATGTTAACATATTACTGACAGAATTAGGACACCGTCGGCAAACATGTTCACATCTTACCGACGGAAATTCATATGCTGTCGGTAATTTGCCCATTTTATTTAGCGATCGATTCTGTTAATCCGTTGGTATATTTACATCTTTTTATCGACGAAAAATGATTTGATATTCCGTCTTTAAAATTACCTACCCCGCATTAATGAAGACTTTGCTGGCCGTTAAATTCCGTCAATAAATATTAATACCAATGAAATATTAGCATTTTCCGACGGTTTTGTTCGTCGGTAAATCCAAACATTCTTGTAGTGATGACAGGATGAATTATTGGGGGTTGATGCATATACAATGGAAAATGATGAGATTGTGGGTCTACAAATTGATGTCAATGATAACTCAATAATTAATACCCCATATATTGAGGGTGGGAAGCCCAATATAGCATCCGGACACACCTCTCCCAAAGGTTTGGAAAATGAAGTGCATCACTTCACCTTGCAATATTTGGAGCATTGTCAGCTGGATTGGGCCAACATGTTGACTCCATTAGTAACTGTTGGGCAAAATGAGAATTCTAAGGTTAGGCTGGTGAATGAAGAACAAACAACAATGGTAAACTCTGGTGATTACAAAGTGACAAGTCGGGGGATTAGGAATATCATCTCTCAAAATATAAAACAGAAAATAGGTTCCTCTTGATAAAGCAGTCTAGATTTGACAGCAGAGGATTGCGATTCTCCATCAGTTATAGACCAAATCCCTGACATTCCAAGAGATTTTTATGTGTAGTTAAAAACTGTAAAGAGAAAATCAGCTAGGAAGAGAAAGAAAAATCCAAATACCAACAATAGAGGATTACTCTTAAATAAGAAAATGTATCTTGGCATGCAACGTCCAGCCTAATATTTATATGGAGATGAAGTATAAATGATGTCTTTAGTTGATTTGTTTTGTGAATAAATACTACCTTTCTTAAGGAGTTGGGTAGTCATATTGTCAATATGATGATGAAAGCGAGTTAAAAAACCTCTAAATTACCATTGTTCTCTTAACCCTAATTTGGAAGTACTAGCATTTTAGATGTGCAGATGAGAGGGGTCTTTTACCTCTATTATAATCGACTTGCCTTTGATAACCAGCGGTATCTTTACTATGTTGTTGATCCAATTGGTTTAGTTTGTATTATGTAATGTGTAGTTGTTTTTATTGTAGGAGACCATTGTTTTGAAAACCGAACCGGACCGACAGGTTCGACCGGTGACCGATCGACTATCTGGTCCGGTTCACTCCTAAAAATCGGACTCTAATTGAACCAGTAGGAACTGGTCAAAACTGGTCAATTGATCGATTGAACCGGTCACTGGTTCAATAAATTTTTTATTTTTTTATTTTTTATTATTTGATATATTTTTGTATTTTTTAATATTACTAATATTATATATAATTAAATATAATTATTGCATAATTATGACGTCACACTGGTTCAACCAGTAGTTGAACCGATCGAACCGGTCAAACTAATGACCAATAAGGCCTCCGGTTCAATGTCCGATCTGAGTTTCAACACCTTGTAGAAGACTAAGGAGAGCATTGTATTTCTCCTAACCTTGTTATTCATCTTTACCTTTCAATCCAATTTTTTAATTTTTCCAAAAAAAAAAAGAAAGAAAGCTATGATATCAGGAACTCTACCATTTTGGCCTTTGATATGGTGTGATTCCGTACACGTAGGAACTATCGACAATGTATCCATTTTATATGTAAAAGTAGACCTTTAGTGCAGAGTAAATTTCAAAAGCAAAAATATATTCATTTATTAAGCCACCTGTAGTAAATATACGTGATAAGTACAAAAGGACATGGATGGTGAGGTATGGCTAGCCGAGTACAATGCGCAATACTGTTGATGCAACGTTTGGGAACATGTGGGGGCCAATAATCACAGTCAATAACACCCCATAATTGGGAAAGTTAAAAGCTTATATGCTCGTATTGTCCTTGTTTTGCCAGAGCACAATAGCTTCATCATATCCAGTTATAAATATCTATAATCTATGTAACAGTGATAAAACGATGCTGCAGTAAGAGAAACGATGCAGTTCTTATCAATGAAACGGAGCGTAGAGAGGAATGTACAGAACATCAAGAGAAATAGGACGCAAAGTATTATGGCAATTTTGTAAAAAGAGATGGAAGTTTGTTATAAAGAAAACGACTATAAACGCTTTCTTCTTACTCGAATATTTACTGTAACAATACATAATTCAATGAGAATTTTTCGTCTATCCTTTTCTGATTTCTCAACATATATAAATGGTACTTCAAAATACTGCAGGATTGACCTTAATTCGAGTTCTTTCGTAATAACAATAATTGGAACAATTGCTTGTTAGAGTACTTCTCTAGGTGAGGGAAGACTGTTTTGATGGTTTGATCTGCAGTCTTTTTGCCAGCTAACGAACATTTTCAATACCGCGTGTTATGCTTAATGGCCGAGTCAAAAAATTAAAATAGAAAAGTCTAAATATTTAATTTTTTAAAATTTTAGGGGGTTCAGTGCATCACCAACCCTTAAATAACTTCATTCTTTTATATATATATATATTTAATTTTGTTATAACTTGAAGGGCCCAGTGCTCCACTAGACCATATACCTTCGTCAATGGTTATGCTTGGTAATTGTCAACACTGTTTAAGCAAATAGTACATTATCTGCAACAAAAATATCTAGTGTACATCACAACTAACAGTTAGATATTTATTTTTATGAAGATTTACTCTTAAAGGGTAAATTTCGTATTTATCATTAATCATTGATGAGGTGTAGATCTAACTCATGATAACTATATTTAAATAGGTACGTTCAATGAAGTTTTAGTCTCTACTAAGAATTTCTTAATTATAGTATTGATAGTAAGTTCTGGAAGAACCTACGTAGGGTGGTGGGAACAAAAGTAATATTTGCAGAAGTTCTGAAAATTCTGTCCCTTTTAATTAATGAACGAATATTAAGTTTCTTATTGCGTATAAAATCAAATTATGTTAAAAAGAAAAGGCCAAAAGACTAATTTATACTGGGATTGGTTGGAAGAAGATGGTGAGATTGAGGTTTTGAAGTGACGAGGTATCATTCTCTGTAAACGTAATGAAGTACAATGGGGAGAGAGTTAGGGTGAAAAAAGAGGAGCATGTGCGTCCTCCATCATTTTGGCAGGTATGATGAAGTCAATCTCTCACTCCAGGCACATTATTGCTGGATTCAACCGTCATATCCACACCCAGCAAAATATATCAAGACTGCTGGAAGTCCCTCCAGGGCAGACAAGCTGTCCCACAGGTACACCAATTGTTCTTTTACTTGGACACTTCTGGTTATTTATTTTAGTAGTAACCCAATCGTCTTTTTTCTAATCCTCTTATGTGGTGGTCACATAATTTTGCATTCCCTCTTTAAAGGGTGTAGTGTGCTATCCTTCTAAGATTAATTACTTAATATTTATGGGGTTTAACTGTTTTTACAAATTTTTCTCATAATTCAGAACATTGTTGTAGTTTAATTGCATTTGTCAATGATTAAATTATAAATTTAGTCTATGTGTTCAATAGAATTTATTTTGATTTGTGATATACTTTACTAAGACCTCTGTGAGAAAGAGATTAACAAAATTCTAATATCATTATGTCATACTATTTCAAGTGTCATAAAGGTAGGATAGTTGAAGTCGGGTAACAAGAATATGTTCACACCATAGCAGAAGGAAATCATAAGGCTTCATTAGTTGACTAGAGATGAACATGGCCTGCATGCATAAAAATTAAGAAGCACAGTGCTCCTGCTGCTACTGATATTTTGTCAGCTCAGGCTGTGAAAATCTTGGTACATTTGGAAAGGATCCTATATATTATTACAAACGACCATTGCCACATTACGAAAAAATATGAGGGAAACATCACTCGGAGAAATCTACCAACTCGCCTTAGCTTCACTCGATAAACTATGTGATCAACTTTTTTAATAATGTGATAAAAGACGATTTGTTATTGAAAAAAGCTTGCAAAAAAGCTTATATGAAAATCAAGTGTAAGGAGAGAAATGTCCAGTTAAAACATTAATTTTAAATTTGATTAATGCAAATGATCACAAATGCAAAAAAAATATCAATTATTTAAAAATAAATTGAATATGATTATTAACAAATTCCAGTGACTTATATTTCCTTAATTTATCGTTAATTAAAACAAGTTCCTTATTTTATAATCAACATATAATCTTAAATACTTTAATTTATTACTAATTTTAATCAACTATAAAATTATGATTAACAAGTATTTTCACACTAAATCAAAACAACTACTCTACAGAAAATATATAAATACTCAAGAGAATAAAGAAGAAATAAAATAAATATCACAACTTTTAAAATCAAGATTTAATTATTCATTGACTAGACTTCACTTATCTTGACTGAAAAGAATGGGGTTAGATACCGTGGTTGTAACTTACAAGTGAACACAATTTTTTATATTCCCTTACCAAGAAAAATACTCTTATAAAGACAAATTATATATGCATAAATTTATCTCTATTTGCACATACATATAAATACAAATTCTATTCAATTAAAATAACTTTAATGAGTACATTGAAAATTCGGATGTAGTTTCGCAAAATCTGATTCTACCTCAGCTACTTTGAGTTGTTTTTGTCAATTGCTTGATGCAAAGCATCTGTGTCAATAATTGTAAATATTCCAAAAAGATACAAACAAAAAATTTAAATACACAACGAACAAATTAATACCTGAAATTTGGTAATACAGTTCGACACACCTTGCCTACGTTTATGTGGCTCTCACCCAACTTAATCAACTTTCACTTATGATAGAATAATTTTACACAAGGTTTTACAGAGCTGACTCACTCAACACTTGACACTATCTCCCATACTCACATCCTGTGAAAGTTAATCACTCCTAATAACACAACCAACTCGTGCGAACCTCAACAGAGGATTTTCATAATTCAAGTGATTGAATCAATAAAGACATAAACAAAAAAATCACTTGAGATAAAAATAACTCTCTTAAATTTGTAGCTTCATCAACGAAAGTATGGGAAGTTGTCCACCAAAAAATCTGTTGTGAACCTTTGATATTGTTATTGAAGCATCCTAGGCACAGCAACCACAAAATTCATCAAACAAACAAACATTACATCACTGAAACTTTATAGACAATAGAGCTACAACCATACAAAATTTGCTAGAGGTTTTTTCACATAAAAAAATAATTGGACATCTCAAAAAAATCACGCAACTCATGGAGAAAACATAGCTGCCAAATGTAGATAAGATCCCTGAAAAATAAACTGCCAAAGATAGCTTAAAATTTCCAAAAATACAGCTGCCAAGTCACCATATACTGGTCATTTTTCTCGCACAAAACAACATCTTTATAGTCCAGAAATTTACGTTATTGCACATGGAATGCAGTTGTCAAAGATGGAACAAATCAACAAAAAACCAGACGCCTTAAATAGATAGAACTATCGAAATAGGCTGTCAAAAAATTGTCTTAAAATCACCATAAATATACACATTATCTTTATTTAGAGATGATGATTTTATCCCATTTAAATCTTATCAGAAGATTTTATCCTTATGTAATCTTATCTTCAAAGAATCCCACATAAGGTAGAATATTCAACATAATGATATTTCACAAATAACCAACTGTGTCCAATTACAAATAATGCCTAAAATTAATTGATTAAGATATCTTAGCATATATATTAACAATTTCTCCTTTTTTGGCATTATTTGTCACATATAAGAACTTCTCCTTAAAAAGATAATTGGACACCGCCCTTAATCGAACATCGAATTCCAAATAACATCAAGTTCAATAACAATTGTCCAAGTTCACATAAACAATTGTCAATTGTCGAGTTCACATAAGTAAGAAAATATTCAGAAAATATCCAAAGAGACAATAATCCCAAGTTAACAAAACAACCAACAATCATTCAATTTTCTCCTCCATGGGACAAAAAGATGCCAAAAACAAAGAATGTCTTCAATGTGATCAATCTCAGCGAATAAGGAGGCATAAAAATTAGCTGTAGGTGCAATGAAAGAATCATAAGCACTTAATATAGTAGCAAAAGGCAAAGATAACAATTTACCACACACTAGCCAAGATATCATTACTCACATCAAAGTCATCTGCATATGACTGATTAAATTCATAAACTTAGAAAATGCATTCAACGAATCATAATCAAATTTAATCAATCTCTTTATCACATAAACCATATGAAAGCATATTGCCCAAACTCATACAGCCACAATGTAAAGAGAAATCAAGATAAACTTGAAAAACTCAAATCATAGAAAGCACGTATCTTCCTATAGGTCTCTAATCAAGTATCAACATTTTCTTGACATAACTTCGCAAATCAAAATCCAAAAGCAAAACTCTTATATCATCAAGCAGAGCCTCATTTTCACATCATATATACTATTCAATAAGCAAGGAAAAGCCACCTAAACCTTAGAAAACCCACAAATCAAAAATTCAAAAAGTCTATACGTTAACTCCTTCGAACCTTTTTTTTGTTGTTTAAATAAAAAAAATCAATATAATTCAAAAATGTAAAGCACATAGTCCCTGTTTCCTTTGAAGAAATTCAAACTTGACCTTATCCACATTATCTCTATCATCAACTGTCTGGTTGGTTTCTTCCTCTGAAACAACTAACTAGTTCTCTGTTTGACCAATTTCTTTTCCAACAATAACTAACTGTGAATCTGGACATTTTTAATTTTAGTTTTGTTGCACCTCTAATTTGATGTGTGAAGCTAATTTGGAAGATTCTCTTCTACTACCTTATAAATCTTTTGTTGCCATAGAGATACATTATCATATGCGGTTGAATAGTAAGAAGTAATAGCTTACAATATGTGGCAGTTATTCGCCAATCTTCTGCCACTTACTAAGCACTCTCTTTGTTTGTTCAACACCTTGCAGCGCTAACAACCTATCATCACAAAGTTGACTAATACTTACTAAGTTGATTTTTAATCCATCAATATGAAGTACATTAGTAAAGTGTGGCAGTCCATCCATGCAAAGGGTCCTTTTTCGAATAACGGTGGCCTTCTATCTATCACTAAAAGTAATGTGGCCATCCACACAACTTTGATAATCCATTAAGTAGCTCCTTTCACTTTTCATATGACACGAACATCTACTATCAAAATGTCAACCATTATGTGAAGCAACCTGTAAAGATTTAAGAGCTACAAATGTTTGTAATTGACCCTTTCTAACCCAAGTATATTTTGGTAACATAGGTTGCTGTTAGAAATTCATTGAAGAGCGTCTAGATTTTTTATTTTGAGCCCTCTGAAATATTATTTGCAACAACTTGTAACAATTTAGCCTTATGTGTCCGTTTACCCCACAAAAGTGACATGTAGGTATAAATTTTAGATTTCTCCTTGAAGTTTCTCCTCTGAAAGATATGGATGCACATTTTTCTCATCATTCAACGTAGAACATTCACCTTTATAACCAATACCTTGAAAATCTCCTTTGATCTTACCAATTTCCAACAATTGTTCTAGCTTTTCGATGCCTCCATTTAATGTATTCCTTTTTTGGCATTAATCAGCTTCAACTTTGTTTCACCAAGCTCATCTATTGTAGATAACAACTTCTTCTCAGGATCTTGAATGATATTCTTCTAGTAGAACTTTCCTTCTTTAGTTTCTCATTTCTTACACGTTTCCACCCATTTTGAATACATTAACTCATGAGCTTTGTAAATATCCTCCTTTTTGTATTCTAGATCACTGTCATAATTTGAAATAAAATTCTGGGTTGATTCATCAGTGTTTTTTGGAATTTTAAATTGATTCATCTAAGTTTTCGTCGTTAGTTTCTTCACTGGTTGCTACTAAGGAAGCAATTGAACTTTTGTTGTTTAAAGCAACCAACGCAGCATTATTACTCACAATTTCTTCTTCACTGCCATACTCAAGTTCAAATTCGTTTTCACTCTAGGTGTTGATGTAAGACTTTCCTTTTCTCCTTTTAAAAGTGTTAGCACATTCTGCTTATATATGTTCGAAACCTTGACACTTATGACATTGTATCTTCTTTTCTTTTGCTTATTGTTTATAGTTATTGTTGGAAGAACTCCCATCATTATGTTTGAACTCAGGTCTATCTTTCTTTACCTTCTTTAGCCACTTGTTGAAAATTCTTATTAGTGAAACAATATCATCATTTTCATTGGATTCATCTCCTGAATCATTTATGGATTTAACAACTTCAGCTTGCAAAGTCAACCCTTTGCTCTTCTCACACTTATCTCTCAACAAATTCATCTCAAAGTTTGTGAGAATCCCAATTACTTTATCCAAAGATAAGTCATTAATGTCATGGATTTCTTCAATGACTACAATTTTCAGTATAAACCTAGGGGCAATGATCTTAATGTTTTTTTGACAAGTTTTAGATTTGAATACTTCTTCCCAAATTGATGTACTTGATTGGCAATATTACGCAGCCGCTTATGAAAGTCTCCAATAGTTTCACTTGCTTCCATCTTAAGCTCTTCAAATCTAGTAGCCAACATTTGAAGTTTTGAAGCTATCACCGATTTTGATCCCTCACGTATTGTTTGTAATGTATCCCATACTTTTTTTGCTGATTCACAAGCTGATATCATACTGAAACATCTATCATCTACAACACTGAAATTTGCATATATTGTTAGAGAGGTATCAAGTGCTTCATCTTCTTTAGCCCTTGTCCATTCAAATGGATCTTTAGGTACCACTTCATGTTTTTCATTAATCGTCATTGGATGTGACTAGCCACTCAATAATGAAATCTATACTTTGGTTCCTTGTGCTTGAATAAATACTTTTATTCTTGATTTTCAAGCAGGATAATTTGAACCATCTAACAACAGTGGCCTGGTGATTGATGTCACTTTTCTTATAGCAATAATTGTGAAACACGGATTTGCACCAACTTGATGTACCAAGTTCTGATTCGGTGACCCAGGTTCTAATACTAATTGAAAATCCTAAAGGATGTAGTTTTGCAAAATTTGATTCTACTTCAATTACTTTGAGCTGTTTATGTCGATTGCTTTATGCAAAACAACTGTGTTAGCAACGATAAATATTCCAAAAAAATACGAATAGCAAATTTAAATACGCAATGAACAAATCAACACCTGAGATTTAGTAATGCAGTTCAACACACCTTGCCTACGTTTACGTGACCCTCACCCAACTTAATCAACTTTCACTTGTGATACAATAGTTTTACTCAAGGTTTTACATAGCTGACTCATTCAACTTTTGACACTATCCATCATATTCATACCCCCTGAAAGTAAATCACTCCCAATAACATGACCAACTCGTGCTAATTTCAACAAAGGATTTTCTCAACAATGTTTGATAATAAAGATGAAAATAAAACAACTCAAGTGATTGAACCAATAAAGACATAAACAAAGAAAGCACTTGAGTGATTGAACCAATAAAGACATAAACAAAGAAAGCACTTGAGGTAAAAAACAACTCCCCAAAATTTGAATCTTCATCAACGAAAGTATGAGAAGTTGTCCACCAAGAAAATTGTTGTGAACCCTCAATATTGTTACTGAAGCATCCCACGCACAACATCCACAAAATTCATTAAACAAACAAATGTTTCATTACCGAAACGTTACAAACAATAAAGTTACAACCACACAAAATTTGTTGGAGGTTTTTCCACACAAAACAATAATTGGACAGTTTAGAAAAATCAGACCAAGAAATTTGTTATGAACCTTTGATATTGTTACTGAAGCATCCCACGCACAGCATCCACAAAATTTATTAAACAAACAAATGTTTCATCACCGAAATGTTACAAACGATAAAATTGCAACCACACAAAATTTGCTGGAGGTTTTTCCACACAAAAATAATAATTGGACAGTACAGTCCCACACAAAACAACCTCTCAACAGTCCAGAAATTTACATTATTGCACATGGAATGTAGTTGCCAAAGATGGAACAAATCAATGAAAAATCTAGCTGCCTTAGATAGATAGAACTACTAAAATAGGTTGTTAAAAAAATAATCCTAAAATCGTCAAGAATCTGCACATTATCTTCAGAAGATATGGTGATTTTATCCCACTTAGATTTTATCCTATGCAATCTTACCTTCAAAGAATCTCATATAAGGTAGAATACTCATCAATATTCCACAAATAACTAACTATGTTCAATTGCAAATAATGCCTAAAATTAATTAGTCAAGATATATTAGCATATATATTTTAATAGTTATATTATTAAAATATTCTATCACTAAAATTTATTTTAAACTTTCTTCATAAATAGTGACTTTATTAGTTAATATTTAATCTTTTCGTTCCAAAAATCTTCAATTTACATCTTTTAATATAAACCTTATTTAAAATTTATCAATTAGATATAATTTGTATTAAAATAAAAAGAAATTATTATAAGATATAAGAACATTATGCACTACATCTACATCAGCTCCTTATTGCCTTTTCAACTTGGAAACGGCATGCATAATTTTGCTGCTCGTACTGGAGTGTCACATGTAGCATGTAATGAGAATCTGTAAGATCTTTAAATTAACGTGTCTTTTGCACTGAATCTTAGCTTCCTGACTTATTTGTGTGGCCTTTAATATTATGGTTATATTAGAATTCGTTATTATAATTTATCGCAATTATGACTGAATTGTATTTACATCATTTACGATAGTCTACATGTAAGTACAATAATTATTTTATTTGGACAATTCTAATTAAATAATTTATTAGCAATCTAATGATTTTTGTGTGCCTGTTACCTAATTTTGCATTTCGTCTGAAAAGGTGTAATTTGCAATCATTCTAATATGAATTATTTATAATTATGGGATTCATCTATTTTTAAAAAATCTCTCATTAACTTAATTTTGGTTTCAAAATAATAGTATAGTTTAGGAGGTGTTTGGTTAATGAGTTTAAGAAGGAAGGAATAAGTAAAGAATGAAAAATATCTACCTGATAATATATTATCATTGGATAAACAGTATTTCAATATCCGAGTTTGGGGTATTACTTCATAACTTTCGATTATGAGAGGAATGACTTTCATTCCTCTAAAAGAAAACAAGTGTTACGCACGTGATAGGAACTATCTTCGGCATGACAGAAGTGTCACGGGCATGACACTTCTTTTTTCGTTTTTTCCTAATTATTTTTATATATAATAATTATCTATATATAATATATATCAGTTTCACAAGTGTAGCACTTCTGTCATGAGCATGACACTTCTTTTCTTTTTTCTTTTAAATTATTTGTATATATAATAATTATCTATATATAATATATATCTATATATAATAATTATCAAAATATAAAAATTTATTGTAAAATAATGAAAATAATTCAAAATTTTGAATTTTGAATTATTTTATCAAAAATTTGAATTTTTTTACAAATTTTATTTTTTCACATTCCATTTCATTTTACATTTAATTAGATATTTTAATTTTACATTTAATTAGATTACAAAATATGATTGTATTTTGAGGACATTATGTAGCTGATAATATATTGATGCAAGCAAATGCTATAACGTTTTTTTCTTTAAGAGTCATTGAAAAAAAAATACGGCAATATACTTGATTTTAAATATTTTGTCATCATAAATGGTAAATAAATTAAATATAATTAATTAAAATATAATAAAATTTGATGTAAAACAAAAATTTAACAAATTTTGATTTCTCAAAATTTTTAATAAACTAACTACTATTAAATAGTAATGGTAATCATTCCTTAGTCCTAACTAACTATCATAATTATAATGATTATATCCATTCTCATTTCTCACTATATTCATTATAAATCCTATTACAATTATCCTAAGTGAACCAAGCTTCTCCATAATTTCGTAATAGTATTAAAATATGTTAGTATAATTTATCATAATTGTAAGTATATTTCTTGAAAATATATTTATTTCACCTATAATTATCACAATAATTTAGGTCTAACCCACAATTTAAAATCTTTAGTTCATTAGATTATAAGTATATGCCTCATAAGATATATCGAACTAAGCTCATCAGTATTCTGCCCAAATATCGTTTTCATGGAAAAATATATTTAGAATAATGTATTGGATATTATAATGGTGTATGGTTTTCAGGCAAAGCTCTTGAGCAATGAGCCAAATTCCTTATCCTTACTTTTCTTGAGCAATGAGCCAAATTCCTTATCCTTACTCCTTGGTTCTTTCCCTAGTATTATTTTTCTTACTCTTCTTCTTTCTGATTCTGTACCACTTCATCTCTTTTTCCCTCCACTGCTCTCTGTCTCCAATTTTTCTCTTCCTCCTTTATTGATCTCTTCCTTGTCAGTATCCTTATCTCTTTTGTCTCTTCTTCTTCCTATACATAATAGAAAAGAAAAACAGTGTTGTCGCCCTACGTAATGGGCTGTACCGAGAAATTGGATTTGTCATCACGAACTTCAGAACATCGTTCATAGGCCGAATTCAGGAAGTTTAATGGAAGGTGGTAACTTGGGTCAGATATTGAATAGAGTTATAGAGATGCATACTCAAAATTAACGAAAATCATATTTAACTTAACGGGAACATAAATATCTATTAGACAGTTAAAAAATGTAAGGTTTTCTCCGGTCCTTTAGATTTTAATATTAAGTGTACTTCCTTGATTAGTTAATTTGTCAAATTATAAATGTTAGTAAGTTGATGTGTACAGACAAGCTCCCTAAAGTCCGTAGTGAGTATTTTGTAATCAAACCAACCTGGCCTGGATCATTATATTACAAGGCGGCATAATAAGCCTAACATGGATGAAGCCTGGACCTTGAGATGTCCTTTTCTTTCATGTATATGTTCTGCATGTTGCATCCCAATAAGATCCGATCCTTCAATGATGAATAAAGGAAAAGATTCTTAGGCTCAATCATATTGATGGGAGGGCCAGACCATGTTCACCTGCTGCTTATTGGTTTCAGGACATAAATTTGGTGTCGTTAATGATGATTTGGGTCAGATTATATAGTCGAAGCTTCGATAAAAATCTGAAGGAAAAGATATTGGATAAACATGACTCTTCCTTCTTACAAGCACACACATTCAAAGCAAGATCGATAGACACCTTCCTTCAGCCCTCTCAATCCAGTTTGGATGTTATTCACAGTGAATGAATATATGGAAATATATTCACCATAACTTGAATCAGGATAAATTCAAATGCTTTTACCTTTGTTTAGTTCCATGTCGTAACCAATATGTATACGATCAATTGACGCAACAGTCTATTTCACCCTTGTTATGGGGCTCTCAGCTTACTTTAATTAGAAGTAAAATTGATGGGCTGTACCGGTCCATAAAAAATGCCTAATTGCAGTTAAGGAGTTAGATTCTTGCACAAATTAGTTGGGCAGCGAGTTTCAACTTTCAAGAAAACTTAATAATATAGGACCCCGCTGCTGCCTTGACATGCATGAGACTGCTTTTCTTATTAATTGTCTCAGTCATTAAACTGTTAAAGATGTGCATTTCAAGGCTCCACGAAGGGGACTGGCTTGAAATAATTCAGGATTTTGACGCTTGCCATGCAGGTTTTATCGCTCAACACACCCACAACATACCCAGAAACTTAAATCTGCCAAGAAGATGATTTCGTTAAACATATAATTTGAAATTTAGAGTTTTGAGAGATCTATTAAAAAATATCTATAATTACAATGTATGAATATGATTTGTTTTTCTTGTGAGTAAATAAAGCCTAGAGCACTAGATTTTTCTAGAAAACATTTAATAAGTTAGTAAAGAGTAGAAAGTTGTTGGGCATTTAAGCAGTAGTTCTAGAGTAATCTTATGTTTCCTATAAATAACTCTTGTACCAGGCATTTTAAGTATGCCAAAATTTTGGTGATATATTATTCTATCTAACTCACTCTTCCACCTTCCAATATAGTGGTATCAAAGACTGGCTAGTTTCAAAAATATTAGAGTGTGCGTAAAAAAATAGAATGGCCAAGTTGTGAGAAAAAAAGTAAGAAATGACCAATTTTGAAATAGTTTCATTCCAATATCCTTGTCTTACAAAGGATAGTTATGAGAATTAGTGTCTTTAAATAAAGGCCTTGTTAGGTTCACATGATGCATGGGAGATAGTAAAGAAGGGGTATGAGAAGCCACACGATGAAGGAGCTGTGGATCCTGAATTTTTTTTTAGTCAAGCATGATTTGAAATAAAATTTGAGGTTTTGATAGTTTTATTTTTGGAGTTTTAATTATGTCCAAGTTAGTAGGATTTATTAAATGAGTAAGTGGAATTAAAGTGCTAATGTAATAAAGATGTTCAATGACATTTTTGGGAGATCACTTAAGTATAAAAGAACATAAGCTTATAAGAAAGGGTAGGATGGACTTTTTGTGCTCATTAAGGGTATAAATGAAAAAAGAATATGATGTCTTGCATGTTAAAAAGAGAAAAACATGAATTGAAGGGAGGAAAAAGTGAAAAACGAAATTAAGAGAGAAGAAGAGAGGTTTTGGTGAAAGAAGAAAAGAAGAGAAACCAACTTTGTTCAGGTAGGTTAACCATCTTTTCTTCTTGCTTTATTAAAGGAATGGGTTGTGTTGAGGATGAAGGAGTTAGAGAGAAAATGGGTTTGTGTAGAGAATGAAAGGTTTGTGTTGGAAGAAGATGAGTTAGGAGAACCAAGTGATTTTAGGGTTTCTAAACTAGATCTTAGGTTTTCTAACCTAGATGTACTATGGATAGGTTAGATTTGAGCTTAATTTGTGAGTATTGCAATTTTTGTGATTTTTGAAGTTTAAAAATTGTATTGAAATGTTGTTTTGAATGGAACCTTAGTTGTTTTAGGAAACCAAGGGAATCCTACCCAAGAGCAAGGGGAAAGGCAAGCTTGACTTGGATTTTCGCAAGCTAATTAGGTGGGTAATGTATTTTTTAGTTATTGTGTAACTGAGAAAATTCTTGCCTATGTGTGTGTATGTTGATTTACTTGAATTGGATTTGCTTGAAATTGAATTGTTATGACTTATTGGAAATGCGTGATGCATTGTGATTATGTTATACCTTGAAAGAGGTTATAACATTTTGAATTAAATGAAAAGAAGAAACAACATGAAAGTTTTGAGCATGTGATAAAATAAATATGTGCTTTTGTTTGGGCAAGAGAGGAACCCGTTTCATTAGTCACGTGCACGTTGACCCATAGCCTTCTCCTGGCTGCCCGCTTGAGTCCACGAGATTCTAAAAGTTTGGACTCGTTTTGTTCACGGAGTAAACTTCGGTTTCTCTATTTGGTTCTATTGAACTCTCGAGCCATTTGTTTGTGCATTGCATCTTTAATTTGTCGAGTATGGTGCATAGTTGAGTGTTATTATGTTTAATGGCTGAAGTTTATGCTGTGTGTTATAAGTTTAAGTTAAATTGATCAAATGCTTAAATTGCTAGAATAGATTGAGAATGCTCGAATTGCTAGATATACATGTACAGATGATTGAATATGTGGTCTATTGCCAATGGCTATAAATATATTAGCTACTGAGTTTTGTAGCTCATCACACTATTCCCTCCTCAGGTACAGAACGAGGAGGTTAACAATCCTTGCAAGGCATTGGAAACTCCAAGATATTAGAAACTTTTGTAACTAAGTTAGTTCGATCATTTTTGGATAGCTTTATAAGCATGTTAAACATTGAGCATCCTATATATGTTGTATTTTGTGTTAATCCTTTGATTATGATGTTACGATGTAATTCAAGTTATATATGAACTTCTTTTGATTTAGCAAATGGGTTTATACTTGAAAAGACCCCAGGTGTGTGTGCATATTTCTTTTGTAGTTGTACATTTCATAATCCAAGTCTTTCCTAGGTGTAGAAATTGTGTGCCGACTTCAAGGGAAAAACTGAATAATTTAGGCTAAATTAGTTAAAGTTGTCATTTAAAAAGTTATAGCTCTTTCTTTTATCTTTTCAACAGTATATAGTATGAAAATTTTGGACATCTGAGTTGAAAGTTATGATTCTTATAAAAGAAGATGTTCAAGAGTATAGATTGTATCGTCTGGTGATGACGTGTCGTCTACTGATGACATATCGTCTGATGATGTCATATTATCTGGTGATGACATCATATCATCTGTGATGAAGTATCCTCTGATGACGTCATATCATCTGGTGATGACATCATATCTTCTGGTGCATTGTTCATCTGATCCTATCGTCTGGTCCCATTTTTGACCCTATAGATGATTGAATTTGTCTTTGAGGTCTTCATAAAAGTTGTAGATCTTGAAGTTCTCTTTTGAACCATCTAAAAAAGACCTTAATCCAACATCTCTAAGGAAAGTTATGACAATTTTCTCAATTTGTCTGACCCTTCATCTGGTTTCGTCTGGTCCAATTTTGACCCTCAAGATGATAGAATCTCTTTTCGAAGCATTCATAAAAATTGTATATCTTGAAGTCCTCTTTCAAACCATCTAAAGAACACCTTAATCTGATATCTATAGGGAAAGTTATGGCAATTTTCCCAATTCGTTTGACCTTCGTCTGGTTTCATTTGATCCTATTTTGACCCTGTAGATGATATAATTTGTCTTCAAGTTCTTCATGAAAGTTGTAGATCTTAAAGTCCTCTTTCAAACCATCTAAATAACACCTTAATCTGATATCTATATGGAAAGTGATGGCAATTTTCTCAATTCATCTGACCCTTTATTTGGTTTCGTCTGATCCTATTGTCTGGTCCAATTTTGGCCCTACAGATGATAGAATCTGTCTTCTAGTCTTCATAAACATTGTAGATCTTAAAGTCTTCTTTCAAATCATCTAAAGAAAAGTTTAATCCGATATCTATAGGGAAAGTTATGGCAATTTTCCCAATTCATCTGACCCTTCATCTGGTTTCCTCTGATCCTATAGTCTAGTCCAATTCTAACCCTCAAGATAACAGAATCTCTATTCTAGTTCTTCATAAAAGTTGTAGACTTTGAAGTCCTCTTTCAAACCATCTAAAGAAAACCTTAATACGATATCTATATGAAAGTTATGACAATGTTCCGAATTCATCTGACCCTTCGTCTGGTTTCGTCTGATCCTATTGTCTAGTCCAATTTTAACCTTCAAGATGACATAATCTCTTTTCTAGATCTTCATAAAAGTTGTATATCTTGAAGTCATCTTTCAAACCATCTAAATAACACCTTAATCCAATATCTATAGGGAAAGGTATGGCAATTTTCCCAATTCATCTGACCCTTCGTCTGGTTTCATCTGATCCTATCATATAGTCCACTTTTGACCCTAAAGATGATAGAATTTGTCTTCAAGGTCTTCATAAAAGTTGTAGATGAAGTCCTCTTTCAAACCATCCAAAGAACACCTTAATCTAATATCTATATGGAAAGTGATGACAATTTTCCTAATTCATCTGACCCTTCGCCTGGTTTCATCTGATCCTATAATCTGGTCAAATTTTGACACTATAGATGATAGAATTTGTCTTCGAGGTCTTCATGAAAGTTGTAGATCTTGAAGTCCTCTTTTAAACAGCATAAAGAACAGCTTAATCCGACATCTATAGGGAAAGTTATACTAATTGTCCCAAAGCAGGGTCAATATAGTTAAGGACAAGTAATGTTTCTGTTAAATGTCTCCGAATGCGGGGCTTCGGAAGCGGGGTCCAGCATTGTTTGGTATCTGAGCTTAGGTTTTTCCTAGGCTTATAATACATAGTAGGATGAATTGTTATGCTATGTGATTTCGTGTTGCATTGTGAATTGATTAAATTGCATTAAGTAACATGCATGTCATGCATATATGTAGGAATTAAGATTAAAATGAAATATAAGCTAATCATTAGTGTTTACATTGAAGGAGTAAGATTCCACCTCGTAGAAGCACACGAGGAGTATTGCAAGGATCGATTGCACCTGACTCTCCACCAAGGGAGAAAAGAACTGATGAGTCTGTAGCCCCAGGAAATGCTGAGGCTTCTGTAGCGCCTAGTAGTGAGTTCGATCGATCGCAGACGCGGGAGTCTTTTCTCCCGCAGGAGCAAGTGCCTACTCTATTGGATCAGAGGATGTTTCAGGCATTTGCTCAGGCCATAGGCCAGATGCCACAATCTTCTACTTTGGCCCCAGTTAAGAAAAGGAAGCAGTTTGACAAGTTTAGGAAGTATGGGGCAGTGAATTTCTATGGGACAACGGATCCAGAAGAAGCCGAGACTTGGTTGAGAAAGATTGAGAGGATACTGGATCAGATGGATTAGGAGGATGATGAGAAAGTTGCGTATGCTACAAGCTTGCTACAGGGAAATGCTCTGCATTAGTGGGAGAGTGTGTCAGGGAGCCAGATGAGACTGCCAATGCTGGCTTGGAAGGACTTCTTAGCTGCTTATAAGAAGAAGTACCTATCTAAGGTGTACATTCAGCAGAAGTAGAGAGAGTTTCTGAGTCTCATCTAGAGGGAAATGACGGTGAGTGAGTATAAGCGCCAGTTTACACAGCTATCCCGATATGCAGCAGAGATGATGATCAATGGGGCAGCTAAGTGTTTGATCGCGGTTCTGTCGTTTCGATTTTAAAATCGATCCTTAGAAACCAGTCAAAAATAATAAATTCCAAGATTGCATGATAGGTTGTAACCTCGGGTCGTCTCTCTAAATCGGAACTGACAAAAAAGGTTTAAGCTAGCCTATAAGTCAAAAATGCAATTAAAGTTGATAAAAGAAAGAGGTTTTGCAAGTTGATCAAAATTGAGTAAATTAACTAAAATCAAAGAAAATTGTATAAAAAGTATATTTTTT
>JAOTAX010000197.1:7354743-7371654 GCA_025629825.1 Erythroxylum guanchezii
ATAAGTTAATGCAAGTGGTCAATTGGATCAAGCATAATCACCTATATCAAACACAACTAGGCAGATAATAAGGATTACCGCAATCGCCAAAAAAACATATATGAGACTTCATATATTCAAGCACAAAGTTCTATATATAATTATATCCATAACGCAAAACATTGTTCAACACCCGATTAAACTATAAACAAGCTAATTTAATCATATCACTGTAAACCCTAACTCAGAGTATTATAAAGATATGACTAAACTTCAAACAATGTTTGATTACTTCCCTTTGAAGCCCGTGAACTCAAGCCGATGCTACATCTTCAAGAGGTCCGAACGCCTAGCCAAGCATAACGGTCGTAGTCCTCAACACTGTCGTTACTCCGACGGCATTCATGGTAGAGATGATCCTGCGGTGTAGGTGATGATGTGTAGTTGATGATGAAATGATCGGTGGCTGGTCGCGGATGGAGAACGGCGGTGGAGATCGTCTCTAGGTCTTCGGATGTGTAAGCAAAATTGTCTCTGTATGTGTATCAGTCATGTATGTGTAGCCAGTCGACCCTTATGACCTAATTTGGCAAATATTTAAAGTAAACAGCCGGGTCGGGTCGGAACAGTGAGATACTTTTCCATTTACAGTCCGGGAATCCGTCTGCACGTCGCGACGTGCGAATTAATTGATGTCGCGACGTGTGTTCTGGCTTACTCACCGCGTCGAGCCAATTAATTTACACCGCAGTGTGTGGTCCTTGACTCGCTCGCCGCGGCGAGTCAAATGGTGTGCGCCGCGACGTGCGTGAACGACCTCACAACCTGCTGACTTTCTCATCGCTTTGACTCCTTTTTTCCTGCAATATAAAATAACAGTTTGCAGCATCAATTGTCCTTAGGAAAAATTATAAAGCAATTAATATTAGATTGCGACAATTTTACTAACAAATTGCAATTAATAAGAGCTCACTATGAGGAACTATCTTAAGCAAAAAAATCATAAATTAGGAGTCAAAAAGTGCATTAATAGTTATGAAAATGCAGCCAATTAATAATAAAAACTTGGGCTCAATTAGTGTTGTAGGTTCAAATCGGGTTTGTATCTAGCTATCAGAGAGAAAGTGATAGTGCAAAATTTTTATGATTTTCAACTGCTGGTTGAAGCGGCTCTGAGGGTTGAGAACATCGAGAACATAAAGAGCGCCGTGAGCAAAAAGAGAAAAGGAGTGCCAGGACTTTCCATGTGTAGTCTGAGGAGAAGAGCAGTGGCGCGAGGAGGTCCAAACCGATAAGAACCTCTACTGTTTCACATCAAGCCTCAACCGCTGGAGGTAGCAGAAAGGGAGATGGAGATAAGCCACCCATTCCCAAATGTGAACAATGTGGAAGGTTTTATAGAGGGGAATGCTATCGACTAATAGGAGCATGCTTCAATTGTGGAGAGAAAGGACACATGGTCAGAGAGTGTCCGAAGTATCCAAAAAGAGAGGAACAAGCTTCAAAGAGAACTGAGACAGTGGGACACAAGACTACGACTAAAGTAGGCAGTTCTGATGCATCTAAGAGGGTGAATCCTCCAGGAAGACCAAGGGGGCAAGCACCAGTTAAAGTGTTTGCAATGACACAGGAGGACGTAGAGACAACTCCAGAAGTTGTGACTGGTATGATTAAATTATTTGATGATGATGTGATTGTTTTGATTGATCTGGGTTTTACCCACTCCTTTGTTTCATCTAGTAGAATTGTGTATGGTAGAGAACTGAGCCCATTGGATACCCCTTTAATGGTTAGTACTCCAGTAGGCCACAATATTGTGATTAGTCAAGTTTATAGAGATTGTCAGATACATATTGGTGGGGGACACATAGTAGTGGATTTAATGCCATTGAAGATGGGAGGATTAGATGTGATTTTAGGTATAGATGTGTTAGAGAAATGTAATGCCAACTTAGATTGCAAACAGAAGACAGTGGAGTTCTAGATAATGGAAGATGGGTGATGTTTATGGGAGACATAAAATTTTGCTCATCAAGGATTGTTTCGGCTTTGATGGTAGAGAAAATGATGAGGAAAGGGTGTGAAGCATTTTTAGCCTATGTGGTAGACACGAGGGCAGATAGCAGGAAGTTAGAAGATATACTAGTGGTCATGGAATTCCCGTATGTTTTTCTCGAGGAGTTACCAGGACTACCACTACCTAGGGAAATTAAATTTTCCATTGAGTTTCTTACAGACACAATGCCAATTTCAATTTCGCCTTATAGAATGGCTCCGACGGAATTAAAGGAGTTTAAGGAGCAATTGGAAGATTTGTTGGAGAAAGGATATATTAGGCTGAGCTCTTCACCTTGGGAAGCTCCGGTTCTTTTTGTGAAGAAGAAAGACAAATCATTGCGAATGTGCGTAGATTATAGGAAACTTAACCATTTCATCATTAAGAATAGATATCCGCTCCATGCATAGATGACTTGTTTGATCAATTGCAAGGGGCAAGGTTCTTTTCGAAGATAGATTTGAGATCAGGTTATCATCAGTTGAGGATAACGGAGTCCGATGTGTCAAAGAATGCTTTTAGAACACAATATGGCCGCTTTGAGTTCTTGGTCATCCCTTTTGGGTTGACAAATGCACCTGTAGCTTTTATGGATTTGATGAATAGAGTCTTTACGCCTTTCTTAGATCAATTTGTCATTGTCTTTATTGATGATATTCTGGTCTATTCTAAGAGTGGTAAGGAGCATGAGGAACATTTAAGAATTTCCTTAGAGACATTAAGGAAGAATGAGTTGTATGCCAAATTCAACAAATGTGAATTTTGGCTAAAGGAAGTGACATTTCTTGGATATGTGATTTCAGAGCAAGGAGTGCATATGGATCCGAGGAAGATTGAAGCGGTTGTGAAATGGGAAGCACCTAAGAATGTAACTGAAGTGAGAAGTTTCTTGGGATTAGCCGGGTATTACAGAAGGTTTGTAGAGGGCTTTTCCATAATAATAGCTCTACTTTCCAAATTGACAAGGAAGAATCAGAAATTTGTATGGACAGAGGAATGCCAAGGCAGTTTTGAGGAATTGAAGAACAGGCTTACAACTGCACCGATTTTGACTTTGCCTTCAGGTAGTGACGAATATACAGTGTATAATGATGCCTCAAGGAAGGGATTGGGCTGTGTGCGGATGCAAGGTGATAAAGTGATTGCTTACGCTTTTAGGCAATTAAAGCCCTATGAGATAAATTATCCTACGCATGATTTAGAGTTAGCTGCCATAATTTTTGCGTTGAAGGTATGGAGATACTGTTTATATGGAGTCACCGTTAGGGTGTTTACAGACCACAAGAGTCTTAAATATTTGATGAGCCAAAATGAGTTGAATTTGAGACAAAGAAGGTGGTTAGTACTGTTGAAAGATTATGATTTGATGATAGACTACTCCCAGGGAAAGCTAATGTAGTAGCAGATGCACTGAGTAGGAAGTCCACTATGGCAAATGTGGAGACAATATACCTTCCTTTATTGAAGGAATTAGCTAAACTTAACATGACATTGAGACAAGCCAAATCTGGTTGTGTACTGGCTAATTTTAGAGTGAGACTAGTGTTGAATGAGAAGAATAAAGGGGTTGCAGGAGCAAGATAAGTATTTGAGCAGGCTTAGAGAAGAGATTGAAAATGGTAAACCTTTTGAAATAGAGGTAAGGGAAGATGGATTGATGGTGGTAGGTAACAGATTGTGTATTCCAGACATGTTGGAGTTAAAAGATGAGATTCTTGATGAGGCATACAATGCACCTTATGCTATGCACCTAGGAAGTACGAGAATGTATAAAGATTTGAAAGAGCATTTCTGGTGGAAAGGAATGAATAAAGAAGTTGCGGAATATGCTAAAAGATGCTTAGTGTGCCAGCAAGTTAAAGCTAAACACCAGGCACCTTCAGGCAAGCTTAAACCTCTACCGATTCTGGAATAGAAATGGGAGAAGATTATAATGGATTTTTTGATGGGATTGCCGAGGACTAGCAGGAAGCACGATGCAATATGGGTGAATGTGGATAGGCTTACCAAGTCTGAACATTTCTTGCTAATTAAGCAAATAGATTCTTTGAATGCTTTGGCCGAGAAATATGTGGATGAAATAATCAGACTTCGTGGGGTTCTAAGCTCTATAGTCTCGGATAATGATCCTAGGTTCACCTCTAGATTCTGGGAAAGCTTATACGTGGCTTTGGGAACCAAGTTACACTTTAGTACAGTGTTCCATCTACAAACAAATGGTCAATCAGAAAGGACAATATGGACATTAGAGGCAATGTTAAGAGCTTGTGTTATGGATTTTAAAGGCTCATGGGATGATCATTTACCTTTAATCGAGTTTGCATATATTAATTCCTATCACTCAGGAATTCAGATGGCACCCTATGAAGCTTTGTACGGTAAGAGGTGTAAAACTCCTATTTGATGGGATGAGGAAGGTGAAAGGAGGATTTTAGGGCTTGAGTTGGTGCAAGTCACGGTTGACAAGATTAAATTAGTGAAGCAGATAATTAAAGCAGCTCAAGATAGGATGAAAAGTTATGAGGATGCACATAGAAGGGAGATGGAATTTTAAGTTGGAGACAAAGTGTTTCTTAGAGCTTCTCTATGGAAAGGAGTTTTGAGATTTGGTAAGAAGGGCAAGCTTATTCTAAGATACATAGGCCCATATGAGATCATTGAGAAGATTAGGCCTTTAGCCTATAAGTAAGAAATGACCAATTTTGAAATAGTTTCATTCCAATATCCTTGTCTTACAAAGGATAGTTATAAGAATTAGTGTCTTCGAATAAAGGCCTTGCTAGGTTCACATGATGCATGGGAGATAGTAAAGAAGGGGTATGAAAAGCCACACGATGAAGGAGCTATTGGACCCCGAATTTTTTTTTAGTCAAGCATGATTTGAAATAAAATTTGAGGTTTTGATAGTTTTATTTTTGGAGTTATAGTTATGTCAAAGTTAGTAGGATTTATTGAATGGGTAAGTGGAATTAAAGTGCTAATGTAATAAGGATGTTCAAGGACATTTTTGGGAGATCACTTAAGCATAAAAGAACATAAGCTTATAAGGAAGGGTAGGATGGACTTTTTGTGCTCATTAAGGGTAGAAATGCAAAAAGAATATGTTGTCTTGCTTGTTAAAAGGAGAAAAACGTGAATTGAAAGAGGAAAAAGTGAAAAACGAAATTAAGAGAGAACAAAAGAGGTTTTGGTGAAAGAAGAAAAGAAGAGAAATCAAGTTTGTTAAGGTAGGTTAACCATCTTTTCTTCTTACTTTATTAAAGGAATGGGTTATGTTGAGGATGAAGGAGATAGAGAGAAAAGGGGTTTGTGTAGAGAATGAAAGGTTTATGTTGGAAGAAGATGAGTTAGGAGAACTAAGTGATTTTAGGGTTTCTAAACTAGATCTTAGGTTTGCTAACCTAGATGTACTATTGGTAAGTTAGATTTGAGCTTAATTTGTGTGTATTGCAATTTTTGTGATTTTTGAAGTTTAAAAATTTTATTGGAATGCTGTTTTGAATGGAACCTTAGTTGTTTTAGGAAACTAAGGGAATCCTACCCAAGAGTAAAGGGAAAGGCAAGCTTGACTTGGATTTTCGCAAGCTAATTAGGTGGGTAATGTATTTTTTAGTTATTGTGTAATTAGGCAAATTCTTGCCTATGTGTGTGTGTGTTGATTTGCTTGAATTGGATTTGCTTGAAATTGAATGGTTATGACTTATTGGAAATCCATGATGCATTATGATTATGTTATACCTTGAAAGAGGGTATAACATTTTGAATTAAATGAAAAGAAGAAAAAGCATGAAAGTATTGAGCATGTGATAAAATGAATATATGCTTTTGTTTGGGCAAGAGAGGAACTTGTTTCATTAGTCACGTGCACGTTGACCCATAGCCATCTCTCGGCTGCTCGCTTGAGGCCACGAGATCCTGAGAATTCGGACTTGTTTTGTTCACGGAGTAAACTTCGATTTCTCTGTTTCGTTCCACAGAACTCTTGAGCCAATTGTTTGTGCATTGCATCTTTAATTTGCCGAGTATGGTGCATAGTTGAGTGTTATGTTTAATGGCTGAAGTCTATGATGTGTGTTATAAGTTTAAGTTAAATTGATCAAATGCTTAAATTGCTAGAATAGATTGAGAATGCTCGAATTGCTAGATATACAAGTACATATACTTGAATATGTGGTCAATTGCCAATGGCTATAACTATATTAGCCACTGAGCTGTATAGCTCACCCCATTATTTCTTCCTCAAGTGCAGAACGAGAAGGTTAACAATCCTTGCAAGGCATCGTAAACTCCAAGATATTAGAAACTTTTGTAACTAAGTTAGTTCGATCATTTTTGGATAGCTTTATAAGCATATTAAACATTGAGCATCCTATGTATGCTGTATTTTTTGTTAATCCTTTGATTATAATGTTACGATGTAATTCAAGTTATTTATGAACTTCTTTTGATTTAGCAAATGGGTCTAGAATTGAAAAGTTCCCTAGGTGTATGTGCATATTTCTTTTGTAGTTGTACATTTCATAATCTAAGTCTTTCCTAGGTACAGAAATTGTGTGCTGACTTCAAGGGAAAAATTAGACTAATTTAGGCTAAATTAGTCAAAGTTGTCTTCTAGAAAGTTGTAAAACTTTCTTTTATCTTTCCAACGGTATATAGTATGCAATTTTTGGATATCTGAGTTGAAAGTTATGGTCCCTATAAAAGAAGGTGTTCAAGAGTATAGATTGTATCATCTGGTGATGACGTATCATCTGGTGATAACGTGTCGTCTGGTGATGACGTCATATCGTCTGTGATGAAGTATCGTCTAATGACGTCATATCTTCTGGTGATGACGTCATATCTTCTAGAGCGCTGTTCATCTAATCCTATCGTCTAGTCCCATTTTTGACCCTATTGGTGATCAAATTTGTCTTTGAGGTCTTCATGAAATTTGTAGATCTTGAAGTCCTCTTTCGAACCATTTAAAGAACACCTTAATCTAATATCTCTAGGGAAAATTATGGCAATTTTCCCAATTCGTCTGACCCTTCATTTGGTTTCGTCTGATCCTATAGTCTGGTCCAATTGTGACCCTTAAGATGACAGAATTTCTTTTTGAGGTCTTCATAGCATTTGTAGATCTTGAAGTCCTCTTTCAAACCCTTCAAATAACACCTTAATTCGATATTTATATGGAAAGTTATGACAATTTTTCCAATTCATCTGACCCTTCATCTGGTTTCATCTGAACCTATTGTCTAGTCCAATTGTGACCCTATAGATTATAGAATCTTTCTTCAAAGTCTTCATGAAAGTTGTAGATCTTGAAGTTCTCTTTCAAACCATTCAAAGAACACTTTAATAAGATATCTATAGGGAAAGTTATGGCAAATTTTCCAATTCATCTGCCCTTCTTCTAGTTTCAACTGATCCTATTGTCTGGTCCAATTTTAACCCTCAAGATGATGGAATATTTTTTCTAGGTCTCCATAAAAGTTGCATATCTTGAAGTTCTCTTTCAAACCATCAAAAGAAAACCTTAATCCAATATCTATAGGGAAATTTATGGCAATTTTTCCAATTCGTCTGAACCTTAGTCTGGTTTCATCTGATCCTATCTTCTGGTCAAATTTTAGCCCTCAAGATGATAGAATCTCTTTTCTAGGTCTCATAAAAGTTGTAGATCTTGAAGTCCTCTTTCAAACATCCAAAGAACACCTTAATCCGATATGTATAGGGAAAGTTATGGCAATTTTCCCAATTCATCTGACCCTTTATCTGGCTTCGTCTAATCCTATCGTCTGGTCCACTTTTGACCCTGTATATGATAGGTCTTCATGAAAGTTGTAGGTCTTGAAGTCCTCTTTCAAACCATCCAAAGAACACTTTAATCAGATATTTGTATGAAAAGTTATGGCAATTTTCCCAATTCGTCTGACCCTTCATCTGGTTTCGTCCGATCCTATCGTCTAGTCAAATTTTGACCATGTAGATGATAGAATCAGTCTTCGAGATCTTCATGAAAGTTGTAGATTTTGAAGTCCGATTTTGAATTGTCCAAAGAACACCTTAATATGACATTTATAGAGAAATTTATGCCAATTGTCCCGAAATAGGGTCAATATGGTTAAGGACAAATAATGTTTCTGTTAAATGTCCCCGAATGCTGGGCTTCGGAAGCGGGGTCTAGCAGGAGCTTTGTCTTAAATGCAACACTATAAGAAAAATAGGTTTTAGCAACGGAAATTATCGACGTAATATGAAAGTTTTCCGCCGACAAGCGAAGTTGGCGACGGAAATTATCGACGGCAAGAGTCGTTGGAGAAACGACCGTAGGTAATCTTTAGTGACAGAATAGAAATATTCCATAGCTAATTTATAGTGATGATAACTTTTATACCGTCGGTAAATTTAACGACATATTTTGTATGTCTATCGGTAAATTGAGCGACAATCAAAGTTTTGAAAATTTGTCCGAAAATGTAGCGACGGTAAGTTGTGTTTTGTCGGTAAATTTACCGATGAATTTTTCTTATTCCGTCGGTAAATTTAATAGTAAATTTACCGACGGATATTATTCTTCTGTCAGCAAATGCACTGATAATTTTTTTTAATTTTTTTGTAATTAATTTGTACATTTAATTTTGATTGATAATCTTATAATTGACAATTAATTTCTTCAGTTATCTGTTGATAATATTTTAATTTTTTCTACATTTAATTTGTCTAAACAGTAAGTTGATTGATAATATAAAGTAAAACTTATCTTAATTGATAATAAAAATTATTATCTACAATAATAAGTATCTAATTAATATAAAATGACTTGAGAATAGCTACAACTAAGCTATATAGTTGGTGAATGCAGATGCTCCCTCTCCTTCAACTCATCCATCTCATTACGAAGCTGGGCTATGTACTCCATCGACTGTTGCAACTGAGTTGCCAGCCTTTCTACCGTGCTCTCAAGCTGAACCACTCTCTCATTAGATGCAGACCACCTACTAGATGCAGCTGTACTGGATGTGGAATATTGCGAATAACATGTATTTGCAAATGAATGTAAGCCGAAGATCCTTCCATGACGTTCCTACTACCTATTGCATTAAGATATGTCTGACTCTCGTCAACATTGTCAGAGTGCTGAGACTGTCGTTGAATGCTTTTTTGTATTTGGTCATATCAGGAGAAAATGTTTATGATAATAAGTGATAATTATTAAGAATTAATATTAAAGCATAAATTTCATATACATTAAGTTCTCTACATCAGATGTTGACGAAGGTCACACCATCATGTTTTTTTAGTGTGGGTGTCCAAAAAGAGTTGACAAAGTGTAGGCTTCCTGCCCATAGACGTTTCTTGCATCAGAATAAAATGTTATAAGTGAACTACAATTTATAAAAATTTTGGCAGAGTTTCTTCTATTTTTATGATATTTACCCCCTGTTGAACAAAAAAATAACTCAACAACACAACCATATATGGCACCAGACATTTATAAAATTATCATTATCCGTAATATACATATATTTTCATTCCAAAATTCACACATCAAATTAAATTGAAATCAAATTTCATACATCAAAGTAAAAAAAATCAGAATATAAGTGTAAAGTGTAGATATTTATAAGTTTCTTTGCATGCTTCTGGTGGGTAATAGACTCTCCAGTGTGTATGGGAAGACTTTCTCCCTTTGATCCTCCACATCTGTTTATAGAATTGCACTCTGAAATGGATATTGCCTTGGGTGATGTCTAATACTGCTACCAATGACTCTGTATTTTTTCAGATATATAAGGAGATCATATACCAGTCTTGTGTATTGCATTAAGAAAATCTCTATAACATGTATGAACTCGCCTCTCCTATACTTTAAATAAAAAGAAAAACATATTATAAGTATTGAAATATTTATCTGATTAATGTATAAAATCAATTAGATAAAACATAAAAAAAGAATATATTTCTTGTATGTCAAACTCTTGATAATAAAAATCCTTTGTCGGCCGAGAGATATTCTTCCATATATAATGCTCAAGGTCAATCTTCTCCTTGAACTTGAATGTCATGTTTCTTGAGTAGGTTCCAGATAGAACCAACCTAATATAAAAGCAATTTTAGATCATTTTCAAATTAAAACCTATAACTTCATTATAAACCTATATTGTTTCATGTATTTTCACTCACAGATTGTTGACAATTGTGATATAAGTTCTTCCATCAACTCTTTTAGCTCTAGGCCAGAGGTCGCCTTCTTCATCCACAACGTTTACTTATGATATATCTATAGGTATAAGGGTGGTGGATGAAGGAGAAAAAAATGGATGGTGTAGCAGGGCACGATAGTGTAGCATCAGGTATAGAAGATGATTGTACAGGGATTGCAGGTCGGGAAGGTGATGCCTTATCTGGATATGTAGTAGGTGGACGTACAGATTCTGTAGCATCTGCAGAAGATGATGCTTCACCTGGACCTGCACTGACTGATAGAAATCGTGGTAACCTGATCCTTGGCCACATCATATCCTGTTTTATCTTTTGTGGCATATTTTTAACCTGAAATTTACATTTTATTGAATATTCCAATAATAGAACAATATAAATTAAATATATAACAATATATTGTTGATGCAATAATAGATTATTTCATATAATATTCTATTACAATCACAAATTAATCACTATCATGATCACTTATTTGTATATTAAATGCCTCATCATCTTCTTTTTCTGAAGAATTAGAATCAAACTCGGGCTCTTCTTCAGATCTCTCACCCTTCTCTTCTTCTCTAGATGAAATTTCAACATATTCATTATTTGAATCATTCAAAGGTTCATTCTTGTCATAATTTTTGTTATAAATTTTAGATATTTTCTTATAAGAGTTATTGACTTTGCTTTAGAGGGGAAAATAAAATTATTTATTGATTTTATTTAAAGGATGAAACCTATTTCCCTTCTTTCTAAAAAGAGGATAAATGCAAAGTTAAAGAAATTGAGGTCACAATTTAATATATTTTTTTGATAAGGGGTTTATCTAAACGATCTCTTTAGCACAACTTTTATTTCTAAGTGGGAAAGATGGATCTTTATGGTTATGCATTTACTATACTCAACTTAACAAGGTTTTCATAAAAAATGAATACCATCTTCCATATGTATGTATGTATGTGTGTGTGTGTGTACATGTTAGTTGATCTATTAAAAGGAGTGAGTCGCATTTTTAATGTTGATTTGAGGTCATCTATCACCAGTTGAGAGTTAGATAGTAGGACACACCTAATACTGCTTTTGGATCTTAGTATAGATATTATGAGCTTTTAGTAATACTGTTTAATTTTACTAATGTAGTTACAAACTTTATGTTTCTTATAAATATAATTTTAAAGCTATTTTGGATAAATTTGTCATTATTTTCATTAATGATATACTGGTATATTCTAAAAGTAAGAACATATTAAGTACTTAAAAAAAGTTCTCTAGACCTTTAAGAATATAATTTATATGCCAAGTTTTCTAAGTGTAAGTTCTGGATAAATTAAGTTAACTTTCTTAGTCATATAGTACTTAAAAATGGGGACATTATTGATCTAAAGAAGATTGAGATAGTTAAATAATGACCTAATCCTACCTTAATGAAAAAGATAAAAGGTGTCTTAGGAAAGATAAGGTATTACAAGAGACTTGTTTAGAAAATTTCAATTATTATTGCATAATTAACTAGGTTTAAGCATAAAAAAGTCAAATTTAATTAGAGTGATTGATATGAAGAAAGCTTTTAGAGGTTGAAATAAAGCCTTATTATTGTGACAATTTTATCCCTTCCTTCTAAAGATGAGTATTTTATACTATATTTTGATGCTTCTTGAGTTGGTTTAAGGTATGTTTTGATGCAAAATGATAAAATATTACCTATTTATCAAGGTAACTTAAACGATAGAAAGTGAATTATCTTGCTCATGACCTTGAGATAGCAGTCATGAGCAAGATGTCAAATTAAAGTAAAATCTTCATAAACTTTATTTGTGAACAGTGAAGTATTACATGATTCTGAAGCAATATAGTACAATTTATTGGTAAGGTGCATCTAATTATCAAAATAAGATTTGGCAATATTATCTCCGTGGAGTTACCTCTAAAGTATATATTGATTATAAGAGTTTTAAATATATTCTATATAGAAGTAGTTGACTAATTATCCAAATCAATATCAATGGCAGTAAAGAAAACATAATTCATCACAAAAATATCAATGTATGGGATTTTTTCCTCAATTGATGATTAAACCAGTACCTCAACTCAGTAAAAAAAAACTGAAGATTACCCATACAATCAAACCAAAAATAAAAACTCATACAATCAAAGCAGTACACAAAACCTACTAAAAATTAAAACCCAACGACATTCTTTATCGTATTAAAAATTATATGAAACTCAAATGAAATATTTATATGAATATAAATTTTATTATATTAAAAATAAAAGTTAAATTGTAAAATCCTTTAAAATTAAATGTTAAGATCATATATTTATCTCTTTATAATATAATAATTTATTTTTATCTATAATTTATGTTAAATAAAAATAATCTTCAATAAATTAGAAATAAGTTTGTTAAAATATAAATAATTTTCTGCTAGCTATATTTCCCATTTTTAGATCTATGATATATTTTGGGTAATATGATTACTATGGTCCTAGTATTGTTTCATTCACCCACTTGAATTAGAACAAGAAAGTATTTACTAATGGAAAAAAAAGTTTAGTGACCATTATTTAATAATAATTAGTAATTATTATTATTATTATAAATAATAAGAAAAAATTTAAGATAAAAACATTTCTAGTTTAATAAAGATTGGTATGCAATTATGAACTACCACGTGTAACATTTCATAAGAAGTTATATTGCGTGCGTGTATGAACAAAACTATAATCAAATTTTACTTTGTTCAACTACATAAAAGAAAACAATATCCACATCGATTTCTTGATAATGCTAATACTGACTTCTAAATTTCTTCAAAAATCAATGTCACCAATACACAGTTAATATGGAGAGCACAAATCATCACTCGGTTTTTTTAATGGTTATATTCTAATGGGCTTTATCAATGGCTCTTACCTATGTCTCACATATTCATATTCACCTTGTTTCAAATTATGGATTAGACAACATAGTTTCCTCTAAAGTGTTATATTGACCGTAAATGAGGAAAGTATTGGTCACATAATAATATCCATAAAAAATTCAAATAAGTATGGGACAACTTTACGAAGACCTTTGGTAGGGAATTAAGAGTAAGGATTTATACACTATATGCAAATCTTGCCAACACAGTAAAAGACTCCAAATCAATAATAGGTTACTAATAATTAAGAGAAATTCAAGCCATTGCAGATGAACTTGCTCTAGTTGGATCACCTTTTGGAGATGGTGAGATGGTAATTAAATTAAAAAGATTTAAAATCATCAAGCAATAGGGCATCATATAAACAATCGAAGAATAGATCTTTTGATTCAGTAGCATAACAATCTAATTGGGGAAGCTACTTGTGAAAAATACATTACAACTCGAGGACTAAATAAACACCTGCCTTTAATTTGTTTTAACAACGACATCAGAAGCAATTGGTCCCATTTGATTTTTAAATTATTTTGAAATATAATACGTGGTTAAATTTCAGTACAAAAGAGTTTTCCCCCACCTTGTTTCTAAATGATAGACACAAAATATATTCCAAAATATTTTTCATTCAAAAGACTATAGGATTTATAACATGACATGATATCTTCCTGCAAGAATTTCCCTTTTCTGGTTCTTAAGTTCTCTTTATTTGCTGCTTCCTATGTAAGCCACTGTTAAAATGGGTATTATTAACATAAGATTCTACTAAATGGAAGAGGAAAGTTAAGGTGAGTTCAAAAGCAGGCAAAACGGAGGAACTTTGACAAATTTGCCAACAGCAAAAAAGTATGCTACTAATAAAACTAAGAAACCACCACATCAATTCTAAACAAAAGGTAAAGATTGTATATAACAGAAATCAAATGTAGGGGACAAATAAACTACAAAAGTTTGACAATATCAATGTATGAGATTTTTACCTTAATCGATGATTAAACCAGTACTTAAACCCAGTAAAAAACAAAAACCGATGATTACCTATACAATCAAACCAGAAACAAAAATGATGATTAAATGAAGATGGACCACTTACCTCAACCGATGATTAAACAAAGACGACGATGGCACGTGATGAAAGAAGACAGACGCAGGGAAGGGCAGACAGCGAGGAAATCGAAGCAAGCACAACGGAAGACGGAGAACCACGGACGATGATGGCAACAAGGAACTAGCGACGGTGACAAAAGAGAAAACGAAGAAAAGAGATAGGAGAAAATGAGGATGGACGGGAGGGGGGGGGGGGTTGTTGGGTTCGTGGGTAAGCAACCAAACGATGTCATTTTCATTTTATTAAAAATGTTGAAGCTGAGGCTACCGATGGCGTTTAGGTTTTAATTTTACTGATGGAATCTAGTTTTGTTAGTACACCTTGAGGCTTACTTATGCTGCCAAGCATTCTCACCTAATTTACCGACGGATATCACTCTTCCATCGCTATATTTTGTCGGAAAAATTATTGGGATAATTTCCCTCCACCTTTACTGACGAATATTTTGCCCGTAGCAAAATACAATTTTTTTCGACAATGTTACCTACGAAAATTGATTTTTCGTTGCTAATTGACTACAGTATTTTACCATTGGTAATTTTCTCTTAGTAATTTGTAATTTTCTTATAATGTAAGAAATGAATTGCTGAAGACAAGGAAGAAGAATTAACAAGCCCTCACCATCATCCACCAATGTTTGGATGATTCAATCTTTGCAAAGGTGGTTGATGTAACTACCTCAAAAGAAGCTTGGGAGATCTTGCAAATTTTTTACCAGGGAGTAGAGAAGGTAATGAAACCAAGGCTTCAATCTCTAAGAACGGATTTTGAAGCAATAAAGATGAAGGAATTTGAGTCAATTTCGGATTGTTGCTCGAGGGTAAAGATGATAACAAATCAAATGAAGAGATATGGAGAGATGGTAGAGGATGTTCGTGTGATGGAAAAGATCCTTCGAAGTCTCATTCCAAATTTTGACTATGTGGTGTGCTCTATTGAAGAATCGAAAATTTTGGAGATGACTATTGAACAACTAGAGGGATTTTTGCAAGCCCATAAAGATAAGATTAATAGAATATAAGGAGAAGCATTGGAGCAAGCTCTCAAAGCTAAGGCCTATTCGAAGGAGGAGGATAGAGGATAAAGTCAACGAGGTCATGAACGCCAAGGTGGAAGAGGAAGAAGTAGCCAAGACAACTTTAATGATGGGATAAGAGATTTCAATCAAGTAGAGGTCATGGAAGTCCAAGAGGTAAAGGATGAGGCTATAATTTGCAGAGAAATGAAAGGAGGTATGAAAAATCCAACATTGAGTGCTACAATTGTCATAAGTTTGGCCACTATTCTTGGGAATGTCATAGTTCCTTAAATAATGGTGAGGAAAAAGCTAATCTTGCAGATGATAGGGATCGAGATGAATCAACTTTATTGCTAGCACTTAAGGAGGGAGAGAAGGATGACAAGAACTCGTGGTATTTAGAGGATGGCGCAAGTTAGCATATGTGTGGTCTAAAGGAAAAGTTCGTAAAGCTCGATGAAAATGTACGGGGCAGTATGTCTTTTGGAGACTCATCAAAAATTCAAATTGAAGGCAAAGGTACAATTATATCTCTTCCAATGATGGTGCCATAAGCTTGTGGATGATGTTTATTATGTGCCTAAGTTAAAATGAAATATCTTAAGCTTGGGAAAACTTTTGGAAAAACAGTATGATATTCACATGAAAATAATTATCTTTGGCTTTAATATCAAAATGGTACATTGATTGTCATGGTCGCTATGTCAAGGAATAGGATGTTCATTGAATCTCAAGACATTTGATGTAAAGTGTTTTAAGGCTATGATAAAGGAGGCAGCATGGCGTTGGCAAATGAGATTTGGAAACTTGAACTTTTGCACCCTCAAAGACATGAGAGAGAAGAAGATGGTGAAAGGGATGCTCTTAATCAACCATCCCAATCAAATTTGTGATGCGTGTCTTCTTGGCAAGCATGGAAGGGAGAGATTTCCAAAGGAGGCTACATAAAGAGAAACCAAGCCACTCCAACTTATACACACCAATGTTTGTGGGCATCTTAATCCATCATCATTTAGTGGAACAAATATTTCATTCTTTTTACTGATGATTTTAGTAAAAAGACATAGGTTTACTTCTTGAAAAAAAAAGTCTAAAGCATTTGCTATATTTAAGAACTTCAAGGCTCTTGTAGAAAGGAAAGTGATTACAAAATCAAGGCTTTAAGGTTCGATAGAGGAGGCGAGTTCACCTCAATGGAGTTCAATGCATTTTATGAAGCTCATGGAATTCGATCTTCTATAACAGTAGCTCACCACAACAAAATGGCATCGCGGAAAGGAAAAATAGAACAATTCTTAACATGGCTCGAAGCGTTTTGAAGGTTAAGAATATGCCTAAAGAGTTTTAGGCTGAAGCTGTCTATTGTGCAGTCTACATATCTAATCACTCACCAGCATTAAGTATTAAAGATCATAAGCTAATTGTTGGATCCCGTTTTTAGAATCCAACTTCTTGCGAATATCATCAAACTTACCACAATATATATTTAATACTTGAGCATCCATAATACCTTGTAGGGTTCTTTCCGTGAACCCTTATTTGGCATCATTCCACAATGTTGGCGTGCCCATGGCAATCAAACATCACAACCAACTTGGTCTAAATCAATGTAAACATACATACAACTCATAACTTG
>JAOTAX010000197.1:7371754-7386153 GCA_025629825.1 Erythroxylum guanchezii
TACTCTTGTCTATCATTTCTTGGTTCAAAAATTTTCATTCATTAGTCCTTAACTCGTGACTAATCACCCAAAATTTCTTATTCCATAATTCTAATCTTTCACGAAAAGTTCGGGGTCCAACACTAATAAAAGCATAGAGTGGACACAAGCCTGGCATGAATCACTTGAAAGTGTTTGGGTGCATTGCTTACAAGCACATCCCCCAATAAGACAGAAGCAAGTTTGATGATAGAAGTGTCAAACATGTCTTTGTTGCCTATGACACAAACTCAAAGGGCTATAAGTTGTACAACCTAAGCAATGGCAAGGTAGTAGTGAGTCGTGATGTAGAATTTAATGAAGATGGAGTATGGAATTGGGAAAAAAAGAAAAAAGCAACTATAACTTCATTCCATACTTTATCGAGGAAGAAGAAGAAGCCATGACACCAACACAAGATGTAACTCTACCTCCTTCACCACTCCTAATAATCGAGGTGAAAGCTCAATCGAAGGAACTGAAGAATGAGAAGTCTTAATGATCTTTATGATGAAACCGAAGAAGTAACTCTTGATTTGTATTGCCTCTTTGCCGACGGTAAGGCATTAAGCTTTAACGAAGCCACGAAAGACAAAATATGGAAACAAGCTATGGATAAGGAAATCATGTCGATTGAGAAGAACGATAGTTGGAAACTAACAAATCTTCCCAAGGGTCATAAAGCCATATGAGTCAAATGGGTTTATAAGGTGAAGAAAAATGCAAAAGGAGAAGTGGAAAGATACAAAGCAAGGCTAGTTGCAAAAGGCTACAAGCAAAGGTATGGTGTTGACTATGAAGAGGTGTTTGCCCCAATTGCTCGCATAGAGACTATTCGACTACTTATCTCAATGGAAACTTAAATGAAATGGAGAATCTATCAACTAAATATGAATTTGACATTCCTAAATGGTTATCTTGAAGAAAAATAGTATATTGAACTACCACTTGGACATGTGATCAAACGGCATGAAGACCAAGTCTTGAAGTTGAAGAATGCACTATATAGATTAAAGCAAGCACCAAGGGCATGGAATAGTCGCATTGACAAGTACTTTCAAGAACATGGATTTGTTTGTTTCCTTAATGAGTATGCTCTCTATGTAAAAGCTTATGATAATGGAGATATATAGCTAGTTTGTTTTTATGTGGACGATCTCATCATTAAGGGTAACAATTCGAGATTATTTGAAGAGTTCAAAAAGGAGATGTCTCATGAGTTCGAGATGACTAACATAAGTCTTATGTCCTAATATTTGGGCCTAGAAGTGAAGCAAATAGAGGAAGGAATTTTTATCTCTTAGGAAGGATATGCGAAAGAAGTATTGAAGAAGTTCAAAATGCTTGATTGCAACCTCGTGAACACACCCATGGAGTGTGGAACGAAACTATCAAAGTTTGAAGAAGGCGAAAAGGAAGATCCCACTTTATTCAAATGTTTTGTGGGAAGTTTAAGGTACTTGATATGCACAAGACTTGTTATTCTTTATGATGTTGGAGTAGTGAGCCGTTTAATGGAAGTTCCTTCAATAACTCATATGAAGGCAGCAAAAATAATACTTCGGTATTTGATAGGTATGGAGTGTGGATTATTTTGTACTTCCTCCAATAACTTCAAGCTTACAAGATATTGCGATAGCGACTTTACTAGAGATATTGATGACAAAAAGAGTACTACTAGATTTACATTTTACATAGGTAATTGTGCAATTTCATGGAGTTCAAAGAAATGACCGATTGTTACACTCTCTACATATGAATCCAAGTATGTGGCAACAACCTTTTATACTTATCATACAATTTGGCTAAGGAAATTGTTAAAGGAACTTCACTTGATTCAAGAAGAAGCAACAAGGATTTACATTAACAACAAGTTTGCCCAAGTACTTGCCAAGAATCTGTTGTATTATGATTGAATTAAGCATATAGACACAAGATACCATTTCATTAAGGAGTACACTATAAGAAAGGAAGTGGAGCTCAAATACATGAAGACACAAGACCAAGTTGTGGATATTTTCACAAAGGCACTCAATTTTGAAGACTTTCAAAGACTGAGATCAAGACTTGGGATGAAAAAGAAAAGTTCAAATTAAAGGAGGGTGTTAAAAATATAATTTGAACTTTAGAGTTTCTAAAGTTCTCTTAAAAAAATATCTAGAACTATAATGTATGGCTATGATTTATTTCTAGAATAGTCTTGTGAGTAGATAATGCCTAGAGCACTAGATTTTTCTAGAGAGCATTTAATAAGTTAGTTGGGTAAAAACTTGTTGACCATTTAAGTAGTAGTTCTAAAGTAATCTTAAGCTAGTTGGGTAGAAAGTTGTTGGGCATTTAAGTAGTAGTTCTAAATTAATCTTAAGCTCCATATAAATACCTTTTGTACCAAGCATTTTATGCATGCCAAAATTTGAGTGATACATGCTTCTCTCTAATTCACTCTTCCACCTTTCAGCAGATTAAGGTAATTCTGAGAGGCAGGCACGCCAATATGTAAAGCAAGCAAGCTAGAACCAGAAGTCAAGAGGAAATTTTCATTATTGGTATTTATTTCTATGACGAATGTCATACTCATAAATAGAGAAGGCTATAGTGATTTGAAAACATTATCAAATTGAGTCAGGTAGGCCTCCAGTTAACCATTAACTATCACAGTTAGTTAGAGAGATAACCAACGAAGCAAAAGTAGTAATAGAAACATCAAAAAATGCAGATAAGCATGTACCAATTGGTTATTTCACTACATCATAATAAGGAAATGCCAGTTTGGGATGGACAAATCATCTAGTGCAAACAGTAGTTCTCCACATTACTTAGAGGGAGAAAAAAATGGATAGAATGTTAACCACATTTTAATCTTTAATCTAAACTAGAAGTTTCATGAAAAGAATACCATAAATATGGATGCATTTGAGAATCCTAAACTAGCAGCATCGATGAAGAATGACAACAATCATAAGAAAACCAAGTAAATTAATGAATACAAGAGATCGCCTTCTCTCACCGTATGCCCTTGCTCCATCATTGGTTTGATTTGTAGGACAATGCATTACATTAATTATGGATTTTAAGGCAAAAGGAAGGAGCAAAAGACCAAGAAGCATCCCTTGCATGGAGGGGAAAAACCTTATCCAGCCATACATTCATAATCAATTCAAAACCCCAACACATCTCATCCTTATAACTTTCAACAGTTAGAAAACTCTACCTAAATATTTGATCAAAGACTAAAAATTGATGGGATCAATCATCCATGAAATTGTTCACATACATTGCTATCACCAAGATATTGAAAAAATGTTAGCTTAACCTAGGGAAAATAGCAAATTGTCTTGGGCATTAAGAATAGTAACCCGTGAAGTTGTTAATATACTTATCTAATAACGAAAACACAAGACCATCAGTGAAAAGAGCATGATTGCAGACATGACTAGAGTAGAATAGTTCTCGTGGAATTTGGCATTAACTTAATAATTTTCATCATAGTACGACACAATATTTCTCTTGAGGAAGAAACATTAAAATAACATTGCCTCAGGATCATTGGTACTTTATGCAAATTATCAAAATTGCACCATTAGATTTTGGACTAGATGTGTTGAAAATGTGAGTCTATGCTCTAAAGCCAATCGATTCATTATAATTTAGTGACAAAATAATTTAAAGACATTCTTTATCTTGACATGTTTAGATGTACACGATAAAACATGATAAAGTCTATGAGATAATTGTACATTGCAAATGAGATTATAATTGTGAGATTCATATTGTATTTATGTATTATCCTGAAATGTTCCTAGTCATTGTTATATTAGGAATAGATATTAATAGAATATAAAAAATTAGCATACATTTTATTTTTCCTTATGAAGGAAGTAATCGATCTCATAAATTAAAGTATGAAGATACTTAAACAAATGTGTGGGTTCTTATTAGAGAACAAGTTCGTTCAATTGGTTTGATATGAGAAATCCATTTGAAACATTACTTATATGTTTATGAAAATTCTCATTGTGATGATTGTATAGGTAATCATTTGACTTGAGATCCGCAAAGTTATCTTATATAGGAATTGTTATATTTTGATACTACTAATGACCTATTTTAACCATAGGTCATTCAAATGGTAGTCATTAGGTAGCATGAATTATATGGAGGTATTTATGTGATCAAGAAAGGATTCATCACCCTAAAGTAATTAGGGAAAAATGTTTCGTTGTTCTCTATTAGTATTGATTCAAAAAATTCTTGGTCATGGTGAAATGAAACTTTGTAAATAGTTTATAAATGTCATTAATTGAATCAATAGCTAATAGCGGAGAACTAATATTATTGGACTAAAAAAAGTAGATAATAATTCCATACTCTATCTAATTGGAACATCATATAATGAAATGATTGAATTATATGAAAAAGATGCACGAAAAGGTTTGTCAAAATCACTTTGACTTTCCTAAATATTTGGGTGGTCATGATACATTGCTAGACACTAATCTTAATATATGATTATAAATTACTTGATTAGAGAATTAAAGATAAATTAAAATGAGATTTAATTTATCTAATTCTAATTTTTGAATTATAATTATAATTTATAATCATTGCTAATATATTTGGAAACCTAATGGGTCACACATAAAGAACGAATTGAAAAGAGAAAAGATATTTGTAATCAAGTTGGACTTGATTGTAAAGTTTGAGAAACTTTATGATTAAATATGAGATATTTAATAAATAAGGATCAATATGAGATTTTGAATCTTATTTAGGCATAATTGGTATTTAATTAGAATTATTTATACTTATAATTAGAATTTAATTGAAATTAGAAATTAATTTTTATTAAATTACTAAAATATCCAAAACTTATTATGAATAGGCTTAAGTTCTAATGAAGCTAGCACTTCTTGTTTAACCCTCTTTGTAAAAATTATAAAGTTTTCTCAACCTATCATGTGGATACTATTTGGAGTCAGACACTTATGCAACTACGATGATCAAGCTTCATAATAAGGTATGAATTAAAATTCATGTTTTATTGTGATTTTAGTGTTAATCATTTTTATAAAATTAAAGTGATCTTGGTTTTTAGAAAATCAAAATACGAAAAATTTTCATAATTATTTTGTTATGGTCAGGATCGAATCTCGTCTTGATTTTCCAACAGTAATGTTAGTGTTAAGTTTAATTCTATAATTTGATTAAAATATGTTTGATTGTTATTGATTAATTTTGAAATTGAGCAATTTGAAAAGTTCAGATTGAATTTTCAAAAACCTTTTGTTCAATTTAGAATTGAAAAACTATATTTTTAAAACAATGAAAACACCAAACTCATAATTCATAATCTGATAAATAAGCTTTTGGGTTTTGGAAACCTATAAACAATAAAACACACATGACCTAGAATGAGTATCTGGGAAAATCAAGAAGACCATAATTGTTTTGGAATTTTGGAATTAGGTTTGAGAATAAAGTTGAGAATCACAATTTTTCTAGGCTTTTAGACTAGTTGCCTGTGTTTGTTTTGTGGTTGGTGAAGGCTGGTTGTGTTTTCGTGCTTACTTTTGATTTGTGGCTGCTAGAATAAGCGCCTGCGATACTGTCCTCCATAGTTTTCCAAAAATTACTCGGAACCACTAGGGCCAACATCTTTGTCATTAGAAATAGAGACAACAATCAAAACATAACAAGTATTTGATGGTCAATTGCTATCTTGTTGGAAATTTTTGGAGTTATACAATAGTTGTAGTTGGGTTTTGTGTTTTTGGTTGCTTGGTTGTTTTGAGTCTTGGAGAAGGCTTTAATTGTCACAATTATTAGTGGTGGAAGGAAACACCTTACACCAATGGTAAAGCGACAATGAGTACATTGGTGGCGTCTCACATTAGGCGAGAGGCCATTAATGTCTGGAGAAGCTACCGACGATCTCAAGTAAGTGGCTTGAGCAGATCACACGATGGATGGGTGGGCGATGGCGAGATGAAGTTGGAATCTCAGGTGGGAATAGAAACCAAGGAGGAACCGGCGATGCTAAAAGATTCAATTTCATGATGAATTTAAAGAATTTATTTTAAAGATGATTGTGAATTTATCATATCTACAAAAAGGCTAGTGAGAGTATAATTGTCCTCTTAATGAGAGTATGTGGAGACATATTGCTTATAGAGAACAACAATTCTATCTTTCAATTATTGAAAATATAATTTTCTAAGAACAACTCTTATTGGATATAAAAATGTAACAACTCAATTCTAGGAATTAGATCTATAGAGATAAATTGGAAGTTGTTCACCTATTCTAAATCCTAGTACATGGAAAATGTACTAAAGATATTTAGTATTTGAGATATCATATACTTATGAAATATTAAAAATATTCATTATTATATATATGAGCTGACAATTGAGTTTAAGGTGATAAGGATATTTTCTTTAAAAGTAAATCCTAATTAAGGTCTATTTTAATTAAGAATAATATCATTCAAGATTGGAAAGGTTGCAATGTAGCAATGGTTGTTAATTAAGCCATAATACATTTTTCATTTAATAGAAATGATTAATTGGATCAATAAGTTCTTTAGTGAACTTGATATAGTTCCTTGCATTGTTCAACACAATAATATACTGTGGAATGTTAGAGCCATTAGGCGTGTCAAAGGAGCTAAGATCTGATCAAAGATCCAATGATGTATTTAAGTCATTTCTTTAATTATGATGATAGCTAAGATGAAAATTGTAAGATTTAAGCAAGTCCTCACTATTAAGAATATAGAATTCTCTAAATAACCATTGTCCCATTAGTAGTATAATTGTCATATGGTGACATGATATGAGATACTTCAATGGTTGGCTTAGATTAAGTGGAAGATTGTTGGTTTATGCCCTACAACTAATTTATTGGTTGTAGTTTAGTGACAAAATAATTTAAAGGCATTCTTTATCTTATACATGTTTAGATATATATAATAAAGTCTATGGAATAATTATACATTGTAAATGAAATTATAATAAGATTTAATTATGAGAATCATATTGCATTTATATATTATCTTTAAATACTTGTTCTATTAAAATTAGACATTAATAGAACATAAAATGACTAGCACATATTTTGTTTTTCTTATTAAAGATATACTCGATCTCATAGACTAAAGCATAAAGATACTTTAAAAAATGTGTAGGTGCTTGTTAGATAATAAATTCACTAAACTAACCTAATATGATAAATCCATTTGAAACATTACTTGTATGTCTATGTAAATTCTCATTGTAATAATTGTATAAGTTATCCTTTGGTTTGAGATCTCCAAAGTTATCTTGTATAGGAATTTCTATGTTTTGATACTACTTATGACTTATTCTAATCATAGGTCATTCAATCGATATTCATTGGATGTAGCATGAACTATATGGAGATAGTTGTGTGATCAAGATATGATTCATCACCTTAAAATAATTAGGGAGAACGATCCATTATTCTTAATTAGTATGGATTTGGGAAGTCTTTGGCCAAGGTGGAATGATGCTTTGTAAATAGTTTACAAATGTCATTACTTAAATCAATAGCTAATAGAAAAGAACTAATATGATTAGACTAAAAAAAGGTTAACATTAGTTCCATGCTCGGAAGCATCGGAACATTATATGATGAAAGAATTGAATAATACAAAAAATTATTTGCGAAAAGGTTATTCAAAACCATTTTGACATTCCTAAATCTTTGGGTTGTCATGATGTGTTGCTAGACGCCAATATTAATATATAATTATAAATTATTTAATTGTCAAACTAAAAATAAACTAAAAGGAGTTTTAATTTATCTAATTCTAATTATGAATTAAAATTAGAATTTTTAATCATTGCCAACATATTTAGGAACCTAATGAGTCACACATAAAGAATAGATTGAAGAGAGCAAATATATTTTTAATCAAGTGGGAGTTGATTGTAAAGTTTGAGAAACCTTATGATTAAATATGAGATATTTAATAAATAAGGATCGATATGAGATATCGGATCTTATTTGGGCATAATTAGTATTTACTTAGAATTATTTGTAATTTCCATTAAAATTTAATTGAAATTAGAATTTAATGTTAATTAAATTACTAAAATATCAAAAACTTATTATAAATATGTTTAAGCTCTAATGGAGATAGCATTTCTTGCGTATCCCTTTCTGTAAGTGCTATAAAGTTTTCTTAACCTGTTCTGTGGATACTGTTAGAAGCCAAATACTTGTGCGACTAAGGTGGTTGAGATGAATCAGTTTCGAAAACAGTTAGAGTAATATGACAAAAAAATTATTAAACTTCAGAATAAGGTGTAAATTAAAATGATGATAAGATACAAATAGTACAAATGATAAGGATTCAATAATAAGATACAATTTTTTCATACAAGTTATAGGACATCAGAGTCACTCTTTTAAGTCAACCATAATGCCACGCTTTTATAATAATGCCCGTGTGAACTAGGTGAGATTACCAAAATCCATTGTAGTAAATGACCCATGAAGCAGTGATGAAATATTTTGACCAAGATAGAATGCAAGAAATAAAAGCAAACGTACCACATCATGGAAAAGTATTAAAGTAGATGCTGCAATAATATGATACAAGCACATCAATGAATGAGAACCCAATACGCAATTCCAAAATAATATGACAGAAGCACATCAATGAATGAGAACCCACTACGCAATTCCACAATAATATGACAGAAGCACATCAATGAATGAGAACCGACTAGGCAATTCCACAATATTGTTGGCATGCCTGTAAAAGGTTTAAGGACAAAATCAGCAGAGCGTAAGAATGGCCTCCAACATTATTCGTTAGCCAAACTAATAAATAAACATCTTCCTACCTTAAACAATTTCCAATGCAATAACTTGAGAAAATACAGCAATCAGATAGATAAATTATGTAAATAAAAAAGTGTTCCAGATGGGAAAAAGCAATTTGAGCCAAACGTGAAGAACCAAGAACTGTTTGGAGGGCGAGATGAGCTTTTCGTGAAGTGCACAACCAATACGTTGATCATCAATTTCTTGTCATCGGTATCAACTTCGCGAGCCAAAATTTAACCAATCCTAGCAGTATCTCGGACGAAGCACCAGGCCTATTGATTCAAACAATCAAAACCATATAAACACAACACATAATATATGGGAAAAAAAAAACCTAAAGCATCGATACCTGGCTTTGAAATGAGAGACAAAAAGAGAAGCCTCGCGAGGATCTCAACGGAGAGAAGAGAGAGAAAAGCGCAGTGGCGGAGAAGATAATTGGAGTAACAAGATTTTCTGTCCAGTTTTATGATATCTTATTGTGTCCGGTCAATTTCAAGTTCTCAACCATTCATTTATGTGAGTCCCGCATAGGCTTCATATAAATAAACGTAGAACCCGCATAAACAAATGATTGAGATTCATTGGACACAATAAGACACCATAAAAATTGAGCAGAAAATCTCGACTCATAATTGGAACGATAAAAGAGGACACAGCCGACAAAATGCGTCACCACTTACCACGCTTCTCACCGCTCAAGAGACGGCCATGATCTTTAAAATCTTCTCATTGGTTTGACCCTCCTTTCCTCCATACATAAACTACAACATCTTTTAGCAAGAGTTTTTAATTGCAATACTTGGGAGCTATATTAAGGTTATCGACGATTGTAATAATTACCAATAATAGATGCACAATTATAAAAGCAAATCGCGATACTAATTGAAATTATTATTGTATTGCGACTACAATTGTCATCAGGACAGCAATTTAAAGCGCATCAGTACGAGGCAAATACCGTTCGATAGATTTGATATTCAGAGACCAAGGGCGGACCGATACAGAAGACAACCTAATTAAACTATCCATTACAACTGAGCTTCGGACAATTTGCAAAGTGAATAAACTTTCTTTTACAAGTGCTTTAAATGAGTATATAGATATCCTTAGGTTCATCAAAATCAAAATCCTAATACTTGAAACAGTTTCAATGGCTCTGGTTCCTTTCTATGCTTGATAAATTATATTATGCATTTAAAGTGTACTTACACGTCGAGGCCGCTGCTTCTAAAGAATAAAAAGATATTGTGACTAGTCAAAGTGATACCTAGATCGATCGTAAGCGGTCATCAAACCTAGGCTATGTGTTGCATTCTTTTAGTACCAGGGAAAGCAAGCAAGTTCTTTTTGACTGCGTCACCGTTTGATTAAGTAAGCTCTTCCTAATTACTATAAATATTTATGTATAGGATGACGAATTCGCCACCCAGTATTGTCATATCATATCCGTTGAGCGCCTCTTCTCTTCTCTGCTTTTATCTCTCTTAAATCCAGAAGAAAGATTCACCTTTCGACAATTATAGTAAACTTTAGATCCACCGTGATTACGTATAGCCACTAAGCCCCGTAAAACCAGGCAACGTCAGCCTACATAATAATACAAGTGATAAGGATCGAAAGCCTCAGCAACGTCAGGTTCGCCATTACAACATCAATAATAGCAAGTGATAGTGATCTAAAACCTCGGCCAGGCGATGCCAGTTCCACCCTTATCTTTCTTTCTGTCCGCATACTAAATAATCCGTTTTCCATTTCCTCCGTAACAATGGAAACTAATCACACATCCCAGAAGCCTCATGCGATCCTCGTCGCTTACCCTCTTCAAGGCCATGTTATACCCACCGTTCATCTTGCTATCAAGCTTGCATCCCTCGGATTCACCATCACGTTTGTCAACACCCACGCCATTCACCATCAGACCACCAAGGCTCAACCCAACATCGACTCTGACATCTTCTCCAGGTCGCGTGAATCCGGCCTTGATATCCGGTATACGACCGTGTCCGATGGGCTTCCACTTGGATTCGACCGGTCGTTGAACCATGACCAGTTCATGGCCGCCTTGTTGCATGTGTTCTCTGCCCATGTAGAGGACTTGGTGGGGCAGCTTGTTGGGTCTGGAGAGGCTGTTCACTGTTTGATTGCCGATACATTCTTCGTGTGGCCATCAAAGATTGCTAAGAAGTTTGGTTTGCTCTATGTTTCATTTTGGACAGAACCTGCTTTAGTATTCACCTTGTACTATCATATTGATCTTCTAAAGCTAAATGGCCATTTTGGGTCTCAAGGTACCTTGTTTGTGCTCACTATATAATTAGATAGGCATAGGTAAAACTTGGTATAAGATATGATTGAGCTGTTCAATATAGCATACGCAACATAAATTTAATAGATAGAATCTAAACCTTAAGGTTTTCAATGAAACCAATTAACTGTAGTGGTAATTGTTTATGAAAAATTCTATGGTCAGGTTGCCGGCAGGATCCCATCGATTACATACCAGGTGTCAAAGCTATCAAGACGACCGATATGACGTCGTATCTTCAGGAAACATGCACATCATCAGTTTGCCATCAAATTATTTTCAATTGCTTCGATGATGTTAAAAAGGCTGATTTTGTTTTGTGCAATACGGTGGAAGAACTAGAACCTGAAATCATATCAGCTCTACAGGCCAAGATGGCTTATTATGCAATTGGACCTACTTTCCCTGAATATTTCACCAAGAGTTACGTGGCCACCAGCCTATGGCCCGAGTCCGAATGCACCCAGTGGCTAGAAACAAAAGCTCGCGCCTCGGTGTTGTATGTGTCGTTTGGTAGCTATGCTCATCTAACGAAAAGAGACCTTGTAGACTTTGCAGATGGGCTTTCACTTAGCAAAGTGAACTTCGTTTGGGTGCTTCGGCCTGATATTGTGTGCTCCAATGGAGCTGATCCTCTACCCGCTGGATTCAAGGAAGAGGTTGCTGACCGTGCGCTCATCGTACCGTGGTGCAGTCAAAGATCGATTCTGGCACACCCCGCCGTCGGAGGGTTCTTAACGCATTGCGGATGGAATTCCATACTAGAAAGTATATGGTGTGAAGTGCCATTATTGTGCTTCCCTCTGTTGACTGATCAATTCACCAATCGGAAACTAGTAGTTGATGATTGGAAGATTGGGGTAAATGTGAGCCAAAAAAAGGTGATTACTAAGGAGGATATTTCACAAAATATCGACCGTGTGATGAGGGGAAAATTGGGTGATGAATTTAGAAAGAAAATCAAGGAGCTGAAGAAGTCATTAGAGAATGCCATGACTCCTATTGGTTCATCAGAGAGAAATATGACTCGATTTATAAATGATTTAAAGGCCAAGCTTGAAAAGAGAGTCTGAAGCCAACAAATCTGCACCTAATGGCAAACCAGGCTACATTTTGATGTATAGAGTAAAAACACAGTTTAGTTTTCGGGACTACGCTTTGAATCATACAGGCATATTTTTTCCTTGAGACTATTAGACTTGTAAGATATAATGTACACTATAAGTTGTTGTAATTTGTGTGTAGTTATTAAAGTTTACAATGTTGTACATTACGTGTCATCTTCATTAGCAATGAGCAATGCACTTCTTAATCTTCTTATAAGTTTTTTTAAGAAAAATATCTAGACTCTGTTACACGATGATGTTAGTATGTTACATGTTAATAGTAAGACGTAAAGATAACAAGCAAATATCAGAAATTCGAATCATAATGAGGGGCTGTATTCATTCAGTGACTTGAAAGGATAACTGACTAAAGATAAAGATATTAAAATTTATGTGTTATCATAAATAATGCATTCAAAGCACTTATAAACTTTTTATAATATAAAAACTCATTTACACAGCTAAATCTTTTTTCATCAAAGTTTACTTTATATAATATTTTTTTCTATATTTAATTGTAACAAGAATATATTGTATACAGTTCAAATATTCTCTTATTCAAATGAATTTTTGCTCGATAAAATGTGCAACGTGTAAATCATTTAAACATACATATGAAATACACTTTCTTATTTACTATTTATAATAATAAATCTTTCATAATAATCAGAGCTTAATTCACATGACTTCTTTTTTTTAGCTCTATTTTTTTAAATTTTAAATGATCTTCTATAACCACTTTTTCTCAAATTACTTTCAATATTTTTAAAATTTTATCACTTATTGTTGCTATTCAACTGTCTCTCAATTTTAGTTTTTCAAATCATTTCTAATGGTTTTATGCTTTTTTTAAGAGTTTCTTGGATATATTGATGATAATCGTTTTTGTCCCTCAACAAGAATTATTCAAAATGACCAACTGATTGCCAATCTAGAACATATCTCATGGTATCGTCAGATCAATTGATTTTTCATGTCATCTTTGCATCTCATAGTGAAGTTGTTATACTTTTTATTTCCTTTGTCACGACTAGTCAAAAAGCTTGTGGTTGGGTCAGTCGTGCTAGGCCCAAGCCTAGACTCGGAACGGCGTATGGGCCGATCGGCCCATCCCTTGATGTTGACCTAATCCCTGTAGGTATTAGCTATATAAATTCATTACCTCATCATGAAAAAGGTATGACTCTTAAGAACCCTAGTATTCTTTATTCACTAGCCATCAAATTTCTAAAAAAAGACTAACTTGAGCGTCGGAGGGGCCTACCGGTAGTCAACCCCCAGTGTGCCTTATTGTTTTGCAGGTGTGTCTGTGCCCAAGTCAACCAATCCCATGGATCCTAACAGCAATGCCCAGCCTCATCAAAATCAGACAGAACCAGTTGGCGCCCACTGTGGGGCCGGGCATCAAGGCACCACGTCCAGAAGTACTCAGATCAGTCAGGTAGCGGTAAAAAATCCTGATGTAGCCGCTGTTGCGGCACTTGCGCTACAGCGGATGGGCTTGCGACTACCTGCCGTCCTCCCATCGCCGCATCACGATCACCAGACACACCCTCCATCTATCACCCAAAACCCTAGCATAGACGAGCTATCCCCTCAAAACCCGAATAACTAAATGTCATATTCACATCCGCATGATCAACCGCAATAATCCCAGAACCAAGACCAAGAAACGCAGAGCGCGGCCTTAGAGGACGACGCTAGAACCAGTTCACATCCTCACACCCAATATCCCCTCAACATGAATCCTCCAGCACCACAACCAGCCTTCCTCACACAAAGACAAATAGAAGAAGCGGCCGATCTACTGATCTGCCAAATCTTGCGATCTCAGGCGGAGCAACCACAAACCCTCGCTCGACAGATTGGTGTGATGGCCCATCGGCACTCTGCTGAAGCCTTGGAAAAAATTGTGGACCGTTGAATTAACATAGCCATGAATTCCCGTCCTGATCAACTATCAGCACAGCACATCTCTCCTTTCATCCCGGAGATCCTGGATAGCCTCCCAGCGGTCGGCACTAAAATACCAATGCCAGAGAAGTACACAGGAAAGACCGATCCCCTCGACTACCTTCAGCACTTCCAATCAATGATGAACCTGCATTGCA
>JAOTAX010000197.1:7400376-7413626 GCA_025629825.1 Erythroxylum guanchezii
CAAAAAAAAGAGACAAGAAAATGTTATACTGAGTTTTAACCGACTGATGTAGTACGCCACCCCCGCGGGGCACGGACTCGGATATCACCAATGATATTGGGTTCGGGTCACTCGGGAGTGGGGTATTACAGTCACCTAGAGTACGAACTCTACGACAGCAAGAAGAAAAGCAATCCAGAGAGTTGAATTAGGTGAAAAACTCTGAGTTGCAAGCACCTAAAGCTACGAGATCGTTGGTTTCAATTTTACGAGAAGACTCAGCCAAACAGGCTGAAGAGATTGAACGAAAAAGGAAATTAGAGTCTGAGAAGCAGAATCAGCAACCTCAGAAGTCACCAAGACTAATTGAAGCTCCACAGAAGAAGAAGGATAGTCAGAAGAAAACTACTTCTATTATTGAGGAGATCAGTCAGGAGAAAAACAGCTTTATTGCTGAGGAAGTTAGTCTAGTAGAAGTTACTTCAACCATTGATGAATTGAGTCTGGTAAATGTGAATCCTATTTTTGAGGAAGATAATCAAGGGATGACTACTCCCACTGTTGTTCAACCGGAGGAGCCGGCAGAACGCAGTGAGAAACAGGATGATTCATCTCGACCTTTAAGGATAGAAGATTTGGAGATCAGAATAACTGAAGTTATTCAACCAGTGAAGAAAAAGAGCACATCGCTAATCATCAAGGAAATACCGAGAAAAGAAGTGAAGGTATTGGGAAGAAACCTTATCCGACACAGAGGCCAATTCAACCTCACACTATACTTCCAATCACTGAGGATACAATAATAAAGGTTGTGCCAGATATTCAACCACCTTGTCACGTTGTACGCAATGTTGACAAAGGAAAAATGAAGTTATATCCAGAACCTGTTATAGATGATCTAACAGCAGAAGAAATTGCTAAAGAAGTGCATCTCATAGACGAAGCGTGCTATGAAGCAGGATATGTTGAAGAGAAGAAGACAGAGAAGTTCATCTCTTATCACATATCACAAGAATCAGGGACAAGTGGTGGTAAATCAACGATAAATGAAGTTGGTCCAGTGACAGGAGATCTTATGGAAGGTCAGTACAAGACAGTAAAAGTTGGAAATATGGTGTGCGTAATTGAACACATGGTGAAGGCTATTATACGCCAACGACCTTTATGGATTATATCTTTAATTGAAGAAATCCAACCCTGGCTTGGAAGACCAGCTAAAAGACTACCAGTTCCTGATGATTTAATTCTTCTTGTACCCTACCTACCTGTTCAAGCTCCCGCCCTACAAATCATTGAAGTTAGTGATCCATCTTCAGACGCATACACTACTACAATTGCTTTTGAAGAAGAACCACAAGAAACTGAACAACCGAGAATAGTGCCTAATTTACAGGCTCAAGTAGGTCAGCTACAGAAAGATATGAAGAAAATGAAAAAGATGTTGAAGAAGCTTGTGAAGCATTTTGGGTTATAATCATTTTTTATTAATAACAAATATGGGGAGAAGAGAAGAGGAAGTTAGAAACAAAAAACAGGGGGAGAATTAAAAGGAGAAGAAAAACCAAAAAGCAGACGAAAGAAAAAGGAAGAATAGATAGAAGTTTGAAGATTCTTATCTTACCTTTGTATTTTGTTTTACTTGGCTATAATCTGTAAAGCTTTTCAGTTTACTAATAAAGGCATTTGTTATCATCAAAAAGGGGGAGATTGTTAAGTCAAAATGACTTTACGATTAATAATTTTGCAGATGAACAAAAGTAGACGAAAGCTATTTTCAAAAAGCAGACGAAAGCTATTTTCAAAAAGCAGACGGAAGCTAAGAAGAAAAACAGACGGAAGCCAATTAAAAAAAAGTCGATAAAAAGCAGACGCTAAAAAAAACAGACGGAAGCATCAGTCTAAGTTAGTTACAGAGCTCAACTGATTAACCATTTCTTTAAAGAATCAAGAAGCAGTTATCAAGAAGCAGTTGAAGACGAAGGCTATAAATATGAGTCAAAGTCGAAGATTTCAATATACGAATGTACTGAAAGAATTCAGAAAGCTAGAGAGAATACTGTGTGAATTTTTTTAAGAGCTACTTTACTGGAACAAGTGTGGAAACATTTTAGTTTGAAAGTGATACAGATAGCCTGAAGAGGCTAAGAGTAAAAGAATACTCATTATATAGAGACCTGAAGAGCCTCAGTGAAAGAATACTTGTAAAAGTTTTGAGAGTTAGTGAAATCTCAGAAAGTCATCTAAGGACTGGACGTAGCCCACGGTTTGGGGTGAACCAGTATAAAAACTACTGTGTCAAACTCTCTCTCTCTCTCTTATTCGTGATTTTCAATATTACTTATTACGCAAGTCTTGGAAAAATCTTTTACAAACGAGATTTACATTAGTTCTTTTACAACGAACAAAGTCTTGTTCTAAGCGAAAGAATTTTTTTCAAAAGGAGTTTAACGAAAAGTTTACCACAATTCAACCCCCCTTCTTGTGCATCTTTATATCATTATTAAGTATTGTATTAACGTGTGATTCACTTCAGGGGTGTACATATGTGTCAGTTGGTTAATTCTGGGATGTTTTGTTATGTCTTATCATTGAAATTCTCATGTTAAAGTAATTTCTTTTAATGTAAAAAAAGAAAGGAAAAGAACGAGAGACAAGAGAAAAGAGAAAAGCATAAGGAAAGGAAAGGAAAGAAAAAGAAAAAGAAAAAGAATAAGAATAAAAAAGAATTTTTGTTTAAATAAATTTATTAAGGAGGAAGTGCATATAAGTTTGCAAAGTTATTCATGATTAATGCATCTTCTTAAAGTTGTAATGAATGTGTTATTTAAGTATGTTAAATATAAGGTAGATGTTGGCTTGGAAGGTTCACTCTTGTGATTTCAATGTATTGTTGGCAAAAATTATATGAGTGATTCCTTTAGATTGGTATATATTTCATGTGGTTTGTGTGTAAGAGATGAATTAGGTTGTGAAATATAAATGTTGCATTCATCAGAGCTGATGGTACCCAATTTTTGATGAGTGTTAACTTATGCACTTGGTGGTATAATTGAGTGTTACTTTTGTTTCACTAGCTTTGATGACTTTCATGCTACGTGACCCAAATACATCTCACCTTACCTTTACCCACATTACAACCTTGAAAAGTTCTTTGATTCATGATTTTGTATGTGAACATCGGTGGTGGAGAAACGAAATGATATGTAAAGTTGTGGATTGTCATGATCATAAATGCTGTTGAGTGTACCCGTGGACATAGCTTGTTTAAACACATTTTCCAAGTCGACCATTAAATTGCTCAGTTTTTAAAGGCATTGAATGTTGATTGATCATAAGTAGAAGCGTTAAATGTTAAATTCTTGTTATGATTTTTGAAAGTCATTCATTTTTGTTTATGATTTTGTACTCTTGGAATATATGGGAAATGAGTAAATGTTTTAGGTCGGTGAGCTTAATTTTAATGTTTTACTCGAGGACAATCAAAAGCTAAGTGTGGGAAAATTGATAAGTGCGTAATTGATTATGAAATGATTCTATAACACTTAGTGATTATTGACATAAAATTGCTTAAGATACTCACTTTGACTCATATGTGATTTTAAGCACAATTCAGAAGCAAAGGAGTTAAAGTGAGTCAAAAGTACTATATTTGGGGTCGTTTTCCAAAGATCCACATTCACTTGTCTTCATGGATAAAGAAGAATAAGAATAGAGCAAAAGAATGGATAAAGCATAAAAGAATGGAGGGTGAAGCATGCTCACAACATGCTGGAATTATTGAACAACCGTGAGCATCACTCACAACTGTGCATAGATTTGCATGGGCATGAGACACTCTCAAGCCCATGCAAGATATGGACATGAATTCAAATGTGGGCTAAAGTAAAAGGTGAGTTGAAGCAACGTGAGTGCAGTGTGTGACATAAAGAGGGGCTAGAAAAATAAAGAAGTTTGTCAGGACACTGGACAACATGAATGAAAACGGTAAAGAGGGACAACTATAAAAGGAGTGATCGTGAGTGTGAGGGATGGAACTTAACACCTATCCATTACATTTTTACTATAGCATTTTAAAACATAAAGGTGGAGGTGTGTAACAGCTACATGTAAGTGAGTGGTGTGTGAAGTACGGTTGAAAGAAGAGAAAAACATGAGTTGAAAACATGTGAGGCTTAATTAAAAAGAATTGTACAACAGCTAGAATGTGACACAAGTGACATTAGCCACTAGTCCTATTGTCACTTTTTAACCTAGTTTTTATAAGCAACAAAGATGAGGTTCAATTGAAGGGAAGAGGGGGGATGCACTTGGATAATAAAAGGTGTGACAGCAATAAGTGGAGGGTGGGAAGTGAGCAATCGAGAGCAAGGGAGACAACAACTTCTTAATCATTCCTCATTGGTTTTCAAGATGGAGACAACCTTGGACAGCAACCATTCTTCTTTACGATAAACATATTGAGAAGGCTGGAGGGTTTTGAAGTTGCATAAACAATAAGGTGGATATATGTTTATTCGTCACATCAATAGCACTGTGAGGAGAACAATAAGGGCGATATAAATGGAGTGAAGGCAATAGTGTGAAATCGAGGGCTTGCAAGGCAAAAACAAAAGCTTATGACAGAAAAGAGGAGGAGGTGCTAGAGGGGTCTATGGTAAGGTTATCAATGGGGGTTGAAATATTTTTCTAGGAGAAACCTATGGAAGGGTAACGTCCCGATGCCAGTTCGGATTAAGTGTATTTTCCTGTTTTTGTTGTTTCTTTCTCTCATTAGAAATTGACCGTGTTATCCTATATTAATTGATTTTGGTTTTTTGTATGGATAATCGGATTTTCATTATTGTTTGGTTATTTGTGTATGAACCCATTGGGTATTGTGAAAAGATGATTTTAATGCGTTCATTGAGTCATTTATTTGTAAACCCAATGCTAGAATTTCGATATAATCCGTAATTATTATGTTGAAATTCATGTGTAGCGACTAATGATTTGTAATAATTAGGGATAACATGACCTAGGTTAAATGACGCATCATATGTGGTTCTTGCCTTGATTAATGTAACATCCCATTACCTATGGGAAGGTTAGAACAGTAAATATAGGTGTTCAATAAGAGTTTAGAAGTGCATTTGCATGCTCATGCATATTGTGATATACACATACATGTGAATAGTGAGATTTTTGCACATGAAAATAATTGTACATGCATTCATGACAGTTCCCGGTATAATTGTGAATAAATGTGCTTGCTTTGAGATTTGTGGGTTATTGGTATTGAAAATTGATTTGGAAAGTGAAATTGTTGTTTTAGAATTTTTGGAGAATTTTAGGAAAATTTTCTGAAAATTTTCAGGGTAATTGTTGGACTAAGAAAAATGCCAAGTGGCAGACCAATTGATACATGGTAGTAAAATTTACTGTCAAATAGCATTGAAATTTTTGGATACATGACTTTAGGAATTATTGACAAGTGTTATTAATTAGGGGATAATTGGAATAGGAATTTGGGTTTAAATTGATTGGTTTTATAAGAGAAATGAATGGAAATTTGACATGTGGCAAGTGACATGTATCACTTGCCAAGCCATGCCTTTTTCCCACCTTTTATTTAATGTTTTGGAGCTCATTTTTTTGTAATTCACGATGCTCTCTCTTGGAAGACCACCTAGTCTTGCTTTCTTCCTTCTCTTCATGGGTTTTGCTCCTTTCTTCATGTTACTTTTGTGCTAATCTCCTCCATCACTAAACCTAGCTCTCTCATCTCTTAATTGCTTCCTTTTCACTTTGCTCTTTCTCTCCTTCTCACCATAAAAACCTATCTCTATCACTTTGGAGGATGATGATCGTGGATTGTGTGGAGAGTTAGGGTGTTTGGTTTTTTTTAAAGAGCTTGAAGATTTGGTAGTTAAATCAAGTAAGTTTTGCTTTAAATGTCTTGGTATAGTTCATTTTAAGCTAAAATGATGAGTAATTTGAGTTTTGATAATTTGATTTTGCAAGGTTTTGTTTGTGTCATGGATGATGATAAATTATGTTCATATCTTATTTTTATATGTGTTGGATGAGTGCTAATGCATGTAAGGGTATAGAGAGGTTTGGAGATTGAATGAATTTCAAAGGGGTGATTGAATGAGTGTAGAAATTGCTTATGAATGGATACTTACATATGCTCTGTTTTTGGTTAATGCTAAATTATAGATCATGATTTGTTTGTGGGTGGTTTATTGAGTTGAATTAGGTAGAGATTGATGAGGAAATGTATGGAAGAGATAAATTAGGTATAAGAAGAGGTAAATGCAAAGTCTTGAAAATGTAAAAATCTGGAAATTCTCTTTAAGTATGCTTCAATGTATTGACCATAACTCTTTCTATAGTTGAGCAATTGAGATGATTTTTGGTTTGGCTTAAACTAGAAGTGTTTGGCAACATTTCTTGTGAAGACAATGACTTTTAATTTTGTCTTTAAGAGTCTCAAATCTTAACATGAATTGAGGAATTTGAGTGCAGCAAAAGTTATAGATGAATGTTATGTTGTGTTATATTTTGGGTGTGTAGAAATGAATTATATTTGGGTGTTTATGATCAAGTGTGGAATATGAGATGTGTATAGAGGATGTTGAGTTGAACTTGGGTATATTGGAAGGAGTTATCCATAGAGATGATGATCTAAATGAGTTGAGATTTGGTAGTGAATGAATTAGAATTGATGTTTTGATGGTTATGGAATGATAATTGCTTGAGAATAGGTGAATTTGGGATGCTTAAGAGTGTATGGAAGGTTAGAATGGGTTTAGGACCCTTTGGAGGAGTTTTAGAGGCGAAAATTTTAGTACACCCGAAGGTTACACGGGTCGTGTTTTTTGGGGCGCAGGGACACCATCTCACCCGAAGGTTACACGGCCTGACCGTGTAAATTCACACGGTTCGTGTATTTTGACCCCCATAACGACAGAATTGTAATTTTTGGTCTTCATAAAAGTTGTAGCCCTAGATGTCTTCTTTCCAAACGTAGAAAAATGAAGTCAATCCAACATCTATAGTGAGAGATATGGCGTTTGCGCCAAAGTATGTTCAGTTGGAGTAAAGTTATGAACATGGTTGCTTCTTTTGACTATAACTCCTTCTCTAGACCTCCAAATGACTTGGTTCTTGAAGAAATATATTCCTAACACATTTTCCTATATCTCCATAAACATTTATATTAATTGGTGTTAAATTGAAAGAGATTGATCAAAGGAAAGTGTGGGAGTCTGTTGGGACAGTGTAAATGGGATTAGTTTTACTAAGCATACTTCAATGTTTTGATTATATTTGGACCTATAGGATTCCAAATGAGATGATTTTTCATTTGAAGTAAACTAGAGAAATAGGGCTACAAATCATATGAAGAAGTGGTATTTTGATTCAGTCTTTAAGATGTTCAAGTTCTAGATGGAATTTGGGGTATAGTACATTGGTTTTGCTTAAGAACAATCCAAAAATGTTGAAGGCATATCTTCCTATTTACTGAACTGAATTGAGTGACTTTGGTGTCAATGGAATCATAAGACATAGAAGAAAACTTTTCTAGAAGAGGTTATGATCAAATTACCTCATCTTCACTTTCTAATTTAATGTGAATCATAGACCCGAAAGAGTGACTTGGAAAACGATGAGTTTTGTTTTGAGAATGATTTTGTAATAAAATTTATGGATAAATACCCGGGATTGTCATGAGCATGCATTGTACCTATTTCATTTCATTCATGTGCATTATGAAACACCTTGATTGTGATATATGTGTATGTTAATTGTTATAGAGGAGCAATTGGAACATTAACCCACAGACGTTACCGGAACTTCCAGGCACTAGCTTCGGGAGCAGTTGGTGAGTAACCTAGACGGTTTCTCTCAATTATTGTTTGCTCATGCTTATGTTTTGAATAATGAATGATTGTGATTTGATTGTGGATTCCGGACAGGAGGTCCGATGATTGTGTACTGGGAATTGCGATATTGAAGTGCTGCTTGAATGTGAATATGAGACCTATGTGCTTATCATGTGATTGATTGTGGTACATGCATTCCATTCATGAATGCATAATCAGATAATGGCATTTGTAACCAGAGTAGCCACCGATTAAAGCTCAAAGTTCAACGAGTGAATTTGAGCCTCGAGCTCAACAGTGATTTAGAGCCTTAGGCTCAACGTTTAATGAGCCCTATATGGGACAGTTCAGGCACTAGGTCACAACAACGTAATAATTGGACAAGTGTCTCATAAGCATTTCATATGTATCTTGTTAAATCTGTTTGATTGAGTGAAATGCAAAATTGTTTGTGTTTAAGTGAAAATGTGTTATTCATGTAAAATGCAAAGTTGTGAAATAATTATTTTTGTGAATTGGTGTGTTGCATAGATTGAGTGAACCATCGATGATGGTTACCTCATTGAGTTCGCAAAACTCACCAAAATTGCAACGTTGATTTTTCAGGACCAAGAGACAACTCTTAGCTACTGAGAGGCTCTACCAACCGAGTAGATAGTGTCTGGCGAGAAAAGTCATAGCTCAAAGGTCAGTCAGTTGGGATTTTTGGATAGATTAGTTAGATTTTGTATATTTTCCTCTTTCATGTAGCACTTTTATAGTAGGTTTTGATGATGTACGTATAGAAAATATTGAAAGACACAATGTAGATATTCGAGCGTTATGAAAGGAAATGAGGACAAAGTTGGTTTCAAAATATTGTGGTTTTTCTATTGATGTTTTATAAGCGAATTTTGATATGATGCCATACGGAGTGATTGTAATGAGCGAACGTAGCTCGCCCTTATCTCAGGTTATGTACCGGAATGTCCTCCGGGCATCCTGGTGTGTACCCTGTGGTAAGGGGGTGTTACAATTAATCAATTTTTCTAATTCGTAATGCTACTGCCTAATTAAATCTAGAGATCGTATCCTAGGTTACTCAGTTGTTAGGTTTAATTAACGATTGTATCTTAACTAAACAAAACCTAAAGGAAAACTCAAGTTAACTATTAATCCACGATTAATAGTTGCTAAGTGAGGTTTGAGAACAACAAATCAATAAAATATGCTTAATTATGGTGCAGGCCGAGATTGATCCAAAAAATCGAGTCCTTAACGAATTCCCCACTTTTATCATTTTTTGCATGTTTTCTTTAATTTGTTTTTATTAGTCTAGTTTCATTTTATTTTCTTATTTCAAAATCCAAAACCCTCCTGTTAAACCTAAACACTAGTTAATTTTATTTCATAAACTTTACACACACTCTATGTGGATCGATCTAGACTCACCAATGCTACAGTAATAGGTTTAGTTATTTCATGTTGACTAGCACTATGATGCGTTGTCACCATGTCATTTTCAACATAAATTTAACTTTGTTGATACTTACAAGATTATCTTAAATTTTAATATTGATGAAGCTTAGAAAATTTTTATTTTATTGTCAAGTATGTATAACTTTGTTATATTGTGAAGTATATATGCTTTTATTTAAGATGTGTAGTATCTATACCTTTGTCGATAAGTTAAGATCATTAAAGCATTTGTAAATACTATATTGGTTTAAGCACTTCTTATTACTATGTTGTTTAAAGAAAAATGACCACTGCATGTATAAAGTATAAAATAGAACACATACTGAACAACAAAATATGTACAAAGCATATAATAAAACATGTATAAAGCATGTAATTAAATTTGTATGCTCCATCCATTTTGCTCTCGTCACCTTTATCTTAGAATGCTTTAATGTTGGCTTTAACTTTTAGTTAGATGTATCACTTAATAATGGTTGCTTGGTTTTTTAGAATGTAATAATCATTGCATTGTATTTTTTAACTTGCATGTATGCTTATATTTATAGGTTTTAATAGCTCAATATGGAAGTATAGGGCTTTATCATGGTGGAAATTTCACTTTGGAGCCTAAATTCAGAAACGTTGGTGGGGATATTACTACATTTGGTAATGTTGATGTTGACTATGATAGTAACAGTAAAATAAATGAGATGTGATTGGAGTTAGGGTATGATCAAATTAATAAGGCATATTATAGAGAACCTGGTTTAAACTTTAAGGAGTTACTAAAAGTTATAGACTCAAATGAAAGTTGTATTAGGTTGGCAAATCTTATACAAATACATAGGATTGTTGATGCATAGGAAACTCATCATATAGACACACCTATCCATGATTTTGATGATGATGAATAGGGTGTTAATATATATGAGAATATGGAGGGATAAGGTGTACAAATGGATGAAATATTGGAGGAATAGGATGCACAAATCGATGAAAATATGGAGAAACAAATTGCACAAATGAATGAGAATTTGGAGGAACAAGGTGAACAAATGGATGAGAATTTGGAAGAACATGGTGCACAAATGGATGAGAATTTGAACGAATAAAGTTCACAATTTCAATCAAACTTCTATGTGGACATTCCAGATGACCATCACCCTATTGAAATAGAATCATCAGATTATGGTAGTCCTATTAGCACTAATGAATATCTTAGTGGAGAGCAGGCAGGTGAAGCTTAAAGTAGACTCTACTCAACTATTAGGGATAATTCTATAAAGGTTGCACATGAATGGAGGCTAGGAATGGAGTACGGGACTGTAAAAGAATTTAAAGATACTATTGTCGATTATACAATACATACAAGATACAATGTTAGGTTAAAAAAGTGTGAGAGTAATCTGATTAAGTATGTGTGTATAGATGGATGCCTGTGGGTTTTATATGCTAGATATGATAAGAACGAGAGATGTTTCACGGTTAAAACTTATAACCCTAATCACACTTGTTTCATAACAAACAAACCAAAATTGGTTTCTGCCAAATTCTTGATGAAACAATTCAAGCATAAAATTTCGGAGAAGCCTAATATTACAACCAAAAAAATTGTGGAAGGATGCAAAGAGAAGCTCAATATTTTTGTTAATTCAAGCATATGTAGAAAAGAAGAGAAGAGAATGAGGAAAGAAAGAGCAATAAATTCTATTGCTGAATTTACGAAGTTGCAAGGTTATGTACATGAGTTGAAGATAAGCAATCCTAGATCAACAATTAAGTTACAATTATCGAGAAATCAAGAGAGTTTATTGCTACAAGTATGTTATGTTATACAATATATTCATACTTCATTACGTTATGTTATGTAGTATATTAATTCTTCTTTATATTTTCTTGCAGTTTAAAAGATTGTATATTTGTTTTAATGGTATGCAAAGAGGGTGGAAGCATTTAAGACCAAATTTTGGGATTGATGGGTGCTTCCTAAAGAAAGAATTCCAAGGACAGTTGTTAAGCACAATTAGTAGGGATAATGACAGTGGAATGTTTCCATTGGTTTGCCCGTATTCGTGGTCTTGGTTTATGAATTGAATATCATCTTATTTGGAATTGCAAGTTGGTGAAGGAATTATAGTTATATCTAGTATGCAGAAGGTATGTTAATATACTTACAATTGAAATCATTATATGAAATATTAACTAGTATCTTTTTAATTGGTTATAGGGATTAGTCAGGGCCATTGAGGACATTTTGTCGAATGCAGATCACCAAATGTGTGCTAGACATATATATCGCAATTGGCATGGCAACTGGAAGCGAAAGGACAGTAGAAAGTAGTTTTGGAATTGTGTTTAGTCAATGAGAAACTAAAAAGGCATGACAAAATAAGCCCTAGATGTGTTATAGCATTACTTGAATATCCTAAAGAGAGGTACGCCAGATGTTATCAATCCTTTGAAAGTAAATGTCCGATTGTTGAAAATAACATAAATGAAACCTTTAATGAGTGGATTCTACTAACAAGAGACATGCTAATGATTAGCATGCAAGAGACTATTAGAATAATGGTTATGAGGAGGCCTATTAAGAGGAGACATGTTGTAGTTGGGTGGAAGTTAGATATAACACCAAATATAATGAAGAAATTGGAGAAGAAAAAAATCAATGCAGTGGAGAATTGTATGGAATGGAGATGGTGTTTACGAAGTTTCAAAGGGTGATGGGAAGCATATTGTCAAAATTGGTAGACAACAAACATATGGCTATCGAGCATATGACCTATATGGATACCTATGCAAGCAAGTGATTAGTGCAATCCATCACTTGAGAGAAAGGGTTGAGACATTCGTTGATTCGTGCTATCAGAAGGTCAGTTCATAAGTTTGTATGAACATGTGTTACAATGAATTAGGAGGGAAAATTTCTGGCCTTCAAGTGATGCAAAGTTGATATATCCTCTACGTGAAAGAGTTATACCCGGTAGACCCAAAATTGTAGGAAGAAAACAACAAGATGAGCCAAAGAAAATGAAAAATCCAAGCAAATTGAGTCAGAAAGGGTAAGTGCATAAATCCCGAAATGTGGTCCTCAAGGTCATTACTCCAGAAAATGCAACAATGACACCTCAACACAACATGTTGAGGCTTCTTTATAAATGTGTATACCTTGCTTCAATCGTATGAATACAGTTTTATAAACATATAATAACTAATGTTTATCATTATGTTAATCAGGTTGAAACAGAGACTTCACAAGTATACTAGTTTTTAGTTTTATATTACTTATTATTGGTTTTAATGATTGACAAAGCTATCATTATAATTACAATTAAGCAATCTGAATTTGGTTGATGATACTGCTATGCTGAGTCAACAAAGCAATATTGTAAGTAATGTGTTTTTTTTTAAAATCAAATTGTCTAAGTTGAAATAATTACGAAGTGTCGTTTTAATATTTTGTCTTCCATTTCTAGGTTGGTACATCTGGAGATGCCAGTAAAAAAAAAGTTTAGAGATGTTGACCCACATACATTTCAATTATCATTTCAGTCAAGGGGTTTATGATTTAGAGGACGTTTCAGTTTTACTTCACAACAATTACAAGCTGAAGCAATCAGAAGGAGAGCGTTCTTGACATAACCCAAATTTTTGCAGTCAAGTGCAAATGAAGCATACATCGATTAGTTATGCCTTAAACTTTTTTATATTTTGATATTTGTCCCACTAACTTCAACTTATGTATGCTACTGATAATGGTGACAAATGTTATAACACAATATAATATAACTTTTAGATAATTTGATATATATTTTCCCATTAGTTTTTAGATGCATACTCTATTAATAACAGTGACAAATGTTTGTGCTGTATACATACGATGTAAATATTGCTTTTTTTTTGTAAAATCAATATAAGTTGCTACACAATCTCTCCTCTCTCTCTCTCTCTCTCTCTCTCTCT
>JAOTAX010000197.1:7430968-7451583 GCA_025629825.1 Erythroxylum guanchezii
TTCTTGAATCTTTAAAGAAACGGTTATTCGACTGAGCTCTGTAACTAACTCAGACTGATGCTTCCGTCTGACTTTCTTTCGTCTGATTTTTGTTCCGTCTGCTTTTCTCTAAAGCTTCCGTCTGCTTTTCTCTAAAGCTTCCATCTGCTTTTTGCTTAAGCTTCCGTCTGCTTTTCTCTAAAGCTTCCGTCTGCTTTTTGTTCCGTCTACTTTTCTCTAAAGCTTCCGTCTGTTTTTCATTTAATCTTCCGTCTGCTTTTCTCTAAAGCTTCCGTCTGATTTTTGCGATATCCACCGTCTGATTTTCTACTTAATCTTCCGTCTGCTTTCATTTATCCTCTTTTTGTTTGTCATCAAAACTATTAAACACTTATGTCATTTTGACTTAACAATAACTTCCAAATTGAGATACATTCATATCAAGTCAATCCATTCTTCAATTCTAATGTCAATCAACATCCGAAACTTATCAATCACTTAACCACTTACTTTAGCAACCATCTAGGTTAATTTCAAACCTCAATTAAGTCCAAAAACACCAAGGTAAGGTGGGAAGACAGCAGTGCACGAATTTGCTTATTCATGATCATGCAACCACTTGACGATCCCTCTCTGTCATGATTGTGCTTGTGCACAATCATACAACTACTTGGTTATCCCTTTTGACAATGAAAATAAGGTATTTAAGCTATACATTCTTCTAAAAAATGTTCCTATATGTATTAAGTTTCTAAGGATATCAATTTCATGCAGTTTGGTTCAGTATTCTACAAGTTATACCTAAAATATTATAAACTATTCTCACACCGGAACAACACACTGTACTCAACTTCAAGCCAAATTTGGAAACCCTTAAAACAAAATTCAAATTCCATTCCTTCGTGAAAAATAAATCCATCTGTCTCTAGTGTAATCTAAACTTAAAATCATCCCAATTGGATATGTACAAATCAAGATATGGCTAAAATACATATGCATGTTCAGTGGAAATGTTACAGCTAACATATTCTAGCCACTTCATCATCATTTTCACCCTAGTTCATCTTTTTTGCTTAGTCTATCATTTCTAGCTTATGTCCTCATTATTTCCTCTTCATTCCTACTTGCATTTCAGCTTAATTTAAATCACAAATAAATCATATTCTATGTTTGATCATGACACCAAAAACAGAACATCTACATATATATATACATTCATCACCAACTTTCTGCACATGCTCAACTCTAATCTCACATTCATTTATCTCCTTTTGTTTGATTCCTAAAACACATAACACTTCTACTTGGAACAACTTCAGGCCTATCTCATGCACTAATTTCTATTATAAGATTATTTCCAAAATCCTAGAAAATAAACTCAAATCGATGCTTCATAACATCATCAGTGAAAATCAAGGAGCTTTCTTGAGCAAACAAAATATTGGAGATAATATTCTAATATTGCAAGAACTCTTGAAAGGATATACTAAAAGAAAAACCCCAAGAACTGCACATTAAAAGTGGATCTTTGGAAAGCCTTTGACAGTATAAAATGGGATTTCTTAATGTAGGCTATGGGTATTATGGGTTTCCCCTAGGAATTTACGCATTGGATTAAAGAATGTATCTCTACGGTCTCCTTTAGGGTTTTAATCAATGGGTATCCTACTGAGATTTTTAAAGGCAGAAGAGGACTTAGGCAAGGGGATCCCCTTTCCCCTTACCTATTCCTAACTTGCATGGAAATTCTTACTCTTATGCTGAGATACAAGATCTCCTCAAACTCAGACTTCAAGTTCCATACCAAATGTAAATTGCTTTCTCTAACCAGTTTATGTTTTGTAGATGATCCAATCCTCTTTAGTAAGGTTAATCCCCCTTCAGTTACAGTTCTTATAGATACCTTACAAAGATTCAAGGAGATATTGGGACTAAGCATCAATTTTCAAAAAAGTTTTTTTATCTTATCAAAGAGTACTGCTCATCTTGCTAATGATATTTCTATTGCAACTGGAATGGGAAATTAGGATCCTCCTATCACCTATTTGAGCATTCCTATCTCATTGAGACGACTACATTATAGAACATGTCTACCGCTTATAGAGAACATACAAAGGAGGTTAGGTTCATGGACAAATAAATTGCTATCCTTTGGTGGCAAGCTTCAGCTACTGAAATCTGTTATTATGTCCATGAACACTTACTGGTGTTCCCACATTTTTGTCTCTAAGGGCTAGTCAAAAAAGTGGAAAAAATGATGAAACATTTTATATGGAGTAAGGGGAAAGGAGAAAGAGGAATGGCTAAGGTCAGTTAGAGTCACATATGTCAACCGAAAGCTTCAAGAGGATTGGGGTTAGAGTCAATCAGAAAAAGCAATAAAAGCTCACTACTGAAAAAGGTATGGAGAATTTTTGTTTGAAAAGGAATCACTATGGATTAAATGGGTCCACAGCTATATCTTAAAGGGTGGTAGTCTATGGGCTATTAAACCGAAGGCCAGCTTCTCGTGGTTCTTCAACCATGTTTTTAAATTGGGGGAAGAAGTTCAAAGTCAGATCACTTATAGGATAGGGATAAGGGATCGGATTTTACTACGGTACGAAAATTGGATTGGTCAAGGAGCACTAATTCACAATCCGATAGCGAGGGAGATGCTTAATAGATTCCCTAAAAAGGCTAAAATCCAAGAATTAGTTGTAGATGGTAACTAGAACCTCTCCCAAGAGGAGATTAGATCTCTGTCAATACCACAAATTAGATTCAATGGAGGAGAGGATACATTCCTATGGAAGGGGGTAGCTGTCTCGGACATCAAAAATAGACTGGCTAAACAACTCAAGTACGGGACAAACACTAGTATTGGTTGGTATAAACTAATTTGGAACATTTCTATCAAACCTAATGCTAGCTTCCTAAGCTGGTTAGCATTGAAGGACAGACTTAGTACTATAACTAGGCTAAAATTCCTCTCCTCCTCTAAAAGATGCATCTTTTGCAACCTAGAGGAAGAAGATAGAGATCACCTATTCTTCAATTGTGATTTTTCTAACAGAGTATGGTGTCACATATCTTCCCTATGTTATCTCAACTGCAACCATAGAAGCCCAAACGGCATAATCCAGGAGATAATACTAAACCATGCTTCCGAGCATGACAAGGAAGTGTACGTGGTCGCTATAACTACATGCATTTAGGAGATCTGGAGGGAGAGAAATAACAAAAGGTTTGTAGAAAAGGAAAAAGGCATTCATACAATCACTGATATCATCTCTAACAGTATCACAGAACAACTGATCATTAACAAGATGGAGTAAAAATGCAGTGAGAGGCTAGTTACTTCTTAGAGAATCTAACGAATCTCCAAGAACTCCCAACTTCATTTCGTCCGTATTACCAAGCGCATAACTGTAACTTTTGCTAGAATCTAAAAGGAAGCACTTACCTTTTTGGATCTCTCCTTCAGGAGGCCTCTTGAAGTTATAATCGTGAGTTGAAAGATTACATCTATGGAAAACCCATCGTGTTGCCCTAATCAGAGGAGTGGGATTAAGAAAGAACGAGAAATGAAGGATTGAAGAGTAGCCCAGAAATTACTTACCTCCATAATCAGCTGGAGAAGGTTCGTACCTAATTCGAAAATTGCTGGAGACGCTTATGTCGGGGTACATTTAGGATAACTCTTAGATTATGATTTGGGGAAATCCCGAATGAGTTACTCCTTCAGTTGTTTGCCTCTTATGGAGTTTTACTCTCTTGACTACAATGTCGTTTAGATTGGTTTTGTTATTGGCTATGTCGACATTTTGATTGCCTTTTGTATCCTTGGTAAAGAATAGTATTGTATTGAACATTATTTCCTTATTAATTTATTTAATTTAAAAAAACATTTATATAAAGTAAAATGTTCTAACATTTACTTTCCTTCTTCATCTCTTATTTCTTATGAAAGACTCTTTCTCTCCCTTGATACGAATACCCATATATATATAGGTGAGTGCATTAGTAAAATTCTTTCTTGCACCCTTATTTAGATATCTTCAAGATTAGGTGAGAAAGAAATAAATTGGATTTCTAGCTAGTTTGAGATAGTTTAGGGTTAGAGTGGTAGAGTAGAAAATGTGTAATTTCTTCTTTTAAACCAAGTGTCTTAAAATTAACTAAATAATTCATTTGTCAACCATATCACCTAAGTTATTAGTGGTCAGTACCCAGGCTAACATGAGGTTATATTTGATGCAAAATGAGAGTTCAAGTATTAAAAGTTTAGAAAAGGAGTTTAAGCTAGTTTTGCTATTTTTTCTAAGGTGGAAAATTAAAAATTCTCCCTAAATTTTATTAGTGTGGTTGACCATATTATAATGTTTTACAGGTTAAAGGAAAGGTATGAAAAGCATGCTAATTATGCTAAAGAAGATATAAATAAGGAAAGTGAGAACCAATTTTATAAGTATATATTTTACATATTTGTATGGGATAAATTAGCTTGTAATTTGGATTTTATAGCATTTTTTATATGGAGCATATGATATTTTGTTATAGTCAGTTCATTGACTTATAGGTAGTGATTGGAGGCAAAATTATGTATTTGAGTGTGAAATTTTCCATAATTGTTCAGTTAAGGAGAAATCAAAGTCTATTGGAAGCAAACATGGTTGACAACAACTTTGCTAAAGGTATCAGAGATCAGTTCAAGTTCAAAGATGTCAAAAACTAGAGAACAGGCTAAACTAACACCAGACAAGTTAAAAGAATAGACGTCAGCTTCCTACGGGCCATAAGAGCTTAAGAAATAATAAAGAATTACCACCAATATAAAGCATGATTCTGGCATTAGATTTACAAGGATTAGAATGAATGAATAAATAGAAGGAAACTAGGGTCGATGTCAAACTTATGTAAGGTGTTGGGCTTATCACACAAATTTAACACAAAAAATACAATTTTATTAACCTTTAGGCATGTTTTATGTAACCCTACACTACAAATACAATTCTTTTGGTCTATTTAAAGGTTTTTCATTAAGTATTTGTTAAGACATTATATTCTTAGCATTAAAGAAAGCTTAAGAAGAAGATTGGGAGAAGATATGTCTCAATTTAAAAGCAATTTGGGGATATTTCTTCTCATTCTTTCTTTCTTACTTTCTTTTATGATAATATTATTTCACTTTTGTTTTAATTATATTATGTTTAGCAACTAAATGCCTAGTTAGGGTTAGTGATAGAACTTACTATGGATTTTCAATTATTAATGCATGAATCATTATTGCTTAGGTTAAACGTATTCTCTCTGAGCTCGACTCTTGAATTAATTCCCAACCATCATGAATTTAATCTTAAGGATTATACGAAAGAATAAAAGGAGAAGTAAATTTTGTTCACTATGAAAATAAACACTCTATATTTAGTAAAAGAGATATCATAGACAATTTTCATAACTAATAGATTAATTATTCTTAGCGAATTTAATTAGGTTAATTATACATTAAAAGATGGAAAATGCTTGATTAGATATATCTATGAATTCTTAAAAGAGGACATAGATCTCTTAGGCTAATTGCTTCCTCAACCTTGATAACCAAGCTAGCTTGATAGTGAAATTCATCGTAAGTAAAACCCAGAACCTAAGCGTCTGATGGATATTGATTTCTTTTTAGAGTTAAACACCTTAATTTTGTTAGTTTGTAAATTAGTAATTTTTCTAAAATCTTGTTTAATTTAATTTTGATGGTTTGCTAAGATTTATAAACTTAGTAATTAATTAGTTTTATGGGAATGATAACTTAGAATACTCTATATTTAAACTTACTACATTCAATTTTGTGCACCTACAGATTTGGATAATCACCTATCTCTAATTTTTTTATTTCTTAAAGATGTCATCTCCAAATTTTTTATTTATGGATAATAGGTTTAGTAAACATATGACCGTAAATTTAAAGACTTTTATTATCTTGGATATGTCAATTAAAATCATTAATAAAATGGGAGATGGTGCAATTTGTGAGGCATATAGAAAAAGTGATGTGCGACTATTTTCTAGTGTTAATAAATGAATTAAAATTTTTCTTTATGTTTCACAACTTAATCTATTGAGTGAATCAAATTTTAATATAAGTTTACTCAATTGTTTCAAAGACTTATCTTGTGATATTTTTTCAATAAGAAGATTTTTTTGCTCAAAGTTTCAATGCCCAAAAGTAACATTTTTCCTCTTTACTAATGGTGGAAACATACTTCAAAGCATCTTTATAAAAGATAATAATTAGTTGTGGCATAATAACTATATATATTATAATTTCAAAAGTTTGAATGACTTATCCTTTCAAATTTTGGTGGATTCAGGATGTTAAAAAAGTATGTGAAAGTTGTATTTTTGGAAAAGCAACATTAAGAAGCCTCTCTTAAAACAAATGATAGGAGAGCATTTGAACCTATTGAGTTGGTACATGCAAAAATATATGAACCAATGAAGATCCCTTCTCTTAACAACAATATTTACTTTATTGCATTTGTTGATGATAATAACATGTTTATATGGATCTATTTTAACAAAGAAAATCAAAAGCCTTACTTATTTTCAAGAAATTTAAGTTATATTGAAAAAAAAGTGAACATGCCTTGAAGATTTTAAGGATATATCATGATAGTGAATTTATTTTCAATAAGTTTGACAACTTTTATACATGATTTGGATTTATAAGGACATTTAACGAAAGGTTTGACAAAGTTTTTAGGACTTCTATACAACATCTTATATTCTTAATCGGAACCCACAATAGCATTACATTATCAAACAATTTTTGAAACTAAGAATAGGCAAAATCCAAAGTTATCACATTTCAAAATCTTTGATTAGATTTCATATGTCTATATCCTTGTCAAAAGAAGCATAATGATATCATTGTTAAATACATATTTTTTAATTCTAGTAATAAAATTAAATGGTGTCGCTTTTATGATCTTTTGACTAATAAATTAATTGTTAGTTGTAATGTTGTCTTTGATGAGAATAATGCATGGTACTAGACTAATAAGCAGGGATATTCATATATTATACAACAAAGTAATGCCTTATTTTCAAATGTAATGATGTTGATCATAGTTTTTCTTTGTCACCCTCAACTGAACCCAATCCATCTTCTTTAAAACATCATTAAGTTCTAACAACTTTATACCTTTAACTCCAGTTTACACTTCTAGTTCTTCATACTCCAGTAAGAAATTGTTGTTTTATAAAGGAGATTAACAATGGAAAGGTTCACTTTGCAATAATTCATGAGCTTTGTTATTTTGAAGATACTATATAAATAAAGGAGTGATGTGAAGCAATGAATGAAGAAATTAAATCTTTAGAGAAGCAAGATACTTAAAAGCTTGTTACCTACTAACTAGCAAGGAGAAAGTTTAAAAAAGATTACAAGTTGAAATTTAGACAATAGTTAAAAATATAATATTGTTATAATCCAACCGTGATCGAATCACGGGCGCAGCGGAAAACAAAACTTTTTACAGATTCTGAGTGGATCCCAATAATTGATTAACTTGAATAAAAAAATACGAATCGTAAGAAATCGTACCTTATTCACGTTCTTGTTGAATTGAAACTCCTTTTAATTCAACAAGAATTAAAAGGAGTTTTAATTTAATTAAAGATAAATTAAAACTCCTTTTAATTTATCTTTAATTCTCCAATTAAATAATCTACAATCATAGGTAAAGATTGACGTCTAGCAACATGTCATAACCACCCAAATATCAAGAATGTCAAAGTGGTTTGACTTAACCTGTCCATGCATAGTTATGATGTATAATTTAATCCTTTCGTCATCTAATATTCCAATTGGACAGAGCATGGATATAATGTCTACTCTTTTGGTCTAATCATGTTCGTTCTTGTTAATTTATAATTGATATTTGAAAACACCTTTTCAAATGTCAATTTACTCTAGCCAGAGAATTCCATAAATCACTACTAATCATGAACAATGGAACATTCTCTCTAATTACTTTAGAGTGACGAATCCTTTATTGACTTACTTAACTATCTCCACATGGTTCATATTGCTTCCAAGTACTATCGACTGAATTATCCTAGGATAATTCATAAGTAGTATCAAAACGCAGTAATTCCTATACAAGATACCTTGGTAATATCAAATCTAAAGATCAATTATACAACCATTATTATAAGAAAATCCTCAGACACATAAGTAATATTCCAATTAGGATTCTCATAGTCGGGTCTAGTTCAGTGACTTATTCTCTAATAATCACCCACACATTAGTTTAAGTATCTCCATACTTTAAATGAGATTTGTTACTTTCTTCATAAGAAAGAAACATAATGTGTGCTAGTTTTACCGTTTCAACAATATCTCGCCTTGATGAAACTACAACTAGGAACATTTAAGAATAATACGTAAATGTAAATTGAATCTCACAATTATGATCTCATCATAACTTCAATTACACGTTAATTATTCCAGGGATTTAATATTTAGTATTCAAACATCAAATGTAATTAATACATAAAGAAAAAGAATGCCTTTATTAATTGGTCAACAAAATCTGCAAGTGCACAGAATCGTTCCTAGTACCTACAAATCGAGTATTCCAAGGTCGTCTCCCACAAGGACTAAACTATTCACCACCAAATTAATCCTAATTACTTGAACGAAATTGGCAATAAACATAAAAGATGATTGGATTTGGGTAGACAGTAAATTGTAAATACTAGAAAATAACAAACAAGGATAATTTGATGATTTAATCTTCGGGCTTTGGGGTTCACCAACTCAAGAGATTGATTAATAAATTATGAAATTGATTGAATGACAGATTATAATAACAATTGCAAAACTTTACTCATATTTTCTCTCAAGACATATAAGAATATCTAACTAGTTGATAACTATCTCTCAATGTACAACCTAACTAGTCAAATTCATAAAGAACAAGTAACCACAAGTTATCACACTAGCTTAGGCTATATCTATCTCTAAATCTAATGTGTTTATCTTCCTAGTGCATCAATCATACTTCACCTCTCATTTCATCATATGATTCCTAAGTTGCATTTATGGTGATCAAGCATAGAAACAACAGTGAAATGCAACAAAGATAAACATAACCCAAGAACTTTCATTCAAGACCAATCAATCCATAAAATACAAATCAATCCCCCAAATAGGCTACATCCCTCACCCTAAATGAGGTTTAGTTCCAGAACATGATAACAAAAACCATACACATAAAGATGCTCAACATTTAAGAAAGAGTAGAGAGAGAAGATAGAGAGAACACAAAACAAGATTGCTCCTAATGCTTGGATTAACCTCTAAAACTTCTTCTTTGTCTCTTTTTCAGTGCCTCCTTATATAGCTGCCTTGTTTTCAGTGTCCAACCCCTCATTAGGTCTTAAAAATGAGTATTTATAGTGCCTTGGGTTCAAAGAAACCTAGTTTTTGCTAAACAGAAGAAGGCAGATCGTCTTTGGGCCGACAATGTCGTTTAGCGGACCTTCTCGGGTTTGGGAGCAAGTTGGCCAAGCAATGTCCATTAAATGGACCTTCTCAGGTCTGGGAGTGAAGTTGGCCAGGTAATGTCCGTTAAACGGACCTACACTGCTCATTTACAAAATGCTCACTTTTGACCCTTTAGTCAATGGAATCTCTCCTCAAAGTCTTAACAGAAGTTGTAGAGCTCAGAGTCCTCTTCGAAAGCATCCTTGAATGACCTTAATCCAACATCCACAGTAAATGTTATGCCTTTTACCCTTGAAATCTATCCATTTGTACCTATCAAGCAATAAAGAAGAAATGTGTGAGAACTAGCCAAATAAAGCTTCAACACATAAAAATAAGTCAAATTGGGTCCAATTCATCCCAAAATCATATAAGAATCAGTCGTTCCCATGCTTCATGAAATTTTTCTCCTTCTTTCTATGAGAACCATTGTATCATCTTCCTGAGTTCGAGAGTTTTGTGGGTTGGGTACCATTTCATCATGAAAGTCTGCATTACCTTATCCCAAGTATCAATGGAATCTACCTCCAAACTTAACAAACAATTTCTTGCTAACCCCTTCATGCAATAGGGAAAACTCCTCAGCCTTAACTCATCTTCAGACAATCCATACAACGGAAGAGTTTGAACTGTTACATAAAAGTCTCTCATGAAGGCTAGAGCATCTTCACTCGGCATCCCCTTAAATTGTGGCAATATAGATAGGTGAATCTACTTCAGCTCATAGTTCCTCACTGCCGCACTTAATCGAATGTAGGAGGGTTGCCAGCAATACATGGCATTTGATAGTCCTTAATTCTCCTTATTGCAGGATTAACCACAATCGGTTTAGCTTGAATTCCTTCATGGAATTGTTCGTTCCCCATATCTTGTTCCCCATGCAGATCCGGATTTTGATTATTGTTTGCCATCTCTCTTCTTCTTTAGGTGTTGTTCCTTCTACAAGTCCATTCGATTTCCGGATTAACTCAATAAGCTGAATGTTATTCAATTTTCTTGAATGCCTTAAGAGCATACAGCTCCTGAAATCAACAAAGAGAAAGGGTTCAAAATTAATTAATGGAAGAAAACTTAAGGAAATAAAAAAATAAAAAATATATAACTAGAATTAATGGTAGCAAATATTAATTAAGTCCCTGGCAACAGCGCCAACAACTTGGTCAACAAAATCTGTAAGTGCACAGAATCGTTCCTAGTACCTACAAATCGAGTATTCCAAGATCATCTCCCATAAGGACTAAACTATTCACCACTAAATTAATCCTAATTACTTGAACAAAATTGGCAATAAACTTAAAAGATGATTGGATTTAGGTAGACAGTAAATTGTAAATACTGGAAAATAACAAACAAGGATAATTTGATGATTTAATCTTAAGGCTTTAGGGTTCACCAACTCAAGAGATTGATTAATAAATTATGTAATTGATTGAATGACAGATTATAATAACAATTGCAAAGTATAAGAATATCTATGGTGATCAAGCATAGAAACAACAGTCAAATGCAAGAGAGATAAACATAACCTAAGAACTTTCTTTCAATACCAATCAATCCATAAAATACAAATCAATCCCCCAAATAGGCTACATCCCTCACCTTAAATGATGTTTAGTTCCAGAACATGATAACAGAAACCATACATATAAAGATGCTCAACATTCAAGAAAGAGTAGAGAGAGAAAGTAGAGAGAACACAAAACAAGATTGCTCCCAATGCTTGGATTAATCCTCTAAAACTTCTTCTTTGTCTCTTTTTCAGTGCCTCCTTATATGGCTGCCTTGTTTTCAATGTCCAGCCCCTTATTAGGTCTTAAAAATGAGTATTTATAGTGTCTTGGGTTCAAAGAAACCTAGTTTTTTCTAAACAAGGGAAGGCAGATCATCTTTGGGTCTGGGAGTGAAGTTGGCCGGGTAATGTCCATTAAACGGACATTATGTCCGTTAAGCGGACCTTCTCAAGTCTGAGAGCGAAGTTGGCCAAGCAATGTTCGATAAACGGACATATACTGGTCATTTACAAAATGCTCACTTTTGACCCTTCATTCGATGGAATCTCTCCTCGAAGTCTTCACAGAAGTTGTAGAGCTCAGAGTCCTCTTTGAAAGCGTCCTTGAATGACCTTAATCCAACATCCACAGTAAAAGTTATGCTTTTTACCCCCGAAATCTATCCATTTGTACCTATCAAGCAATAAAGTATAAATGTGTGAGAACTAACCAAATAAAGCTTCAAATTCACATAAAGATATGTCAAATTGGTTCCAATTCATCCTAAAATCATATAAGAATAATTTGACTTATCATTAATTATTTTTTTGGTAATTGTCATTAATTATTTTGTCTTTAAACTATAACCAATCGATTGGCTATAGAGCATAAACTAACAATCTCCCACTTGCACTAAGCCAATTATTTAAGTAGCTCATACCATATCACCATATGAGGATTATGCAACTGCTGGGACACTGGCTTAATGAGATAATTCTTCATGATTCTTTATAGCGAGCACTTACTTAACTCTTACAATTTTTATCTTAATTATCATCATAATTAAGAAAATTTTGCCTAAATACATCTTTGGATCTTTGATCAGACCTTAGCTCCTTTTATATTTCCAATGGCTCTAATGCTCCATAGCATATTATTATCTTGAACAATGCAAGGAATTATACCAAGTTCACTAAAGAACTTATTGATTCAGTTAATCATTTCTACTAAATGAACATTGTATTAGTACTTAATCAACAACCACTGCTACATTAGAACCTTTCTAATTTTGAAATGATGATGTTTTAAGTAAGATAAACCTCAATTAGGATTTACTTCTATAGTAAATATCATTGTCTCCTTAAACTCAAATATCAACTCATATATAGACTAATGGATATCTTTAATACTTCATAAGTCTCCAATATCTCAAATACTAAACATCTTTAGTACATTATCTATGCACTTAGATTTAGAATAGGTGAACAACTTCCAATCTATCTCTATAGATCTAATTCCTAGAATTAAGTTGTTATCCTTTCTCATCTAATAAGAGTTGTTCTTGGACAATTATATTTTCAATAATTGAAAGTTAGAATTATTCTTCTTAATGAGCAATATGTCTCCATATACTCCCACTAAAGGGGACAACTATACCCCCACTAACCTTCTTGTAGACATGATAAATTCGCAATCATCTTCAAAACAAACTATTTGGATTCATCATGAAAGTGAATATTTCAACGTCTCGTACCTTTCAACTATACATCAAATGTAACAATAAAGGCAATAGTTCCAATTGAATGTACTGTCATGAGATTTGAACTTTTCAAATTCCATCTTACTCCCACTACTTATTCTGAGAACCATTCTCTTATAAGTATTCATTGAAACAAACAATTTGTTCAATAGGTCTATAAGATTATATCCAACCTTTTGGATATCTCATAATCTTTTATTACCCATTTTAGTTCTAAACTTAATGGATTATATATATGCTTTAACCAAGCATCACATCCTTGAATCATTAACTTTGACTCTTTCAAAGATTTAGTGTTTCATATCTAATGTGAAATATTGTGAATTGACTCAATTGGAACTATTGAAGGTAAGTCATTGTACTAAGCATCGCTATAGAAGAAATACTATTGCATTATACAATATCTCATATTGTATTTTCCTCCCTACATAAATTCATACTCTTATGAAATTTAGTTGTGAAGGTATTCACCAGAGAATCTCATTCCTTATAAATAACCAAAATTTAAAACTCATCATAACGATCTATTGAAGTGCTTCAACATTCTCCATGCTTAATTTTTACTTAGATTTAAACAATTTGAAATTTTCAAAAATTTTAAATGATTATTTCATTTAATACATATGACGTGTTGCGAGATACCAATCTTGATTTACTTGAATTAAGTGTTAATTCAAGTGGCCAACATAACCTAGAACCTAATGGGTCACACACATAGGAGATCCGAAGGATGAGTAAAATGGTCTTGAATGGTGATTCAAGATATGAGAGAGTATTTCAGGATTGTATCGCGATGTGATCGTGGTAGAAAACGTTGCATGAAATGAATTAGAAACAAATGTTGTTAGCTACCAATTTAGTCTTTAACTTCCCAAAACTTCCATTAATGCATGTTATTAATGGTCATTAACTTCTCATAACTTCCATTAATACATGATGTTCATGACCATTAACTTCCCATTAATGATGGGGGTTATGGGAGGCGAAAGAGTGTAGAAAATAATCATCATTTTCGTGCATCCTGTGTAAGACACAAGAAAAAGAAAAAAATAAAAAGAAAGGTTCTTTCTCACACACACACTCTTTTTTCTCTCTAACTCTCATAAGAGTTCTTGTCTTTGCCAGCACAAAGAAAGAATTCTAGCCATCTCTTAATAGGGTTTCATCCTTCTATCTTCATGTGGACTTTCATTAGAGACGATCTATGTTGATCATTATGATTTACGACAACCCGCGAAAAAGATTAAAGAACAAAGGAGATCGTCGGATGAGTAGATTTGTTTTTTTAAAGGTTTTTTTTAATTTTTTGCTGCTTATATTTGATATATATTATGTATGAGATTCATGATCGGAACCTTACAGGAACGTACTTAGGTCTAGGGGCAGAAAAAAATATATGAGAGCGACTTTTAAAAATAAAGTGATGCAATAGCTACTGGAGTTTTTTGGAATATACGAGGATGTTTTCTAGAGTTTTGGCAAAAAATTGCAATGGAGCAGATATTGGAGATGTCTATGCTAGTTCCACCTTCTACCGTCAAGGGATAGAAGACGTGCGTAGTATTTTGGAGTTTTTCTTTTACCAAGGAGCTTTCCAACGCTTTTCTTCTTCTAAACTTTTGCGGTAAGATAATTACTTGTCAATAATATTCATGCATTCTTTCTTTTTAATGACTTGTAACTAATTTATTTATTCTAGTTAGAGGATTATATTAAAGCCTTGATTCTAAATTGATTGTGAGATTGAATATTTTATTGAATTTAATTATGCATAGATATTTAATTAATTCCTGAATTTCACCGATTTTATGATGGTTTTAGGTTTTATTGAATAGATGCATAGAAATGATAAACCTGAAATAATCTATTGCCAATTAAAACGACGAATCTGTAATTGTTTGTTGATTTTAATAAGTGGCAATTGACATAATTTTATTTCCTTGTTAAGAAGTTTAATATATGTTGTAGGATTAAGTAATCTGATTGCAATAACTCATCTGTTGAGTTTGTTGGTTAGAATTGGGTTGTTCTAGATTTTAAGGTTGTTGAAACGTTAAATCTTACGAGCTACCTCTAAGGTTGTTTTTCGATTAGGGAGTAATTATTCGATCTGTTCGTGATTGCTGTACAAGGCAAGGAAAGATTGGTTATTATAGATCTGTTCTTAATAACTAAAACCAATTTATTCATGAATATGTTAAATTACTTTTGTATCAATGATCAATTGCATGAATCAAGGCGGAAATAAATTCCTTTAACTAAAAGTCTGTTTTATTGAATTTCAAATCAATTCATCTTTTAATTTTAATACTGTGTTTTAACATAATTTCCAAACCCGTTTTTTTTACTTAATTGTTCAAAAGAGATAAATCATCATTCCCTGAAGAGACAACCTTACTCCACTGTGCTATGTTAATATTCTGAGTAGGTTAATTTTGATTGATTTGACACTCACTTTGGCTATAGGGCATAAACTAACAAATACATGATTGTTTGCTTAAAGTTACATGCAACGTAAAGGTGTTGATTTCAATGACAATTTTGTCCTTATTACTAAGTTTCACATAAATTAAACTAATTTTAGCTATTGATTACAATATAAGTGGTATGTTTATCAATTTCATGTCACATTTTCTTTTTTAAATTGATTTTTAGAAGAGAAACCATTAGTGGAACAATTAATAAGTTACGAAGTTAAAGAGTAAGAGAATAATCTCTATCGGCTGAAGAACCTTGTATGACCTTAGACAAATACCAAAAGCCTGATAGTTAAGGATGGATGGCTAATTTAGCAAGATTGGTTTTGGAAAGAGTTTAAGTGGGTCAAATTTTTACACAAAAATTAAACGGGTTCTTAAGGTACTTAATTTCGTGTTTATGTACAAATGGTTGTTGAAGGAATTTAAAAGCTCGATAATTGATGAGTTTAATATGACTGATTTGAATTTAATAAGCTATTTTTTAGACTCAAAATGGTGTTGAATTTTTTGTCATTCCAGAGAAATATGTCAATTACTTGTGAAATTTCTTATTTAAGATTGTATTCTGGAAGGACTCCAATCAAAAATTCAGCCTAGAGAATGTGAATGAAAGAGTTTATAAACATAATTATCGAAATTTGATTGGAAACATATTATATTTACCCAATAGCGGGCCAGATATATATCATGCAAGAAAGTAACTAGTTATCATGATTCATGAAAAAATCCAAGTAATATCCAATATATATAGTTATACAAAAAAAGGTGCTCAACTATTTAAAGTGAACTAGTACTTATAGGATTTGGTACAGTAACACTAACAATCTTGAGTCGTGTGATTTTTTTAATAGTGTTTGGTTAGGTTCACCGGGCGACCAGAAGAGCATATCTAATTAGGTTTTCACTCTTGACTCAAGAGTTCAAAAAGGTAACCATTTGTATTCTTATCCTTATCAGAAGCATTACATAATTGTCACTTCACCAACTTCAAAAAATTTAATTGAAATGAATACTTAGCAAAACAAAACAAAAGCAGCATGGTGGAACAGTTATCAATTGACTATTGTTGTGACAAATATTTCAATTTATCACAATTGCTTATCATCACTTTATAAGGGAGTTAATGACCGAAGTAAGTATAAAAGTTATTTAAAAAGACACTTCCGTTGGTAAAAATTAAGTATTTGAGAAATAAATTAGGAGTCATAAATTTATGCAATATGGAGAAGTGTTAAAGTGTACGTGATCCAAAATTTAATAAGTTCATTTTCTATTATTGGCATCCTCAATTGTCAGTTGTTTAAGTTCTATTCATAAGCAATTAAAGTCATGTTCTAGGATCCGTTTTAGAGAACACGATCTTCTGTCTAATATTATGGTGTCTTATTTTATCCTATAAATTTCAGTCATTTATTTATGCGGGTCCTGTGTTTATTTATACAGGAACACATAAATGAATGGCTGAGATTCATGGGACAGAATAAGATACCATAAAATTAGACAGAGGATCCAGCCTCTCATTTTAGGTTTGTTTAAGTTTAGCGGTCCTTAATTATATTAAAGTTTTTTTCAGTTAAATAATAATTAAGCAGTTTAACACTTTATATCTTGCTTTAAAAGATATCATTCGTTTTGTTGTTATAGAGAGAAGCTTGAGACAAAAATTATTTTGTCATCTGATTTGTAAGACTTGTAAACTCGTCCTTGAATATTATGGTAATTCAGTTAACGGCTCGACTTTTGAGCTAACAAGACAAGAATCAGATCGCTATGTATACTTGTGCAGCAGACACAAACAAGTCAATGACGTGCAAAAAAACAACAACAAACGGGGCAATTTCAATTTTAGAATATAAGATATATCGACAATACATACAGATATAGAGAGAAGTAAAATATGATAAGATGTAAGTGGAAAAACATAGGGGACCGTCAATTTAGTATCCTCATAATCATCCGCGTATTACATACATCAAGCAAATTATGAGAGTCATATTATAATAAAATATGACTTGATGACTAAGAGGGCTAAACTTAGCAGTTAGTAGATAAGGTTAAATTAACTTTTCCAATTTCTTCCTATGTATTTATTGTTTAAAACTTTGGTTCCAATTAAAAAGTATATATTGTGTTCTACAATCATGCTTTCTGAAATTAAGCACAGATAAGAAAATTACCATAATGTTTTTTTTATATATTTCCAATCACGATTGCAATATGGATAATTACTGGCAGGATGGTTCTTCCATTAGCTCTCAAGTTCTTGTCTTATGTATGGGAGGATACATGGATGCAAGAATAAACCAACAACCCTTTGTCTATTTCACATTGACAAACCAGGAACGTCATGCGTATGGAATACTTCGTATATGGATGCAAGAATAAACCAACAACCCTTTGTCTATTTCACATTGACAAACCAGGAACGTCATGCCTATGGAATACTTCGTTAATCTCTCGAAAATCTGTCCGGGTTTTGTTGCGTTTAACCTTCTGAGTTTAAACCTTAATCGAAAGAAAAAGGTTAACAATAGCAATTCCAATAGGGAATTTAATACCTCCTTCGTTCTAAAGATAAAGGATTTGACGACCTTTGTAATATATATATATGTTCATGGTCATGACTAACTAGACATGAGTTGGAGTGGAATTTGGCGGAGTCGGAGCGGAGGCAACACGCTTGCCACGCTCAGAGCGACTGTTCTCGGCGAACTTTATGCTGTTCTGGTGCAATCCCTTTTGCCTCTCCTCCTCATTCCACTCTGAAGCATAGTAAAATTCCTCCGTTGATTTCACAGAGTCTTTTGAAGGTGGAATGAACATGCTACCCCATTGCGGAAAGTGTACCAACGTCACAGGAAGTGTACAACAAACAATCATCAGACCCATCAGGGACAGACCTGTTGCGGTTGAGTAACTAGAGCTTGTAAAGAAGATTAATTGTGTTAAACCAGATCCGAAGTTGCCACCAGCGCCAGTTAGGCCCGAAATGACACCCAAAGATCGTCGAGAAATAAAGGGTATTATCCCGAATGTTGCTCCACATGCAGCTTGAGCCCCGACGGAGAAGAGAATCATGGCCAATATAGCAATCGGAAGTGAACTGGCACGACCAAGCCATATGCAGAACACTCCTCCTAGAGTTTGGAGAATCCAAAGAACCCATAATCTTCCTCTCATGCCAAAGTATCTGGCTGCAAAGTCCGACGAATATCCACCAAAGGGACGAGCAACGAGGTTGGCCATCCCAAAAGTAGCAGCAATTATACCAGCCGTATGAAGCTTTAAATCGAACCTGTTACATTCCAGATAAAAAGTTCTCATGTTAATTTTCTGCGAAGTAGTTCAAGTGAGATCGACTCAAAATGAAACAACTCGACTAACCTATCGTAGAAGTACTCAGCAATAACATTATCAGTGGACAATTCAACTCCCATGGAATAGCCATAAAGGAGAACAAAGATCCATGTTCTATAGTTTGTGACAGCATACCAAAGCACCTGAATGAAAGATCAGATAAGAAGTTAATTATCTTTCAGATAGGTAAAGCATTAATTCAAAGATAAAGACGTTGAGTTCCAAAAGAAGCTGACCTTGGAGAACTTATCTTTGTTAACTTCACCCGTCTTTTGTAGGGAACTCAGATTACCATCAGGTAAGTCTTGGCCTAGAGTCAGGACCAAGATGCCCATAATCACATGAAGACAACCGGGAACAAAGAATGCTATCCTCCAAGCAGTGAATGGAGTGGCACCAATTTTACCTATCAAGTCATAAACCAAAGGCATTATAAGCTGAGTTGCACCACCACCCATGTTACCCCATCCCGCGGCGGTTCCATTAACAAGTCCAATGATTTTGCTGTTGAACATTGTGCTCATCCAGTATTGACACGATACAAACGTCGCTAGAGAGAATCCAATCATGAAACGAACGGTTATGTACCCTCCAGCATTGGACACGAACGACATACAAAAGACAGTAGGAGCTGATAGCATGATCAGAAAAACACAGCCATATCTTGGGCCAAGTAAGTCGCAAACTACACCCATGGTAAGCCTGGAGAATATACTTCCAGAGACAGAAGCAACCCCGGCATTTCCTATGTCTGCTTTGGTTAAATTGAGATTGTCACGGATAATTGGAACAAGTGGTGCAGCTGCAAAGGTGGACACAAAGCAAGTAAAGAATGAAATCCATGAAAGGTGGAAGGTTCTCATGTGTGGATTAGCCAAAGAGAAAATCTTGAAAACTTTGGCCTTGTGCTCAGAATCCACTGGCAGGGCAAATTTTGCTGTTGTATCTGTTGGGACAATAGGTGAAACAACTGAGAAAGCAAATGTTTGTTCTCTGCCAGTCACTCCATGCATGGAGCTTCCTGGAGATCCCTCAATATCAGCCATCTTTAAAATCTTACTCTGTTTGCAGCTAGGTAGCTCTTAGGAGAAATGTAAGGAACAAATTAAGCAGAAAAAAGAGTGCAATATTACAGAACAAGATGCATAGGCTATTTAAAAGGTGTCAGGTGTTGACATTTCGGAGTGTGTACTTTTTGTTTAATCTGTAAGGGCCAATATGATTAAAAATCTTGGTTTCTTGGATGAGCATAAGGGGCAAGAAAGATTCCATTGGTTGAGAAATCTTACAAAATGGCGAAAAACATGGAATCCAGTTCGCCGCGTCGAGGCTTAAACACGAAAGGTCTCATGGTATATTCAAAAGGACCCACCAAAAGTGTATATGTTGTTAAATTGCAAAATAGCTGGCTAACAAGTAATCTGTGAATAAAACCTGCCTAGTTGTGTTTCAGTGGAGTGGAATTACCCTTGGAAATTTCAATAGCCACACGCCTTTCAGTTTTAAATCGATTTATATCTCCGTCGCTCGAACCTTCTACGTACCCGCACACTACAAGAAAAATAGAGATTAGCAATGGAAATTACCGACGGAATGTGTACAAATTTCGTCGGTAAGCTTATTTAGCGACGGAATTTACTGACGGAAAAAAATGTCGGAAATATGGCTGTCGGTAAATTTACCGTCGGAAATTTAGCATACCGTCGGCAAATTTACCGACGGTTATTTCGTTCGGTAGGTAAATCTCTGTCAAAAAATTACCTACGAAATTTTTTTTCCGTCGGTAATTACCTACGGAATTTTTTTCCGTCGGTAATTAACTACGGAATTTGTTTCGGTCGGTAAATTTGCTAAAAAAATTTTTTAAAAATTTACTTATAAAGTGTTCAGTTTCTCTGATTATCTTCTTTTTCTTGGCTAAGACATTCATCGAGATAAGGGAAATTTGGCTAGTGTTTATGGACCCATCTAAGCTTTGCCTCGGTAATAAACTGTGTCTTGTGGTTAGCTCCCTGAACTTG
>JAOTAX010000197.1:7462427-7482489 GCA_025629825.1 Erythroxylum guanchezii
TCTCCTTATGAAAAGTTGTTTGCTCAACCACCAGATTACACTACTCTCAGGGTTTTTGGATGCACAACCTATCCCCTTCTTAGATCCTACAATACCAACAAGTTCTCTTTCAGAAGCACACCTTGTGTTTATCTTGGTAATGCTATTGAGCCAATATATGTCTACTCCTACTGACATACATTGGCAGATGTGCAAGCGTGTTCTGCGATATGTGAAGGACACACTTAGCCAAGGCATTCTACTTGTCCCTAGTTCTACAACAAATCTGCAGGTTTTTACGGATGCCGACTGGGTTGGTGATAGGGCAAACTATCGATCTACTAGTGGTTTCGCAGCCTATTTACGACAGAACTTAATCTCTTAGAGCTCCAAGAAATAACAAACAGTGGCCCGATCTTCTACAGAAGCAAAGTATCGCTCTGTCTCCAATGTTGTTACTGAAATCATGTGGTTGCCATCCTTGCTCACCGAAATTAGTCATTCTGTTCAGCAACCAGTGGTAGTTTGGTGTGATAATCTTAAAGCTGCTTTTTTATCTCTCAATCTTGTTTTCAAGGCCAGAACTAAGCATATCGAATGTGATTATCACTTCGTTAGGGAACAATGCAGCCAAGGCAAGCTTATAGTGAAGAATATTTCCACTACTGATCAAATTGCAGATATTTTCACCAAACCGTTGTCCACCGTTTGTTGAGCTTAAGGATGTTGATCTTCAAATCGAATGCCTTAAGAAAATGAAATAGTTGTGATTTTTGTAATAAATTAGACATGTCTTTGGTTACTAATATTGGACTACTTGTAATGTGTTGTTTTGGATTTTGCTACTTCTAATGTGTTATATTGGATTTTTGTTTGGTTAATTTTGTTGTAATGAATTAAATTGTACTTTATTATTATTGTGTTATGATTATTGCTATGTTATCTTGTTATACAATAAGCTTATTATTTATTATTTATATATTTTGATACAGATGTCATCTTCTAATAATGATTCTGACAATGATCATGAATATAATGAAGAGATTAAAGAAGAAATTTTGCAGATGGTTCAAATTGGAGTGGACGCAGGAGGAAGATGTGATTAAAGAAAACATGGAGTTTCATATGGTAATTATCCCTAATTTTCATAAAGTTTCTATTGTCTTCTTTAATTTTTCTAATGAACAATGATTTTCAGTTTTCAAACAGCCATTGGCAACTTGCTGTGGTCATGAAGGACCACCATTGAATTTCAACAATAGGGTTGCTTGTGGAGAAACCAAGATACTGAATGGGAGCAAAGTTACAGGAAGTCCTTGCAACAGTACTGTTGAATACGTAAATTGGGATGGGAACCATTATACCGAAGCAGCTAACAAAGTTGTTTTAAAACAAACACTAGCAGAAATTACAATGACATAATCCTCCCAGTAAGAAAAATAAAAGAGCATTCTTTGCCAAGTCAAATCCAAGTGGTAGAGTTTCATGGTGAATTAATAAGTTGAAATATTCAGGCTTTGGTAGGAAGTTGGAACTCAGTAAAATGCTTCTACCTCTATTCTTCAAGCCTTTTTCTACTGTATGCAATCCACATAATAAGCATGAAAATGCCACCAGTTAGGCATTTTATTTTTCATTTAACCTCAAACTCAAACACATATGACTTTATCCACAAATCCTATTATTTGCTATGAAGAAGATAAGTTCCTAATAATTTTTAACTAAAATTGATGATTTTCCAAGGGAACAAATAGATAACAAAATGAATGATACGAAAGAACATATTGCAAATATTATTTTATTACAATAAAATGCATAATTTATTATGTATTTAACTATTTACTCAACTTAAATATTTATTTTGGGATTATAATATTATTTAGCTTTTTTATATGTTTTAATATTTATTTTTGATATTAACTTTATTTTCCACAAGAAAATAAGACATCTCTTTAAATAATTTCCTACAAGATGGAAGTGAATTTGTCAAACAATTGTAAAGTAAATGTAAACTCATTCCATTCATGAAAGACCTAATAATAGTTAAATTATTTTAAATCAAATGTAAACCTAATATATATTGTACTTTGCATATTGTGTAATATACTTTAAATATTGTTTATGTGTATAAATAATTTTTATTACAAAATAAAGTATAGTTAAAATCCATCAAAGTGCTTTTTATTTTTATGTTGCCAAACAGTCTACTGTATGAAGCTCTTTCAAAAAAGCTATTTTTCTAATTGACAGCCAAACAGTCTACTAGTTTCTTAGAGAAGTTCTTTTCAAAAAAGCTCTACTGATAAAAGTTATACTGATATAAGCCCATCTAAACAGAAACTTAGTAATTGTAAGCTTAAGACTCTAACATAAGACTTGTGCATAATCCAAGGGTCAAATAAAACCCTTCAAATTTAACATCTTTTTTGGGTCAAACCGAAATTAGGTTTTACTGTAAAACAGCTGAGTTGATCAAGGCATGAGTGAAGATTACAACTTCATTGGCTTGTTCAAATTTATTAATCACGATATGAGGAATAAAGCACAGCCCAAATCTTTATGTTTAGATCAAATTTCTCAATTCCAATATGTTAAAACATTAATATTCTTGACAACTGCAGTACAACTCCAAAAGAACAATCAATATAATACTATCCCCACAATTATTCGTTGGCATAAAAAGACAAAAAGATGACGACGTTTATACAATACCTAAGTAGATCTGATGACGATGATGGCAATGACGTGTGGTGGCACGATGAGGAGGCACGGTCGGACGACGACGATAGAAGAGAAAAACGGGATTGCGATGGACGAGGGGAAATGGGTAGGGGTAGGGGGTAAGGAAGCTGCAGATGATTTAGCTTAAACCAAAACGATGCCGTTTTCGTTCTTTTTAAAATGTTGAACCGGAGGCAAATAATGACGTTTAGGACTAAAATTTACCGATGGAATTTACCGACAAGCATTTTTTACCGTCGCTATATTCTGTCAAAAAATTTACCGGGTTGATTTTACTTTATATTCATCGAAAAATATTTTTTTTGTTGCAAACTGAAATTTTTGTCGACAATTTTACTGACGGAACATGATTCTCTGTCGGTAATTTCCAATGGTTCCATTTCTGTCGGTAATTGTCCATCGCTAAAAAGTAATTTTCTTGTAGCGGAAAGCACCCATCAGCTTTTATGTCTTTTATCCATTGATAAGTAATTAATTTTTTAAATCCCTGGACATTAAAAATAAAATTAAAACATAAAAATCTTTGAATCATTGTATAAATCACTACAAAATGTAATTAAAAATTATTTTGATTTAAATCCTTGCTTTTAATCTATTTTTTATTTTGAATTGGATCAAATCTTTTTAAAAAAATTGAAAGAAAAGCCATTTAAAATAAGTCTCACTTGTTACACGTGGCATTGAGTTTATTATTATACATTTTAAATAAAAGAGGTCTATTTTAAATAAAAAATTAAAAATATCATGTGAATTATGAGGTGATATTTAGTTGACTAAGAATTAATTTCAATAAATTTTTAATCTACTTAAATTTTATTTTAGATATTTTGTATACGTTAAAATTAATGAAAGCATCAACATGTTAAATTTCAACTCGAAGAATTGACTTTCTAAAAGGGGAGGAAGTGCAACTTATGAAAATTTAAAAAAGAATAGAACTAATTAAAGTAAATAATACGGTCCAATATGTAAATGGTTAAGCCCAACCAATAACTGAAAAAGCTACATACAAAGCTTTGCATATATGAGCACTTGGGATTGAGACAAAGGTCCTCATGAAAGAACCCAAAATCCAGTCCATATATTAACACTGCCCAAACTGCTCCGTCTACATTATGTCCCATTCTTTTAGGATTGTTATCTACAACACAATATGGAATCTTTAATTATAAGAGTTTGTTTATGCTTTTCATTTCTTTTAATTTGCTTGTTTAGTTTTATTTCGTCCTTTTCAATTTTGTGTTATTCGTTTTATAAGCTATGTTACATTTTTACATGTGTGTGTTTTACTGAATTAAGCACACGTACCGCCTCCAAGTCGTAAAGCAAGAAAAGGGACCGTATGGCATGTGATGAGGATGCTTTTATACAATTATGTGATAGAAGAGAAGAGAGGAGAGGAGGAGGGAAATACTGATGTAGGACCAAACCTCCAATACTGGGTTGGATTTGGAATCTCTAGCTACTTGAACAGCGATTATCCTAGTTGATTTGTGTAGCTAACTGTGCTTTGTCAAGGTACAACGAACCCTACACATGCCTTGTGCTTGTGGACTATTCAACCTAGACCCTAGAAGTGGCTATCTACATCAGCCACCAAACTGGTAAACCGAAATGATTCCTACTTTTCAAATTTAGATATTTCATATGAATTGCATTGACGTATCGGTTTGCGTCTTCGTAGAAATATAAATCATCACAACTTTATTTTTCAATAAGACAAACATGCAAGTAACGTGTGGTTTAGAGAAGAACAATCGTTTTTGTGTTCTTCCGATTAAATATTATATATTCTTTTAATTCTGTTCCTACATATTATCAAAGACGTTGGGGATCAAAATAACAGTAAAAGGCTTGGATTCAATCTCCACCTAAATAGAATGAATTTTTGAAAATTTTAAGAAAAATATATAAGCATTGATGATGTAATATATAATCATGAAATAAATAATAGCGCTTAACTATATATATCTTTTTGGAGTTTGTTAAACACATAATTGGGAGAAAATAAATTATAATCATACTCCATCTGATTCGTAATAAGTGTCGTTTTAGAGAGATTTTAATTATTCAAAATAAGTGTCGTTTGTGACTTTTTTATGCATATTTATAATTTTACTTCCAAAATTACCCTTTAACTTCTCTCACATCTTAATTACACAGATTACACAGATTATATTTTTAAGGCACTTTAACATGTAATTAATAAGGGGTATATAAGATATTTCATTAACTTTCTTAATAAACGTGCATTCCTTTAAAACGACTCTTATTATGAATCGGAGGGAGTATTTAATAATCCACAAGTAGTTATAGCTACTTACTTACGTAGAGATTACTAATTTTAGGAAGAGTTTCAACTAACTAACTAACAAAAATATAAAAAATAATTTTAAGCAAAATGAAAAATTATTTAAAAATAAAACAGTCCTAAAACAAATTGAAATCAAGGAATATTTTAGCGCTCAAATGGATAATATGTTATAAAACACCATCTGAATTAAAAACGACGGCCATTTCAAATTTATAAAGCTTGCCCAAAAAATTCATATATTATACGTTGGCCATCAATCAATAAAAATATTATACTCAAATCTTTTTGAATTAACGCCTATCAGATATAACCTTGACGCGAATAATTGGCACTTTCATCTTTCTTATTTGTGATCGTCAGTTCTCAAGTGAAGGACCAAAGTCCAAGGATTTTGAAGAATAAGGCACCTGCGTCAACATATATAACAGAAGCAGAGTTGCATGGCTATCTGAACAATGTAGCCTACTCAGTCTACCCTTTGAGCTAGTGAGATCTCCACTTCACTGGTTGAATCGGATTTAACTGTAATTCAAATTAAAAGTATTTATATTTGTACTTAATTTGACTAAGAAGATCGACCTCATTTTTTAAATCAAAATTTAATTTATTGTAAAATTTTAAATTTAAATATTCATATATATATTGACAAATTTTTAGTAAATATTTAAAATATAAATAATTTATCAAAGTATTTGTTAAATAAAAATAATTATAGAATTTTTAAAATAAAATACAATTTCTCACAATAATATATACAATTAGTAATAAATTAACTTATAATTTATAATTTTAATAAGATATAATAAAATGTTAATTAATTCAAAATAAATATGGATGAAAATTATAAGTTAAGATAAATATAAATCATTTATAAACATTCGATTGGGATTAATTTTTTCTAAGCTTTTTATATAATTCAAACTTGATATTTAAAATTTTTTACTTAATTTTTAAATCAATATGTTATAGTAAATGATTATTAATATTCAAACTTTTTAATTTTCAAGTATAATTCATGAAAGAACGTGTTTGTTATGCAATTATATAAAGAGCATATGCTTATGTGAAAATAACATGATATTCTGAATTAACATTGCTTTCGATTAAAAAACTTAAAAAGAGTTTGTTTAAATTTGATTTGAATTAATATTTCTTTGAGTGAGATAAATTGATTAAGTAACTAATTTTTAAATTTGATTTGATTTTAAACTTACCAGCTTAAAAATAATTTAATTATATGGAATGAATATATCTTACAAAATAATAATAAAATCAAAATGTGCAAAAGAGTTCTGTTCTATCTCACTTGAATTATAACTTAAATATACAAATTATATCCTAACTAAAAGAAAGTGAAAGTTATGAGTATTCTAGAAAGATTGTGTTGATAAGTCTTCAATTTCATCTCTTTTTTAGTAATTCGTTGCAACTAATTAAAATTTCTGCAATATATGTCGTGGTGGAACTATCCCTTCCACCTAATAGTTAGGTCAAATTTACATTAAACAACCAACGACTACTAACGACTTTGGAAAAGGAGAGTATATAGCATTGTAATTTTATTGCTTTCTTTAACCTAAATTTGATAATTTCCCAACAATTTCCAGGAGATATATCTCATCAAGAGTTTAACGACGATGGGATATATAGTTCTATTTTTTTTGGTACATTAGATGCGCGCAAATAAGCGCTAAGAACAACTAAAAGTAATCCTTTGAATATTTGCACACAAAAGATCACATAAATCATGAGGAGGTGTCTGTCAAACACACTCCCCATGCACATTTTCTGATCCCAAATAAGGTAAGAAATTATCGCATTGGTTCTCTTTGCGAAAAACATGAGAAGTTGTATACTGCATGTATAGCACCGTTAAAATAAGAACGGATATCATATAACAAACTAATAAGGAGATGGAATAATAAGGCACCGGTAGAAAATTCTAAGCATCGCAATAAAGATCTTGGAAATACAATAGTTTTAAAAGGTCAACAATATCTTCTATCTTAAGCAACGCAATAAAGAACTTGGAAATCCAATAGTTTTAAAAGGTCAACAATATCTTCTATCTACCTCTTCTGCTCCAATATAATAGCGACGTCTTCTGGGGCCGCCAAACAGAAAGAAAAGTTCCCACAGTATATTATGCATATATTTGAAGCCATACTTGTTATAACATTACAGCACACATATTTGGAAGAGGAAGTATCCAAAACCTTCAAAGATGCTACTTTTGAACATTTAACAATAGCTTGAAGACCGCATGCTAGAGCTGTAGGAAATGGTCATATTTTAGGCTGATAACAACTGGACAAGCCAAAAATGTGTCAAAGAAAACCATCAGTTGCTTCAAGGTATACCATTGTCATGAAATTATTTGGCGGCCAAGGAAAGTTGGATGGTTTATGCGGGGAATCTATAAGTTATATGCTTCTAGATCAGCGATTGAGACATTGATTTGTGTTGATGTGGCCTTATCAATGTAGACCCCATCCCCTTCTGTTGAACATAAGAAATTTCTATTACTCACTTCCGGTTTTATTATTTGTGTCACTTAACGTAAGCACGCTTCTCATTATCTCCACCTTATCAAATGTTACCATTTGAATTTTCTTATCATATGCAACATCAAGACTGAAGTTCATGGGCACGCTGCTTCTCTAGTTGCGTATCTGAAATAGATTGTTGCATTAACTTATCCTCGCGGAGTCCACGTCAGATATGAATATACATTTTAAAAGTTAAAGCAGGTTTTTTTCCCTGCCTATCTAACGTCACTGCAACATATTGCTGAGAAAATATTCGTTGAAATTTAACTTTATTAAGATATTCGTGAATCTAAAAAAGGAATATTTACAGAATGTAAATGAAAGCAAACAGAAATGAGAAATCTCATTTACGCAATAGTAAATTTGCATGTAGATAAGATCTTTAAATTCAAACTTGAATTAAATTTGTTATAAAACCTTTCAAATATTTTTTAGCTGTAAAAATTACATATGGCATGTTCTATTAGATCAGTTATAATAGCAATGCTCTCAATTTGTTCTTCTTTTGCGCGTGAAAAGAGCTAAAAAAAAGCAATTAAATGTGTTTGGTCCAAAAAAATTACAAAAAAGAAAGAAAAGGAGTTGAGCAATGGGAATCGTTCACAAAGACCATTCACGTGGCACTGTGGGGTCAGCCGTACGGTTTCTAAAAGACTAAACCGCGCTTCAGTTCTCTTCTGTCAACACAAGGCTTTCTCCACGTATCCTCTCGCCCCCCACCCCACCTCCTATTACTAGCGCTGTCTATTCTGTTCCACGTTTTGTCTATTCTTTTGGAATACAATTTTGATAAATTTTCGTTTGCAATACAATATAAATGATTTATTTATTTTTTTGTGTTTTTTATATTAATTATATTACTTATCTTATATTTTTATTTAATTGTATTGTATTGTATATTTTATTTTTAATAATATTATCTTATATATATATATATATATGTGCATTTTTACGTGAATTTATTAAAAATAACATTTCTATAAATAAGAGATAAAGTTACATATTATGAAATTTATTGAGTCTGACTTTTATTCTTGTTTCATTTTAATTCAATATATAATATTCCTCTCAATAAATTCTTCTTGATTTTCCTTCTTTTGATATTTGCATTTATTTCGGAAATTGTGCTACCATTCTTGCAACTATATTCTGCTGTAGATGACTGCAGAATTCGTCAGAACTGTATGTAATTTCCGTATGTAATTAAATCAGTGTGGAAATGGAAAGAAACATAGGCATGAGTGGACCGTTTCCATAAGAAAATTTCACTAAAGAACAAAGGATAATATGGTCCTTCAGTTTTTACAATTTTTTTATAAACTTTTTATTTTTAATTTGCGTGTCATGTCAACTCTTAATTCGATATTTGATTCAAGTATTCACTTAAACGGATAACTAAAGGCATTCACTTTGAGGCTAAGAACAAAGTCTCCTTTCTTTTGTCTCTCACCTTTTGTCATACTGAACTGAATTATCCTGGGAAACACTCCAGGAATAAAAACAAGCCAAGTCGTAAATAATAAAAAGGAGGGATTTGATTGAATTGCCATTAAATGGGACTTTCAGAGTCTAACTACTGATTTGTCCTAATAGAGATTTCAGAACTAATAATCTTTACTTGGATTGTTTCGTTCCACTCGTCACGAAGCTGTCTAGTCTTTGTAATTGTTAGGTTTTTGGCTTTATTTATCTTATCTACTGAATAGTAAAATTGAGAATTGTTGCCTCATTTCCAATTTTATATTTCAATTTAACCATCCAGCAAAATTGATGTCGATTGGGAACAAACTGAAGGCCATTAGGAATGGCTTAAGTGGTAGGATAAGGCTATTTCAGAATCTTCAAGTATTATAGGCTTTGGGTTTGGGTTAAATAAAATTTTTAGATTTGGAAATAGTCCCTCAAATTAAGTTTTATTTTATGAAATGAATCGTTTAAATATATTATTTATAAAGTTATTGTGTATAGAAATTCAATTATAAAAATAATTCGGAATTCTTTGTTATAAAAACTGAAAAAAAAAAAAGCAGGTGCACGATAGTAAGTGGCTAAGACGTGAAGGCAGATGTGGCATGCTTGTGGCCCTGCAAAACAAATTCACCTTATTTATGACAAAAGGCAAAACAGCCAACTAGCTGCTAAGAAAAGCCAATCCTATCGACAAAAGCCGATCAAAGAGATTGTACATTTTCTTGACCGAGTGAAAGCGGCAGCTGCCCAAATAAAATATCACACTCATGTTACATTATCGGTGTCTTAATTCCAGGTTAGATGACCACATTTTCCAAACTTAGTTCCAAAGCTTGAAGAAAACTCTTTCCAAACTCCTTCAGTTTGACTATCCACGATCTACATTACCTTTTTCTTAGTCTAACCTATAGGTTCTGAAGTTAGGTGTGTTGACCGACTTTTCCCGTTACCTTATCATTTTAACGTTGCAAAGAGTTTTATTTACCTCATTCGGACTTTGAAGCTTCGTAACTTCTCTATGAAATAGGTAAATAATCCAAAGAAGTGATAATTTAGTCTTCATTTAAAACCAGTTTTCTCCATCAAACCTTAATTTAGCTATGGTCCATAGAAATTGATTTCCTTTAAGAAAAATTGGCCTAAATTGATGCAGTTATAGAAAGCAAAGGGCTAAAAGGAATTTTCAACATCATCATTTTTCCAAATGACGATGATGAGACGAAGGGACCAAAAGAAATGGCTATCAGGAAATTCTGAACCGGCCACGTCAGAAAACGTACGGACACGCACGGTTCTTCAGGTGGAGGTTCGATGGAGGGAATCTGTCACTGTCATGTTCATCTTAGATGTGTTCATTGTTGTGAATGCTTCATGAGCTCTCGTTGATTATGGGATGAGATATTTTTATATACCATCTTATCTCGGTGCTTGTAAATTACTTCTTTAAAATGTTAGATCAATTTATTGTTCTAAGAGTAATTTATCGTATTAGTTCTGTATATACGGATCTCACGTGTATTGTTTTTGAAGTATTGAAATGAGGTCTAATATTTCTCTATTTTAAATAAATATATCGTTATAATTTCTTCAAATTAAATTTAAATTTCTAAGATGATTCTTTTTCGTTGTTTTAATTGATGAATAAATCTGAACATATCTTATAACCAAAAAATATAATTAAAAATGTGAACAAATAAAACAGAACGGTTTCAATTAAATTTAAATAAGAATTTTAAAAGTATGATAGCATTCTTCTTAATTTTTTTTTATTTTTGAATAAAATAGCAATAATATTACAAGAATAATTATATAAAGTTTTTTTTATAAATAAATTTTGACTTCGACATATATATGCTGCATGGGTAGGATTAAGAAAGATATAACGTTGTATCATATACAACATTAGTTCTTGTCTATACTTAAATTTTCGAAACAATAACGTTAAGCTTGTTATTTATACTGGAAGAACTTACCACCGAACTCGTGGATAGCTCATGAAAAGGAATGCTTCACCAGAGCTCTTGTGGTCTCCTGGTCGGGTCATACTGTGAAAAGAAGTGCTAACCCCTCTTTAAGACTAATACCATGGGGTTATAAAGTCACAACCTAAAGAAGATCATCATGGAGATCTCTTTTAGCTTTACATATTTCAATGTATAGTTTAAGAATTATTTAATTATAATAGTTGTTTTTAGAAAATATAATTGCTTTAATTAAAAAAAATAGATGACCATAAATTATAAATTAAAATATTCCTGTATATCATATAAGTTATTTATTGATGTAAAATGATAATTTTATTTATATTAGTCACGATTGTTATGAAGATCATCAAATTGATAAACTATATAATTATTCCTAAAATATGATTACTTCTATTATCATATTGAAATTGTTATCTTATACGGAAATTAAAAAACTATATCAACAATGCTCAAATTTTTATTTCAACTTACCTCTTAAAGTAAAAATGAAAAAAAAAATTTAATACATAAAATTTGAGGTATACATCGACTATTTTCCATATTCATGATGGAAATTATTGCTCCTAAACTCCAACTCAGTTTATATATTCAGAAATATCGTCAACTAATCTACATAAAGCCAAAGTTTAATATGCATCTCTAAGTTATAACATGTAAAAACTCGAACCAGCCTTCATTTCATATATACTTTAAAAACCATAAACCAAACTTAAAATACTTACTATCTTCAAAGTAGGTTTGGACATTACTCATTATTTGTTGTTAAGGGGGGAAAAAAAAGGAACTATAATTCCTTCCTTGTGTAATCAATTCCAATATAAATTAGTTCTTTTCATTTTTAATGAATCAAACTCAATTTTTTCAAATTTTATGACGGTCTTGCAAGTTGACATTGAAAGATTAAAGCATTGTACATAATTTTCTTTGTGTTTGAAAGCAACAAAACAAAGCACAAAAGCAATCCCATTCCGTAGGAAAAAAAGAAAAAAAAAGAAAAAAAGGATCCTATCCAATGTGTACTGTCAAGTTGCCCATTTGCTAAGTTAAGTTCATTCATTCAACTTTTCTTTGTTGATAGAAAAAAAATTAAAATTTTATGAGAAAATTTGTAGCTATAGGTACACGAGATATGTGAGACCATCTATCATGTGATATGTTCTCTTAAATTTTCAAGGCAACAATTGATAATTAAAAGTTTTATTGTTTCTTAAATGAAAGAAACGAGAAATTTACTCTTATATTTTCTCGAGAACAAAAAGAAAAAAAAAGGTTAGGGTTTCGGGAAGATGGCGACGTGAGCTATAATGGCATATAGTCTATGGTACACTATACAGCTAAGCATCAACCAATTACGACTGATATGCAGAACCAGTAGAAAAAACACAAAAAGAAGAAAATTCCTCCCAACAAAAATCAAAGTGAAAAAGGAAAACTACCCATACTCGATGGTATAACTATGAGACATCTCTGTGTATATACCTCACAATCAAGTCCTCTCTTGTTACTATATCCTTAACTCTCCTCCTCTCCGTCTCTCTCTCTCTTTCACTCAGTGCAGAGGCATGTAGAATGACTACAGATCTCAGGCTTCCGCCAACTATATGTATCATTGGTCAATCGTTAGGTTTTCATGCCAAACAAAGGTTTTCCATTCCTGTTGTTCAGCCTTTGCTTTCGGTTTTGAGGAACTAATCAGTTTATGGTTTCGAGTAGTGTTGAGTAATTTAGGTAGTCTTTCCTTGGGAGATTTCGTGATGTTTTTCTTTGTCAGAATCGACACCGAAAAACCTTAACAGAAATTGAAATGAATGTTTTTTTATTTGACCAAGCCCGAGAAAACAAAGAATATTTTAAGACCACTCAGATGCCAACTTTCGCTTTCATTCTTATATGTGTTCTTTTTCCTCTTTTCTATACTAAGTTTGCTTTATTAAAGAAATGGCAATTACTTTTTAGGAGAAAAAATGTATGGATTTACAGTTTTTCCTTGCTTTAAGGATTCGTCCTCTAGGGAAGCCCCTCTTCACGCAATGAATTTTGGTTTTATTTGTGGTACAACACATGGTCTCAAGGAGTCGATAGACAGACGCTATTGTTTCTTGATCTTTTTCGTTTTTCCAATCTTGGATCCCTTTATATAAATATGCAACATTATTTCTAGTTAGAACCGAAGATGAGAAGACCCTTTTGTGCATGGGATGAATTGGCAGTCGTTGTTTGTGGGTGTAGCATCATCAAGATTCACATGCAAATGCACGGTGGCCATATGCAACTCTCTATCTCCATCTCCATCTTCAATCGAAATTTGTTTGGAAAGTGAGAATCTTGATGATGCTGCATCGGCAATAGACGACTATTTTATCAACAAAGTTGTTGGCTCGATGATGGCAGATTTGTGGTCCTTTTTGCCTTTCTTCCCCTTTTCTTAATCTCAGCATGTGTACTTGTAACTTTCATTTCTGTTGCTGTCAGGTATGAGGCGCATATTTGTTTAATCAGATTGTGGTTTCTATGTGCTTGTACGAAAAGCACCCCCATCTCGTGGATTTAACTTTACATATCTATGATTATTACCTCCTCGATGAAGTTAGTTGGATATGGCATTCTTTTTACTAGTTTATGGCTATAGATATGATGTAAAGGGCAAAGATCGGAAGAAAGAAAGAGGCGGCGGGCGGAGAGAGAAACAAAGCAGTAGTCTTGATGTGGGGGAATGAGCTACGAAGGTTAGGTACTACTTTGCTTGAAATGGTCAAGTTTTGCAATCTAGTTCTTGAAGACATTATAGTTTGATCAGTTTCCTACCGGTATACATGTTTTAGATCCACCTACAAATTTTATTTTCCTGTCAATACTGCTCGTACAAAGATCATATTTATGTGGCTCTTCAAAGCTGAACAGTAGGGTACTGGGTTAGAGCAAGAATACATGTATAGAACTTTTGGTCCAGCTTTTCTGTTCTATATGGGATTTTGATGAAATCAGCTAAACTAGCACACGCGAGTTTAGTTTCTATTTCCGAAGACCAGTTTGTGTCCATTGAAATTGTATATAAACAAGACTTGTCCAAGGACACTAGTAGACATAGATCATTGAAGCATAAAGCTCTCTCTCTCTCTCTCTCTTCATCATCATCAGACACTTTGATCTATGGAAAATATATGGAGGGAACATGTCACACTGCCATTGCCCCGTTGGCTGGTGGGAGCCTACCTTGGTATAAAGAACCCATCACTCCTGTTGGTAGACCATCTGGCAAATTGGGTACTCCCTTTTCAAAGTTTAGTTTTCTTCACCTCTTTCCCATATGAGCTTTTAGAGCAATTCTGTCATATTTTAGTTGATCATCTTTGACCATGATAATTCGGTCCTTTGAAGATCATGGATACGTCTGTGCCTGTAGCATGTCCAAATCTTGTTCATGTTTGATAAGCCAATCAACAAATAAGTTCTATTCACTGCTATACAGCTTGCTGGCCAGTTGTTGGTGTGGGCTACATCTCCACCTTTCATTTGTTCGGACAGCTTAGTGAAAAGATGATAGTACGATTGACGATGTTAAACTTCTTTCTTTTGATTTTCATTATTCATTCCAACTGCGCAATTTCTTGAAGCTGAAATAGCATGATCAGTATTTGTATTACTGTTGCTTCCAAGGATTAGCTATACAAAGTTTCGGTTACTTCAACTGGAATATAATCTTTAATTGACCTGTCTCTTTTTTCTTAACACCGTATATATCATTTCATGTCTATATCTGTATAAGACACGAATTCCGTCTATAACCAACCTGTTGATAGTACACTTGAAGTTTGCTCAAGAATCAAGACCAGGATATCTCGGTTCTAGTGATTCCTTGCTCTTGCTCGTACACACATGCTCAAACATTGAGGGTCTAAGCTTAGGACTTTTCGCCTGCGTGTGTCATCTTGAGCATGTCCCTTTAGTATGGTTTTCTTGGAAAAGCATATTTGCTTCTGTATCGTATTTCTACTGATTATACTTGGTTAGCGTGGTCCCCGAATATCTATCTCTACCTTTAGAAATATCAACCTTTGTTTAATATTTTTGTGATGTGTGGCAAAAGTGTAAGATTGTTCACATGCTTCAGATTTATAATTAATATTTTTACCTGCCATGTGTTCTGAATCTTTGCTCTACTCTTGGCAGTGGTCATCAATTCTATTTTGTCTTTACCTATTGCAGGTGACAACTTCTGGCTTCTTATGATTACACTTGATGTGAATTTGTGAGTACAAATGTGTCCATTATGGACCGAGATTATGTTAATCAACAATTTAACAATCTTCAAAGAGACATCATTGTATCTATGATTGTCGTTGTGGACCATAATGGAATTCTAGGTGCATGATAGCTTTAATGATTACTTGAGTAGTCCAATATAATAGAAGAAACTTTCGTTTACGGAATCACAAACACTTCAATTTTGCTTTTAATAGTGCAATTAATTTCATCTCTAATATGCCACATTCAGGTCTTTAATCAATGTGTCATTTCTTATCTGCCATGTCAATATCTGTTCTTTCCAATCCAAAGGAGAAGCTTCAAAGTTCAAACTGTTCATCCTTGATAAGTTGGTATATATATCAATCTCACCCTTTTCGTGATCTCAATGGGGCATGATTAACAAGTTGACACAACACGGTACCTTTTGATGAGCACATTTTAATGCCCAATTAATCACTGCTTATCGTTTGTAATTGATCATGTAATATTGCTAAGTACGATATCCATTAATTAATGTCACTGAAAAACAATTTATTGGAGGAAGGACACGAGAGACTTATTCATATCCCTCCCCGGTAGTCGGGATATCTTCATGCTCTTTTGTTGTTAGTACCATAGTGGAGTAATAATGGGACTGTTAACCTGTCTGATCTAAGTGGGCTTTCAGAATATTGACAGGTTACTGAAGCTTTGGAAACTGCTCAGCTCTGATCATCTGCTAGACCCGATTTAATTAGGAGAAGCCTCCTGATTATCATTTGCCCTGTCGATAATTATACGTTCACCTTCATCCTGTAAGTTTTCTAGCGACTTTCTCTCTTAGAATTTCCCAAATCCTATATGTATCCCGTATCTTATATATCATCAACATGAAGTACCCTTTTTTCTTCATCATTTTACTAACTCCACGGTTGGCTAATCTCTAGTGCAGTCAACTACGTACCGAATCAAACGAAAAAAGGTTAAGTGAAGAATAAAAGATTTTGTTAACGCTGTGAACTGTTTAATTTGGCTGGAGCCTATGGTCGGAATTCAGTTTAAGGTTTTAAATAATTAATTACATGCGATATTGAGGTGGCTAACTATTGACATGATTATTGCAGTCCGTGCATTAGCTCTCATAGAAAAATTTTACATCTTATGTAATGGGTATCAATCATATATTAAAAAATGAAATAATTTATAGATTTATAAAATATTACTATTAATCAACTCGTAATTTATAGGAATGTAGCTGCCACTGCAACTGTTAGCTGCAATTTTTCTTTTGCAATTCTACCTGCACAACGTATGACTTTGGACTAGAATGAACATTACTTTTGCAATCATCCCTTTAGCTAATCTCTTGTAATTATCGTTGAGTACCTTGTCAGTGTTAACTTTGCAAATGAAACTTGTCCAATTATGGTAAATGATAGGAGTTTTTGACCAAAATGTTGTTTCCTGTGCATTACACTTATTATCCATTGCATAATTAGCCAAAAAAAAAAAAAGAAGAAGAGAAACTTGAAGGCAAGCGAGGAATTTCAGAACAATAATTACTAAAATGATAAGAGTAAGGAAAGATCCATGTTTTACTGTAATCATGTCAAGTAACGAACATGAAATAGTTTGGCTTTTCTCAGTGTAAAACGGTTTCACCTTTTTGCTTTATCCGGACCAGGAATTATCTTCAAGTGATTCACTCTGTATTTTTATATATCTATATATATTGTCAACGCCAACGTACCCTAATTCGCAAAATTTCTTACTTTAAAAGGCAACCTTTAGTAATTTTTATAAAGAAATTGTTTCTGTGATTTAAACAGACGATTTTATAATCACAAATGAGTAATTTTTATCGGTTATTCCAAAACCCTTCCTCATATATATATATATATATATTTATTTATTTATTTATTGCTAAGCAATAAGTGAGGAAAGAATTTGCTATTTCATATTATCTATGATATGATAATGATAACTCTATTAGGAAAATAACAACTCTTATCCTTACCTATACTTTTAGTTAGTATTATGATATAGTTGTTAGAATACCATTGGTTTCCGTAATCTTATCTACACTTTAATTAGCTTTTTGTTATAATAATACTTATTATGTATCAAGCTATAAACTATAAATGGTAATCCTCTTCTTATACAATAAACAAGAAATAATTTTATCTTAATTAACTTTTTTTTCTTTTTTCCTGAACTCCTCTTATTGTTGGTCTTTAAACATACAGTTTTAATTGGCTACCCTTCAACATTACTACTATTATCGTCCTTATGAAGCCCACAAATAGTAAACAAAAAGCAGCCCACCATTTACCAAAACCAGTAGGCCCCCATAAAACCATTAATTAGAAAGGTATAAATAAAGCACCTATGTTGGAATTAAAGACACCCAACACCAATGAACTCAAGTCTTCTTCATCTTTTTCTCCCAATTATTCCAGTTGGTAAATGTCTAATGTACCATCTTTCCCCTGCATGTGAATCTTTTCTCATATATTCCCTCTTTTTTTTTTATTTGCAACAAGTTGTGAGGAAATTGTGGAGGTTACTAACCCTAAAAATCCTTAGCATATAGGTAAAATTTCAGCAGCTATTATATGCCTTTTATTGTGACTTTTAATCATCCTACACTAGTTTATAGTTGGATTGCATGTTGTAATTGCTCAGGATAATAATTGAAGTCATGGAAAGAGATAAAAATGGAGAAAAGGTGGCTGAAAAATGAGAAAAGAAGAGGAAAGAGGAGAGGGTGAAGAAGATGACAATTTTTGGAAAATTTAAGTTGCATGAAGGGGCAAAATGAGCAATGCAAAAAGTTAAGGGTAAAATTGAAATTTACTTCCAAGAAGGATATTTTTGGTATTAATTGAAATAAATGAGGGTAAAATAGGATTTTTAATTAGTTAAGGGTATTTTAGTAATTATGGTGGTTGGGTTAGAAATGATATTATTTTTATAATTAAGAATAAAGTGGAAAAGGGAATAATGTTGGATTATTAAATGTAATTGGGTAGGAAATCTTCTTAAATTAGTCTTATAGAATTTTGTAGTATCTAAGTTTGAAGGTCTTATTAAGAATTAAATTAGACTATCAATTAGTTGACTCTGAAATTGAGGTAAAGATAACCTTAAATTGTATTCTTAGAATAGTATTTTCTTATTAATAAATTCTTTAATAGTGAATCATATTTTGTATTAGTCATTAATTAAATTAATGATTAACAATTATGTTTATAGATTTCTAAATTATATGAATTGTGCTATTTTATTTCCCAAATTATTATAAAGTACAAGGTATTTCGCTTTTATATTTTGTTATATAAATTGAGGTGTAATACTTGTTAACTTGGCAAAAATGTGCTATTAAATAGAGATCGGCCAATAATCTGTTGTGAATAAATTGTGTAAATTGTGAATTTGTGGCTTACCTAGGATAGGTTATATTTGATGGTTATAGATTGATAGGTTGTTTATGTTGGACCTCGAACGTTTTCTTAGAAGTTAGAACTATTGAATGAGAAATGTAGATAGATTTATGATTTCGCTATGGTGTTTTTGGTGGATAAGAGAATTTGAAATAAGAAGAACTAAGGTGAAAGTTAGAAGTAAAATGAAAGCAATATTTGTGTAGTAACTTGATGAAGGATATGTACATATATGTATGTTTTGTTATTCGTGTTCATGATTATTCATGGATTATAATTTCCTTATGGAGGATATTGATTTGAAATGAGGTGGAGAATGAGGATTGAATGAAGTAGAAAGAGTGATCTTGGTATGAGTTATGTTAAGGAAAGATTTTGAAACAAAATTGGCAGTAATCGGGAAAATGTTCACTGAGTGTGCTTCGGTTTGTTAACCATAACGTTTTCTCTAGTTGTCCAAAAGAGATGATTTTTGATTTAGACTAAACTAGAGATATATGGCTACATTTCGTATGAAGAAATTGAATTTCAATTCTGTCTCTAAAAATCTCAAAATTTGTCACGAAGTTGAGAATTGGGTGCAGTACATTAGAAGATGAATGTAAAATTCGTGTTCTAAATTCAGGGGCAAATTTGAGTTTGATCTAGATCGATTTTAGCAAAGTTGCCTTCTGGAAAATTGTAGATCTTTCTTTTATCTTTCTAATAGTATATAGTATTAAATTTTGGACATCTAAGCTGAATGTTATGACCTTTATAAGTGGAGACGTTTTGGAGCAAAAGTAAGACCGAGTGAGTCTTTTGACCATGGTCATTGGGAATAATTTATTCGAGTAAAAGAGTTACTTGGGAAAATGAGGAAAACATAATACCGCATTTCCTCCATTTGTTTGATCATTTCGGTGAGAATTTGTTGACCATATATGTAGAATTTGTTGCTTGTTATGGAGCTACTACATAGGCGGTTTGGCTCAGAAACTTGATTTCTGAGTTATATGTGGTAGATTCAGTAGCTAGACCCATTCGGTTGTACTGTGATAATCTTGCTGCAGTGTTGTTCAGTAACAATAATAAGAATATCATTAGAGGTCAAATACTTGACTATAAAGGAGTTGATTTAGAAAGGTGACGTCAAAGTGAAACATATCAAGACTGAGGAGATGTTAGCCAATCCATTGACCAAAGGACTTCGCCCACTAGTGTTTGTTAAAAATATATCCAGTATGGGCATGTTAAGATCCTTAGACAATAATAGTTAGGGATCATTATATTTGCTCTTTAAATGTTTGTACATTTTGATGTATTATATTTTATGACTATTTATTAATATAAATGATCATCTTTTCATCCTCA